>JAFMOD010000368.1:497160-552544 GCA_019802435.1 Corydoras maculifer
TTGTGTATGTGTGTATGTATGTATATGTACGTATGTATGTTTATGTATTTATATATTTATGTATGTATGTATGTATGTATTTATATGAAATGTAAAATATATTTATACACACATACATACATACACACACATAATTACATGCAAGCATACATACATATACATACACACATGTGTGTATGTATGTGTATGTATGTATGTATGTATGTCTATGTATATGTATGTATTTATATTCAAGTATGTATGTGTGTATGTATGTATGTATGTATGTATGTATGTAAGTATTTATATGTAAGTATGTATGTATGTATGTATATGTATATGTACGTCTGTATGTGTATGTGTGTATGTATGTATGTGTGTATGCACGTATATCTTTGTATGTATGTAAATGTATGTATTTATATGAAAGTGTGTATATGTGTATGTACATATGTGTGTATGTATGTATGTATGTGTATGTATGTATGTATGTGCATGTATCTATATATATATGTGTGCATATGTCTGTCTGTATGTATGAATATATTATATATATATATATATATATATATATATATATATATATGTTTTTATGTATGTGTGTATGTATGTATGTACGTATGTATATATATATTTTACACACACACACACACATACATATATATATATATATATATATATATATATATATATATATATATATATATATATATTTGTATGTATGAATGTATGTATGTGTGTATGTATGTATGTATGTATGCATTGTAAGGTTTTTTGTTGTCCACTTTACTGAGGACCTCACCTGGTCCCATCACATCAGCACTGCTGTGAAAACTGCACGTCAGCGCCTCTTCTTCCTGCGGAGGCTTAAGGAATTCGGTCTCCAACTCCTTATCCTCACCAACTTCTACAGGTGCACCATCAAGAGCATACTCACAGGCTGCATCACCGTCTGGTACGGTAGCTGCTCCACATATGACCACAAGGCCCCGAAGAGGGTGGTGAGGACAGCCGAGTCCATAATTATCTTGTGGACATCTACCAGACCCGCAGCACAAGGAAGATTCGTAGAATCTCGCTGGACAGCATTCATCCAGCACATGTACTGTTCACCTTACTGCCATCAGGCAGAAAGTACCGAAGCTTCCCGGCCAAAACAACCCGGCTTAGAAACAGTTTTTACCCGCGAGCCATTAGGCTACTAAGCAAAATGAACAGTTAAAAACTCACACACTCCTGCTTTTTTTTACTAAGTCACTTTACACTAGTCACTTTAAATTATATATATATATATATATTTGGCACATACATATGTAAATATTGTGTATTTTATTTTATCTTCATGTACAGTTTATATCCTGATGCCTCACCTTACACATTTCTATGTGCACATATCCCAACATGGAGCATAAATGCCAAATAAACTTGAAACTTGATGTATGTATGTGCATGTATGTATGTATGTTTGTAAGTATGTATATGCATTTATATATATGTATGTATGTACAGTATGTATGTGTGTATGTATAGGTATATGTATATATATATATGTTTGTATGTATGTTTATGTGTATGTATGTATGTTTATGTGTATGTATGTATGTTTATGTGTATGTATGCATGTATATGTATATGTATATATGTATGTATGTATTTTTGGTATGTAGTCCACTTTCTTAACCACATAGAGGACAATATTTAGTCACACTGTCATTAAAAATCTAACAATATGTACAAATAAAAAAATAAAAAGAACATACACACACACACATATATATACATTTTATAACTGTCATGTATAACGTCCATCTATAGCAGGTGTTCAGCATATATCCCTTTAGATATTAAATTTGAACTGTGACCTAATGCTGCTCAGGGCTACAGTCAGTAAAAGGGGCTATTTCACAGATTGGGCTTGCTGCAGGAGGCAACACAGAGACACACTGTTATCTTTAACACTCCAGTCTTATTTAGTCCCTAAAGCATTACATGTTTCTTACAATATTCCCTCTAGCAGCAGGTGCTAAATGGGAGCAGGCACATCTTTCTGAGGCTGTGAATGAGTTGAGTGACTGTTTAACACAAAACAACATAAAGACAGCGATTGAGAGCGTGAAAGAGAGACAGACTAATGTATATCATATACATCATTACAAATGCACCTAAATAAAAGTTTAAATATGGGTTTGTATACAGTCTGCACAGCTGTCGGAGGTCAGAGCAATGAGGTGGATGTGTGTCGTAGAATTCACAGTGAGTAGAAACAGGGTTTACAAACTTTTGCAGCACTGCTGTGTTCATCAGGATGGAGATGACATCATAAAGCACAGTAAATTTACTATATTGTTTATTACTTGCTGTGCTCTGTAAATGTTGCCTCCAGATAAATAATACTGATCATAAATGTTTATGAGGCTTATTAAAATATCCATTTATTCTATTACAGTTAACATTCTTTGTAGAAATCACTGTAAACCTTCACTTGTTGTGATTATTATAATTAACATGAACTCTCCAAAGCCAGACTAGTTAAATACACAATACAAGCAATTGTTCCCCTACAGTTTTCCAGCTTTCCTTTTATTTAAAAAAAAAAAAAAAAAGTCTTGAGCAAACTACAAAGGAACAACCGAGAGAGTCAAAGTAAACTAGAAAGCCAGAGAGGCAAAGGGCGGTGTAAGAGCAGGCTCGGGGAGATTAGGAATTTACATATCTTAATAGACAACCACATACTCACATTCTTTCATCAGGAAACTCCCAGTGCGACATGGGAATTGCCATCCACGGACGAGGAGGGTGTTAAACCTGATTGTCCAATTCACACATACACAGAAGAGAAAACGATCATACAGTCCAGACGCATTCACTAAACCTCGCCTCGATAAAACATTCAGCATTTCGTGAAACTACGGATAAGAAATGTTTAATTTAAAAAAGGGCAAGTGGCAATACGGCAGGACCAGGCGATATAAACAACACTTGAACCGGCAAATCATGTTCAAGAGCCTAAAAGTGGCAAAACATTGTTCATTTCATTCAGCATTAACACAAACATCAGACTATATTTCGGGCATTATTGTATTTATTTATGACATAATTCCATATTAAATATTCATGCATTATTACAATTATGCCATTTTCTTTCTTTGTCTCTTGCTGTTAGAGATCAGGAACAGGGTCAAGGGTTTATTAGACAGGATGTGTGCAGGTGTTCATGTGTGCGTGAAACCGTCTAGCGACGTCTGACACTTCCTCTTCATTGGACAATGTGATTTCTACTTTAGTCTCCCAGAGTAATTGGCTAACTAATAGATAATGAGGTGGGGAAAGGGAGTGAAGAGAATGGGGGTGAGTATCATGCAGAACACTGTGGTTAACATGATGGAACTCTGTATATATATGTGAATGTGACGAGTAAAAAAATAAATATTAGTGTATGAAACACTGAGATGAAAATGGAATGACTCGTTGACATTTCCATTAGGGTTTAATCCAGGAGTCATGATTCATTACTGCAGAAACATTTCTGTTCATCTTGGCTCTAAAACCTGAAACAACAAGAAAATAATTATTCCAGCATAATTATAATTAATTTGCCAATAAAGCCCGTTATGGTCAAATGAGGCAAACACAGCAGGGTAGAGGTTTCTCAAAGTGTCAAGTTGATTGATCTATAACAATAGTGCATAGTCTTAAAGCGGTAATCTCAATACCAAGCACAATAGCTTACACTTTTGAGACATATGCATGTTGCAATGTTGAAGTTATGACTCCTGAACCACCTTTTACTTTGGAGAATTCAGTAATAACTATGAGAAACATGTTCACAGAAGAAAACATATCATGGTTCCAACATATTTATTGATTACAAAACATGATGGATTTGGTTTTTGTAACCTACAGTGTTAAATAAGCTGTATGTTTCTATTGTATTAGTTATAAAGCTTTGGTTTGGCCCAATCAAATAACAAGTCAGATAACTCCAGAAGGACATCCATTGGTTCATTGTACAAATGGCTTGTCCCTGAAGTCAGGAAACCTCACAAACAGGTACCATCACTGACAGCAAGGCAGAAAATACAATATAACGATTATACAGTAAATAATCAAATTATATAATAATTGTAGTTTAGATTTTGCTGAATTGTTTGAAAAAAAAAGATTAAAGCAAAAGTAATCAGTGCCGAAATCCAATTAATTTTCTGATATTACTCTTGCACATGGCATATGGCTTATGCTAATGAATTAGCACCAAAAACTTGTCATTTCACTTCATTCATTTCACAGATTGAAAACCAATCAGTTCCTCAGATTGTAATGTAAGAATTAAATGTACATAATTGAAAAATATTAGTACATTTTGGATGCCTGTTGCCAGGGAGGCCAGTAACATGCCTAAAGGCTGTGCAGAGGGAGTCATCATGGCGTAAAATTGAATGGGGATTTATTATGGCAGTTGGGCGAGTGTGTGTAAGTGTGAGTGTGTGTGTGTTTGTGTGTGTGTGCACATATTAGAACAGGTTGATCCAGATGGTTACACTTGCACATTTCCTCTGCTGAGAGATGGCCTCACGAGCAGACCTGGCAAGAGCCATTGAGCAGAAAATGATTGAGACATTAGAAGTGTTTCTTGCTCGGTGTATGTATTTCTCTTTTATTTTGTGGTCTTTGGTTGCTGATTTTAAATGTTTTATGGAACAAAATACTTTACTTGTCAACATTTAACCACAAACATGGGGCATGGTGTCTCTACCGTGCTTTATTGTTGCCTATAGACACGCTAAAAGATAGTATTACTATAATTTATTATAACTTTACCATTTAAAGTGATCAATCTGTATCCTGTTCTGTTTTACAAGGTGGAAACAAAGTCAAGCAACTCATTCGCACATGTAAACACGAGGACGGGTGCAGAATAGTGGCTGAATGTAGTAGAGATGGATTTCTGTAGGTGTTGTTGCCACTTGCTTGCAAATGGACATGGATCAGTGGTCAGTTTTAATGCTACTGAGATTTACTGCTGATATGGTGCATTATTGCCAGATCATAATGTAAACGTTCAATCGTTTTTAAATATATTCTTAAGGATGGTATTACTCCTAACACGGATAATAGCTTTAAATAAAAGCACTTGAAACATATTAAACTTAAACTGAGTAAATCTGGGATTAATGTGGTAACTCCTGCAAAAGGAATTTAACATGTAAAGCACTTTCAGCTGACACATGACCGTAATCTGGCGCAAATGTGGTCCACAACTACAACCAATCTCACAACCAGTATCGGTCCCCGCAAGTACTATTAATCCATGTAACAGCATAACTGATGGATAAGGGAGTAATGGGGTGGATTTGAGCTTTTACTATAGGAGTTTACTTAATTTTATATATTTATTACAACAGGACGTAATGCATTACATGAATTCAGTGATTAAGAGGTGTGTCCCAATACCTTTGTCCATGTTGTGCACTGCCTTCTCAGAGAATTGAACCCATGTCCTCTTTGCTGGGAGGTGAGGACACTAATGACTGCATCTCCATCCTGCTGAGGATGATCCATCTGCAATCTGAAGTCTATCTGAAATCCTGAAAAATAATTTAAAAATAATTGTTCTTTCTAAAACAAAAAGTAGCAGGTTCTTAACATTTTATTGTAAAAATCTAATAAAGGAAACATTTAGAATGCTCAACAAAATGAACAATGAACAGATTGACTTTCCAGCTACTATAATTATGGAAAATGTCACGTATGGACACATTTGGTTTGAAACCAGACTCTTGAATCTGAGATGTTTAGGAGTTCGGCTGATGCAGTTTGAGTTTTTTTTTTTTTTTTTTTTTTGACATGTAGAAAGTGCGCCACTTTGATGTAACATCTGCATTCTGAACCCAGTTCGATAAGCTTGTCAGTCTCTTTATCTTCAGTAATTACTCTCTGTGTGCTGGAACTCCTCGAGATGAAACGGGAGCGTAGACGCCCAGCACCGAGATGCCACTTTAGGAATGAATGTGATAATGCCTATCAGTGAATCAGTTAATCCTCCAATTTACGATGGCATATTTAAAAAGAGTTAATGATGTGTGTTTCAAAAGCCAAAATGACATTAGTATAAATCTAACTTGTGACAGTAATGAGGTTAAATATGTCCTCCATTTCAGTCAAGAGCAGTAACACACTCTGATGAGCCACACGTGTGGCACAACCTTAAATTTTATTTGTCTACCTCGCCAGCGGTACAAATAATTTTTGTTGCAAAAATTATATATAAACATAACAAGACAACAAAACATCTACTTAATTCAAGCTACTAGTTTGTACTGTGTATACAGTAAAACAACAGTTTCATTGTTTCTTTGTATCTTACTCTTCCCACATTCGGACATTTTTTCTGAACTTAATACTAATTCAACTCCAGTTGAATCATGGGATAGAATGGCTATGCGGTGATTTCTTACCACAAAATATTTTCTAATTGAGATTAGACCCTCTGAGTAATTTTTACTTACTACTAGATGCCTACTGCATATTCGGACATGCCATTAATTCTTGGTCCGCAGAGTGTGCCTACTAAGTAGTACACAGCATAGGATTTTGGATGTAGCTGATGAATTTTACAATGGAAATAAATAAACTATTTAGGATTCCTTTAGTAGATACATTTCTATTTATATTGAATATGGGGTTGGTTTTGTCATTGTGTCATTTTACAGTTCTACCTAAGAATTCTCATTTACAGTAAAACTGACAATAAAAGAGGTTGGTGAGAGTCAACACTGGATGGTATTATTATTATTATTATTGCCATTAAAAAAAAAAAAAAAAACACACACTTACGTTTAACGTTGGTATCAGTCATATAAGCAGTATGCCACTTGAGCTCATGCTGTTATACTGTACAGCAGCACAGCTGGATTTTTTCATCCTCCTAGACAGTTAGAGAAAAAAGATGTATAGAATATTTTAATTCCAAAGGAAAAATAAAGTAATCTACCTACCTACTTCTCGGAGGGCTTAAAAACCCAGTTGTGCTGTTATACAGTATGTTTCATGCATTTTTTTCTATTAGCAATCAGTTTCAAGTTTTAGGCTTAAAACTAATCGGAAACATAACTGCAGTAACGTATGCATAATGGGATAGGCATTAACCTGAGATCATGATACTGTGAGCATTATGCAGGAGCTCCACAGAAATCCTAAACTCTTCCAGGGGTTCCATTTCAAAAGTCCCCGACATCCTCCCTTTTACATAACTATGGGATGACACCTTCTGCCCTTACATTTGCCCATGTTATTTGCAAGCTTTTACGCCCACTCTGGTCTCTAACGTGACGAGAAAATCACTGGATAAAAAGGCATCACATTATGGTTTTAGCTTTTACACCACAGCGGATGCTAATGGGTCCTCCATCCACTGCTTAAAAAGGTATTTGCTATTCTCATGCGAGTTTATTACAAAGCCAGACACAATGTTATGAGATTATACATTGTTATGCAATGATCATTTAAATTGGTACAATGACATTTTTATACACACCAACATAGAAATGCTTTTGTAATGATGTTCTGACACTAAATTCTGACAGGATTCAATAAAACTCATCATGTGTTATCCGTCAGCTACACTCACTTCACACTCACTCAACCTATCTCATATATATATACACATTTAAAAACACACTATGAAGGTAAACAGCAGGTGGAAAGGGATTCCGAATGCTTTATCCCTCTTCATTCTGACTTGCTATATAACTTAGAATGATGTCCAGGTAGAGGGTTCTCCATGTTGTGAGATGATTTCTTAGTGATTGGCATAACATTTCCATTGATTGTACATCACACGCAACCTACAAAACACACCACCCCATGGAACACATATTCTGTTATGACTTTTTGGTTTACATCATAGTCTTTAAACCCTGTACAAAACCTTTAATGAATCAAGCTATATTTTTTGTCCGTGTAGCACCTGAATAGATCAACTGCTCAACTCTTGACTATGGCTCAACCCTGGTAGAGTGCTAGGATTTAGAATATTGCATCCCTAGTGCACAAAGAAAGAGCTATTTAAAAATTATTTTGTGGTTTTAATAAAAAATATTAAAAAAACAAGGAACAAAACAATAACACTGCACTCAAATGTGTAAAATATGTTTTTTTACCTAGAAAGTACAACTTAAGGAAAATAAATCTTTATGAATGCATTAGTAAGACTTCGATAATTAAAGGTTAACCATAAGCGTTTGAATTATTACTTTAATTACAAAGTATTACTGCATTTTTGCACCTCCCTATAATCAAAGGTCTGGGATTTAGTCATTTCTAAAAACACAGAGACCAAATAGCGATGCAACAATCTATTCCACAGCCTTTATTTTTTGGGTCCAGAGGGTCTGGTGTGTGTTCAAGCTCGGTTGGTAAAACACAGTAGCAGGTGAGGTGGGACGATGCCAAGAGGCGACCCCTGTGCTGAGTGATATCCAAGAGTGCACTGTAAACAGCCGGACGGTGTTTTATTGCAGCGCAGGGGCAGCGTGGTGCTAAATCACTGGCTATGGAGCGATGACGGGAAGAATGACTGTTTTCATAACCTCGCTCAGCCATCAGTGATACGGACCTGCACACCCATATGGGTCCCCCCACTTAAAGCGCTTTCTTTTCTCTGTGCAGATTCAGTCCCTCAGAAATTGGGGATGAAGGTGAGCAGAAATGGCATGTATGCCACATTAAAGAATCGTTAAGCTCATTAAAAGATATCCTTTTCTACTTTAGCTTGTCATCGCTAAAGAACTTTTCCATTAATTACAAACTATAGAGATGTTTTTCTTGTAAATAAAAGAGCTGGCGACAGGAAACACAACGCATTACAGTTCACACTCTATTGGCCACGAGGCTAAGTTCAAAAGTATTAAGAGTAACATATCTGTACAACAACGAAGCTACATGTAGCAGTAATGACAACCTAAACATTAACACTTGATGTGACTCACAGGAGGAAAAATAAAGGCAGAAGGAATAAGGTGAAATTTGGTTGCACCATTTGATGTATTTGATGGGTATGCAGCTCACCGTCTAGTTAAACTTAAACATTTACACTTTAATGCACCTCATTTGCAACAAGTAACCTCTGTCCCTGGCTCCCTCCACTGTTCTTTATTTTCCTTGTCCACCTCCCATAAGATGTCTCATATCAAAGAACATAAACATTTTCATTTGGCTTTCGCCGCCTTTGGTTCAGCTCAAGAGATAAAAGTTAGGTTTTATGTTTTTATAATTGGATTTATTTGTCTAATCTTACAATTCGGTAAGAACAACGAAACAGCCCTTAACTCTAGTGCTTTTTTCTTATCTTAAAGAACTGCAGTGTGAAGGTTCGTGGGGCGTCGTAATCTAACTATGTGATAAGATCAATATAAAGTGTTTGGCAACAGGTGTAAGACTGACTACCTGATATGTGGGTTATATTTTGCTTTATAAAGGCACTTCACATCTGACAGAGCGGTTGAGAGAATGAAGCTCCTATTTGAGTCTGGGACCCATCAGGTTTGTGGGTTTTTTGTTCTGATGTGTTAAATTTCTGATTAAATAGGAATGTCACCAAAAGCAGCAGTGTGTATGGATGTGCACCTAAGGGAAATCAGCTTTAAATGAGTGTCCGGAAATCGCCTACTAACTACTACATTGTAAACAAAAGCTGTTTGGCTAGTGTGTCCGAATAAACAGTATGCATCACTAAATTGCATTACTAAATTGTAAGCATCTGCGGGACATTTTACTATCCCAAGATTTAACTGGAACAAGCTGTGAAAGTGAATATTTGCTTATAGCATTGATTAAAATCTTATCTTAAATCCAACCACTGTGGAACTTATACACTGAGAGTGTAGAAGAGAGAACTCTTGACATCAAATGATATTTGTATTAAGGAGGACACATTATGTTTAAGGTTACGTCTTTACTACACACTGGTTTACTCAAAAAGTCTATACTGCTTTACCTGTTAAACAGTACTTACTATCAAAACTATTACCCACAGCTCTAGTCTTAAACTCAGTAGCTCAAATAAAAAATACTGTAGGCTCATTTCTACAATGAAGAATGGAATTGACATTTAATGTAGTATTACTAAAGCTGCTTGATCCTAGAGTAGCCTAGCAACAATGCTAAAGCATTAATGAATTATATAGTGTTATAGACGAACAGTTTATTGCAGACATTCTTTTAAATAAATACGTTTATTAAACTGCAGTAGTTTCAGTGGGTTTATTAAAGCGATACGTCTCGAGTGTTTGTGTGTAACTGTTTGATTGAACACCTCTGATGTCATCAGAATTACAAGGCTCAGTTCAATGAAATAAAGTCGCTCCCTTCTTTAGTCATCAGAAAGAAAGAGAGTGGATCGGATTGGGGACGCAAGAACAAACCAAACATTCAAGGAGAATTCGTCAGATGTGATTTGAAAGCACAGCTGTTAAAAAAAAAAAAAAAACACCCCCTCAAATAATTAAAACCAATTCATGTCAATTAGTTCCACATGGAATGCAAATTAAAAGTGCATAATTAATCAGCGCTCTTCACTGGGAGGGCGAGTAATTAGTGGGGTTTAATTCTGTCACTCTAATTGCATTTTTCTAATTGAAAATGCGTACATTTGTCACTCGTTCTTTTGCGAGAGCACAAGCTTAGGTGGAGAGGATACGCTGAACGCATGTGTGGGAGGGAGGGAAACTTTATAGAGGTGAGCAGTTCATTAAGCTCAATGTACATAACGCATCATGTGCATTGTGCGAGCTCAAATGTTATGATCTCTGAGTAAATTACAGAGGTGTATTTAATAGAGTGCTTGTAACTGATGTATTTCCAATTATAGGAATTTAATGAGACACAAAGTTACATTTATTAAATAAACATTCTTGACTTGACTTGATTGGGATTCAGAGATACGCATGGAGACTTTCAAATAGGTTGCTGAAATGAGGACGGAGCTTTGTGTGGTCGTCTGCATCTGGCTTTTTGAGCATGGTTAATGATGCAATCTCTGCTTCCTAATGAAGGACGCGTCTAATGTGGAACCCTTCTGAGTAATCGGAACTGCAGATATACAAACACATTGTGCTTCTCTGATCTACAACGACTCCCAGTGCCGGAGGTCTTGTTATTAGTGCTTCCTCCTCACACTCTCTCACTCACACACACACACACACACACACACACACACACACACACACACACGTAACTGATATTTTCCTGCCTTTCTGACTTCTGACCTCATGATGCCACCCAAAAACCAAAGGTCAGGTCTCATCGCGGAAGCGACCCGGGTGGGAATGAGGGTCTTAGTGACTGTCTTTACTTCAGATGAGTGCTCAGAGACAACGGAGTTCACACTACCCTCCATAAGCTCGACACTAATAGCTTTAAAGGCCAGTAAAGAAGGATCCCGGAGAGTGAAAGACCACGTGAGTGGCAGAGGAAGCTCAATAATTTTATTTTTTACATTATTTTACAATGATAAATCTAAATTTAAGTCTATTTTCTATTGGTTCAAACCGGAATAGAGGGGTTCAGGGCCGCACGTGGCTTATTTTGGTATTTGCCAATATTGCTACTGTAAGAAAATAAATCTGAAAACTATAAATATAAAGACTTTGAAAGTAAAAATTATGCCATGACCACCTCTTTACTAAATTAGTGTTTCTTCTGAAACACCTCAATGAATGCTCATTTAAATCTGGTAATGTGGTTTAGTTAATTTAAACTAATAGGCTGCAAAATCTGTATTTAAAGTGCATGTTTTTTGCAAATCCTGGAAGAGATACATAAAAAAAACCAATACAAATACAGATTCCGCGTTTTTACATAGTTTCTACCGCTGAGGGGACATTTTAAATCATATGCTTACATAAATGAGCCTGATTAAGTGGAGGACGCTGTTAAAGCAGCTCCTGGTGTGCCTCGTTTGAAAGTGGTTTACTGTAATGACTTCTCAGAGTGCCGGGATGAATGCGAACCTGTTCTTTAAAAGGCACAACTCCCACCAGAATGTCCATTAAGACATTAAAATCTCTGGCAAAATGAGAACGGCGTCAATAAGTTACATATTAGAGCACTTTAGCTGCGTGTTGAACCTTAGGCTGCTGCAAATAGCTGTTTATATGTGTTTCCTGCCCCCTTTTACAGGTTAAACAAGCAGCTTTATGCAGAAAACACGCCGTCACAAAACGTCTGCTTTAATTAGGAGGGTTGGTACCAGGTTAACATACAGAACCTTTCTGTGGGCTACCTGCATGTCGTTTGTGTGTGTGGTGTGTATCTGTATATCTGTGTACAGAAGTATTTTATGTTGTTAGCACACACGCGGATGATAGCTGTCACTCTAATCGTTGAGGGTTTTATGTACACGGAAAAGTTTTACAGTCATTTGAACGTGAAAGGGAAAAATAATCAATCACACACACACACACACACACACACACACACACACACAATCATAGAGACCTTGAACTAATAATGCTACTACAACCATGCAACAGGATTTAATTCGAGTTAAATGAACACAATTACATGAGGTTCCTACATGGGAGTATGTAAACAGGTTTTGACCCTTCAATGTATATACCTGCACACACACACACACACACACACACACACACACACACACACACACACACACACACACCCCCCCCCCCCCCCCCCCCCCCCCCCCCCCCCCCCCCCCCCCCCCCCCCCCCCCCCCCCCCCCCCCCCCCCCCCCCCCCCCCCCCCCCCCCCCCCCCCCTTCCTATCCTCCCCCGTTAAATAAATGAGGAAAGAAAACGAATGTGACTTAACCCCCTTCCTTGGTGCATATGTTTTCACACATAAACTACATCCTTTTTCCTGTTATCTTCCTCTTTTTACCCTCTAGGTAGGGACACACATGGATACACACACACACACACACACACACACACACACACACACACACACTGATGGTGTACGTTCTATATACTTAATCATATGATGTTACACAGTGGAATCATCATGTCATCTTTTCTATTCAAATTAATTATTTTAATTAATGTAATGTTTTTTTTTATTTTTTTTTATTGAGAGTAATGTAGTGATGTCATTAGTGTTGAAAGATTTTCTCAAACAACATTCCATTCTACTAAACAATACTAAATGTCTTACTACCCCGCCCCACACAAACACACTCCTACCCCTTTACCCTGTTTTATCCATTACTTTCCCTTCATTTTAGTTAAATTGATTTTTTGATTAAACATAGTGTGAGAGGAAGTGGCTTGCATTGAAGGCCCTGACCCCATTAGGGTTCAGAGTTGTTCTCGGGGAAATTGAGACACTTAGCTCTTTCTCTCGGTGGCTGTTGGACTGTAATTGACAGAGATGAAGGCACTTTATTTTCTCAATCTAAGCACTTCTAAACAATCCAGCAGCACGTCCAACTTCCATTCTGCACCCAACCGAATAAAACAACTGAAGCAAGAAAATTCTCATTGGAACATTTTTTTTACTATAATCTATTGTTTTATTATTTATCTATTTAGATTTTAAAAATAAATTATTACAATTTTTAACAACATACATGCTACTGTACCAGGTTTTACATCTACAGAGTGGATCATTAAGGTGGATGAGTACAGTGAGACGACTGCTCCAGCAGCACCGCTGGGGTTGAGAAACAGACGCACTATAGATTGTAATTGTAGAACTACAAAATCCAATCTATATGATACATTTATCTGATAATATTGAGAATGAGTGTGAAAACAAGAAGCTGTACCTAATATATTGGCCTGTGAGTGCACACAAACAAAGCTCAGAAAGGAGATATAATGGTTGGTTTCCCTAATTCCTGATCAGTGATTCAGCCCCATAGGTTATTATAAGGGGCTTAAAACCCGACAGGAGTGTGTATAGGGGGGCTTGGGCTGATTGATGTTGGGGCAGGTTTAACATGCCCAGAGGCAAACACCCCACAGGACTATGTGAGTGTATGAGTTCGCGTGTACACACACACACACACACACACACACACATTAATGCAGACCACTAGTCAGTCTCTGGGCTCTCTGACTGTGATCACTGCCTGAGTGGGAACAGCTTGAGACTGTGTGGATGGAAATTAAGGGAGTGACATTGTATTGTCTATGCAGCCTGCCTTCTTTTGTTGCATGAATTTATATGTGCACATGTGTGTATAATCGAGGTCGTGTGTCTTTTCTTGATAATGTGTGTGTGTGGGTTTGTGTATGCTTACATGGTAATGTTAATCAAAAACACTTTACAGGTTTAATTCATGCCAATGTGCTTAATCAGTGTAAAGAGATAAGAATAAAGACCATAGTCACAGTTCACAGACATCCCACGTTACACCACAAAATACTACGCTGTAGACTTCATCTACATCACTTAGTACAATATATCAGAGGTCATGTGAGCACCTAACCTCCACCATGGATGCTAATTTTATACTTTTTGTTCATTATATTAATTAAATCCAATGTTACATGTTATGATTGTTTAGCTGCCCAAGTGAAACCACCGTCATTTGGCTTTATGTGAGTTAAACATTTAATTACAAACGTAAGTGGCTTTAAAGGAAACCAAATGAATGTCTTCATATGTCACATACAATGTGGATATGTACTGTACACTAACTGTATTAAGAAGTCTGTAAAATGACATTGACCTTTAGTGGGGAGTGGGTTGTGTGGCATATGTGGGGGGGGGTGTATGCTGTGGGTGTGTAGTATATGGTGTGTGTAGTATTGGGTGAGTGTAGTCAACAATAGGCATAGTATATGGCTTGTAAAGTGTATGTGGTGTATAGTGTATGTGGAGTGTGTAGGGTTTGTGTTATGTGGGGTGTTGCAACTTGATATAAACATGAGACACGAACCCTGCGGATTCCCTAAACTGTTGCCCGATATAAGTTACCTCAAATACAGGGCAGGAAGTTTTGTGGTAGGTACTGTAGGTGTGGTAGGACTTAACAATAATCACAAAAAAACAAAAAGAGAACAAAAGGTTGAATTTGACAAGTTAATTCAATTAAAAAGAGAAATCATTAGGGTTCTAAGTAACAGAGCACTGCGAGAGCCAATAGGGGTATACAGGGCCGTTCCCCAACGCAAAACCTCACAAAATAAAGACTCAACTTTGACTTTCAAGACTCAAGCCAGGAACCCTTTCTCAGTCAAATACAAGAATATTAATTGCTTTAAGCAAATGATTTAAGTCTCTCATATGAGAAAGCAAAATATAAAACTCATCCATCAGCTTTAGCAGTGTAAAGTACCTGCGCTTTCATTTCGGGTACTTTCGCCACCTTTGTGCTGTAAGGACGTGCTGACAGGAGCCTTCTGACATCAGCGAGCAGTGAAACGGAGCTTACACGGAGCTTAGTCCAGGCAGCCCTGACAGATTGTGGTCAGCTGGAGAGATGCAGCTGACAGACAGACAGAGTCAGAACATAATGAAGCCATTGACGTTCCTTTAACCTGATTCAGAAGCGTGAAACTCCACAAGCTTTTCCATTTCTTGCACCGTAGTGACAGATATAATGTTTTATAATCACAGATGGCACGTAAATCCACAAACTTGATGTCAGACGGCATTAGCTCACTTTCTATTTCGGTCTCTTCCAGAAGGCAAATTTCCATATTTGTTTGGTGGTGATGACATTATTACTGACATCACCAGACAAAAATACAGACCATCAGTAGCTCGCAGTAATAATAGTGATAGACTGAGAGGTGAATACAAAAGAGACAGAACATTAGGGGAGGGTTTTTTTTTTTCTTTTCTTTCTTTCTGACCCGTCGGTGTCATTTCCTCTCTTTTACTCAAGTCTGGTTCTTATTCTCATTCTTTCTCCATCTCACTTTTAATAAACAGCTGAAGGTGTTAATGGTATTTGTAGTAGGTGAGACTTTGCAACGTTTCAACACATTGGTTTAGGGTCCAGTGATGAAGGCCCCTTCTCTCCCACATGAAAAAAACATATGTACCGACCAGCTCCTGTTACAGCCAGCAATTAGTACCAACTGAAATGTGTGATTCTTCAAGAGACCAGGGGATCTCTCTCTCTCTCTCTCTCTCTCTTTATATTCCTCCTTCTCTTGCTCTCTTTCTTCCACTTTCTCATTGTTACTCACACTCTCTCTTTTTCTCCTTATTTCACTCGTGTGCTCGTTCTTACAAAATAACTCTTTTCTTTCTTTCTCTTTTTTTTTTCCCTTTGCTTTATCACTCTCCCGGGCGGCATGGTGGCTTAGTGGTTAGCACGTTCACCTTTCAGTGCTAGGGATTCTCGGTTCGAATTCCAATCTGGGTAGAGTTTGCATGTTCTCAACGTGTGGGTTTCCTCCGGGTTCTCCGGTTTCCTCCCACAGTCCAAAAACATGGATCAAGTCAATTGAATTCTCCAAATTGCCCCATATAGAGTGTGTCTGTGTGAGTGAGTGTGTGCCCAGCGATGGATTGGCGCCCTGTCCTGGGTCTATCTGCCCAGCGCCCGAGATGTTCTCCAGTGGACGGGTATGGGGAACCCCCCCCCCCCCCCCGTGACCCTAATAGAGGATAAAGTGGCAGATAATGGATGGATGGATATCACTCTCTCTTTCTCCAAGTTCAATTCAAAGTGCTGTCTTTCACTCACTCAGGTTCTTGCACACTCGCTCTCTCACCCTTACATATTCTCTTTCTTTCTCACTTGCTCTCCTTCTCTCTCTCTTTACCCTTCTTTCACATTTTTACAACCCCCCCTCTTCTTTGCTCTCTTTCTTTCTCTCTATATCTATTGTCTTTTTTCCCCCTCAATGTCCTTCTATCTTTCTCTCTTACACTTTCTCTTCTCTCTCTCGCTCCCTGAATCCTCATATCCTTCGCTGTCTCTCTCTTTTACACTCACATATCTCTCGCTTTCACACTTTCTCTCTTTTTTTCCCTTTCTCTATTTGTCTCTTCCTCCCCGACTTGCTTTTTTCTCTCCCCTTTTGTCTTTCTCACTTTTCTTTTCTGTCTCACCCCCCCACAACCAGCCCCACCCCCCACACCCCCACCCCGCTATTAGACCTGATTTGTCTGCCGTGGCAGGGTGTCGTTAATTTCATTCCAGGTTCCTTTCAGCTTGTTTCATGTTGCTTCACTTTAAGCAAGTGAGTAATATAATAAAGCCGTGTCACGCTCATCCTCAATCTGATTCAGTTACATGAAATCAATCAACCCATCAGATGTATTTCAATTCAATTAAGGTCAGGGCCTTGCAAAGGTTGTCTGTACTTACTATGAGCACTCGTATTTCAATCACTCCAGTGTCACACAATTCCCTGTTCAGCACAACAGTGCATCCTAATTTAAGAGCCTCACTGTTTTTTTTTTTTTAGAGTATGTAAGTTTTTTTTTCTTTTCTTTACCGCCCATCAGAAGCAAAACCAACTCAAACCAGTATTGTGCCTCCGCTCTATTTGTCCAGCTGGCTTTGCAGTACACATGCTTGGTTTGTTCTTAATGTTACACACTGTTATTTTAATTTGTTTAATGTTTTTTCCAGTTTCATTTCCATATTTATCCCCGTAAAACAGTTTTCAGCTGACTGCCTGTCTAAGCACTGTGTTTGGTTAGGAAGGACGGATGGAAACGGCATGCAGGAATAAACGGTTGCAGGATTTTCAATAATAGCATAACTGTTTATTTAAAGCTAAAATGCAGTGTTCCTTCTATTATGAATATTCGCTACATGCCCAGCTGCACAGAACGTCAAAGGAATATTTTTAGATGGTTTCATAGGCAGTATATTGTTAGCATGACAAATCAGCACAATAGCATGACGTACCGGTGATAATGCCAGCTAATATGAGATTCCCTGACAACGCCTACAGCTGTGAATGAGTGTATTAAGAGATGTAATTAACCATGGGACAGTGCCATGCACAATTGATGATCAAATCAGAAGTATGAGAGAGAAAGAGAGGGAGAGAGAGAGAGAGAGAGAGAGAAAGAGAGAGAGAGAGAGAGAGAGAGAGAGAGAGAGAGAGAGAGAGTCTATTTACTTATATTAAAAAAAATAAAGAAAAAAATAAACCCAAAACATTGCACCAAAAAAACAAAAACAAAACAAAACAAAACAATAGTATTATTAATAATAAAAATTAAAATGAATGAACGATGGGTGACATATGAATGGGGATTGGGGAGGGGGGGCCGTTTTGAACTGGAGGGAGGTAGTGAGGGAGAGAAAGCCTGGCACTAGCCAACACTTAATTAGCTGTCATCAGTTTGGCTCCACAGAGGAAAAGAGTGACTAATAATTAATGATAAAAAGGGGAATGGGAAAGGGAGTGTGAGGGAGAGAATGAGACAAGTGAGGAGAGGAGGGAGTCGGGGTGGAAGGAGGTAAAGGGTAAGACAGAAAATGTGTGGAAGGGGAAATGATTTAAAAGGAGAACCAGCGAGGCCCTGTGGTCACCGGAGTCAATGAGAGAAATGTGAGGAGATTTTACAAACTAAACCAGAGGTAATCGTCCAGCTTAACCCAAGCTGCAGCTCCAGGCAAAGTGATGTCATTAAGGGGAGTCTAAGCAAAGGGTGCAGGTGGGCAATCCCATATCTGCGATGTCACTATGACTCAAATGCCCCAAGCAGGATATTTCTGTGTAAACTGTTCTACTGATGCAGGAGCACAAAGTTAATTGGGTTTTAACGGTAATGTCATAATGCAGCATTAAATTCTTCTATGAGTGATTCTGATCCACATCCACAATTTTTTTTTTTTGGGCCACATGCTGCATGAGCTGACAGCACTTGGTTGGGAGATGTGAGGCCACATATGCACCAGATTAGGGCCAGATTATTAGCCAATAGTGACTTACATGTAGACAGCACTGCAACATTTTCTAGGCAGCAAAACCATAGATATTTGTGACATCAGCATTATATTAATGTTACCAGGGCCACGTTTGGCTCAGTGCAGGTTCCAGTGTCGGCATTGAGCCAGCACAGCCAGAAGAGGCCTACATCCATATGCTATCTGGACTATGACAATTTATAAGCAAGGTCTAAGCACTGTAGTGAAGAACTCATCATGTGAATGATTATAAAAACATTATTACAAAGGGAAGCCAAAGTACAGGTTGGTCAGTATTTGTCAATTATTTAAATTGGTCACATACATCTGGATGAATAATGATGCATGAAAAGGTTCTCCTGTCACAGATTTGGCAAAGTTTGGCAAAGTATAAGGTATTTGTGAGAGAAAATTTTGTAGGATCACTTTGCTTGTCGTCGGACGCAACGCTAATTGGAGGTGTATGGATGGGACCAAAGCACATATGTCACATAGAGCTGTGCTGAGCCAATAACTCAGCAGGGCACACTGCGAACAGATGTACAGAGAGCGCAAGAGAGAAAGAGAGAGGGAGAAAGAAAGATAAAGAGCAAAAGATGGCATAATTTTGGGGCCAATCCAAATGTCTAACAAAAACCTTTCATGAGGGGATATAAAATGTGCAGTCGCTGCCATAGACACCGTGATTTTAGACAGTGCACATGTTAATGTTGGCTTTATCAATAAGATACAAAACTTAATAAAAACATTATAAAGACTCAGTTTAAAGATGTGACTTTTGCCAGGATCATTTCACAGCTACAGTTACAATCCAAATTATACTGCCAAAAGCATGTGGACACCTGACCACAGGTGCTTTAATAAAACTAATCATATGGCGCGTATGCCAAAATGATTAGAAGACACATTCAAATTCATAGCTTATTAAATCAAAACATTCTCATAAACTGGAACGTTTTGAAAATGGCTGAAACAAAATTTAGTGTGTACACTAATAAACTGCCACTTATTTTTAATGTGTGTTAAAGTGCTAAAAACTGTTAAACTACTGGGTCACGGTAAAGGACCGGTGACCTCTTTTGTTTAGGAACCACTGGGATATTTATATTATAATAAAATATCAATAAAAGGAAACAGAGCACAATTGAATCTCAGTGTGAGAGTGAAGTTACATCATTTACATAATGTGGTTATATTTATTTTTACACTTTTAGGTCTGATGATTATAATTATCATGTTTTCATTTGCTTGATTATTAATTTTATTTGTTGACCTTTGTGTTTAAAATCCCCAGATCAGACCTCTCCGTCACATATCTTGTTGTGAGTACTACCTCGTCAGGGTTCCCTGCAGGGTTTCAGTAACCACATACACAGGTTGATCGAGGAAGGTAGTGTTGACGACTAATAAATCCCATAGTGTGATCTTGTGAAAATTAGATCATCAGAAGACAGATTGTATGTGATCAAGCTTGTTGTTTGATCAGAGGTCCGGTGCAAATTATAAAGGGCAGTAAATGATCAGAATATCAGCTTTAGCTGTGGCAATTAATTGTGGCAAATACATTTCACATCTTGTAATGCAAAAGTTCTAATGAAGTTAGTAGTGAAAGCACCATGAATCATGAAGTTGTATTTATTAAAAAATGGCCAGTGAATTGTTTTTGACCATATCCACCTATCAGAACATTCACCATTAACACTTTCTGCAATATTATGGAGCATGTCGGCATAAACTAGTGCCTTTTCAGTCTTTGGGCATTTCTGGGGTCAGACATGAATATTTGATGAGTAGGCTTGGCTACAGTTCTGTACAGTGGGGTTGAAGTTCTTTGCTTAAAACTTGATAAATCACATCTGAACGGGCTTTAAGCCAAAAGCCATAAAGTGCAAAATATGTAAGACATGTTTTTGAGTGCTGTAGCATTATTAATACACTGGTTAAAAGTCTGGTAAAATGTTGAAAACAGAAATTGTATCCATAATAATGTGGCATAACGAAGTCAGTATTTCTGATTATTGATTTAATGACCGAGAATATTTAAAATATACTGGTCTACTGTCTATACTGGAGGTTTAATAGCATCCCCAATGTCCAAATCATATCTCGTGTGCTTTTACTCTAGTGTTGCTTCTATGGCAACCACACAAGACAACAAAATTTAGCGTTAGAGCTTTGGGAGTTAACACCCAGTAGACACTTTGCTGAAGTTTGCCCATTATAAGCCTTAATGTCATTTTAGCACTGGCGGCTGTTTTGCAATCCTCCAGTTTGCCCGCCGACCCCAGTATCACGCCCTTAATTTGTTTTTAAATAATCTTTTGTTTGACTAATTGGATTATCTGCTTTAAGTACAAACAACCAGAGCAAACCAGCCACCAACACAGAGGAATACAACATGTATATATCACACCAAGGAATACTGCTACATAAGCATCTGAACATTACAGTACGCCTTCACAATACGCTTTAATTCAAAGCAACTTATTATATAAGTTATAACTTATATATAAAATGTACAAATTATTACTGTCTACAAGTTTATGAAAAAAGATTCAGTGTTTTATGTTTTATTCATTTAGAAAACCCTGTGGTATTCGATTTAAATTTGTAAGATACTTGTTTTTTAACATTTTGACCACCATACATGTCAATAATGTCAGAAAACTTTATCCAAAATGCAGAAAGTGAGACACACAAACCTATACACCTCTGCAGCTAATGAGCACTGGGAGACCTAAATGGATGTTCATCAAGGTTATTGCTGTTTGTATCTAGGCACCCAAATTCCTTTTTGTCTCATTTTTCCCTAAGGAGGGGGATTTGTTTTTAATGCTTAATCACTATTAACCATTTAAGATGTGGTGTGTATTAAGAAGGTTTAATACTTGTATTAATATATGTACTTTATACTTTCCAAAATCATTCACGTCCTTAAGGATAAAAAAAGGATCAAGAGAAACCGACGTTAAAAAACTCATTTGGAAAAACTCAGTAAAGTAAAGTGTTAATTGGGGCTCAAGAAACAGAAAATCAGGAAAGAAGTCTGAATGTGCAAAATAAATATAGACTTGACATGTGTTTAAAATGAATATAAATAAAGCAGCTAAAAACAGACATGTATGATTTATCATCACACTGAAGCTTAAGATGGTGCCTTGTACTTATGTCAATGTCATAGACTATATTGCTAATTATTTTTAAGTGAGCAGCATTTTAAACAAAAAGAAACCAAAGTCAGTCAAACAGCCTCACTTTCAGCCATATGAGCGAGAGAGGGCGAGAGAGGGCGAGAAAGAGAGAGAGAGAGAGAGAGAGAGAGAGAGAGAGAGAGAGAGAGAGAGAGAGAGAGAGAGAGAAATAGATGATGGAACAAGTGTTTGTGTGCTTTAATTGCCACATACAGTTTTCACACGAGACTCTCTCCTAATTAGACAAGCACATCCCATGAGTCTTCTTATCCCACTGAAGAAGATGTTTAATGAAGTGATAAACACAACAGTCAGAAGAAAGCACACATACTGTAACGAGAAATAAAGAAGGAACTATACAAACCTATTGGACTCACCTGAACTTCGGCATGAATTAGTCCTAAAATAAATCACCATCTGAGTCACAATATTAGAAAAACACATCTCAAATATTTAAACTGATCATATAAAGTTTCCTAAAGAAAACAGTTCAGTGTTTACAGAAATTATTAACCACGTAGATAAACCTTGTAATCACAGACTGTTAATCTGTCTCTCTACATACTGTATTAAAGTTTCACACTGTTCTTTAAAAGTCAGGACCTTCACAAGGGGGTATCTGGTGGATGATTCTCAGTACTGCACTGACACTGACATGGTGTTGGTGTGTCAGTGCATTTGGGAAGGTATGAATAGATCAGACACAGCAGTGCTGCTGGTATATTTAAAAAAAAACATATCCAAACATTGTGCACTTTAGTTTGCGTAAGTCATTACTATCACACTAAATCATCACACTAGATTTACAAACTCCAGCTGAACTGCTGTGTCTGATACAGTCGTCATCCACTCAGTGCAACTCACACCAACACACCACCAACATATCAGTGTCACTGCAGTGCTGTGAATTAACAGACCCATCAATATTTGTTTTGTTGGGGGTCGTGACCATTTCAGAAAAGACTAAAGGGGAGTAATAAAAATGCAAAGAAACAGATGGACTACAGGCTGTAAACGTAGCAGCAATATGGTACGGAAAACTAATAAAACGAACAATGAGCAATGAAACAAGAAAGTGAACCTAATAAAGTGTCCAGGGGGTGTAATTTGAGTAGTTTTTTTTATTTTACAGCCTGCAATCAACCATTCATTTTCTGAACTGGTCTGTAAGTGTCCACATGTTGTAGGCGTTTTATTTTTATTTT
Organism: Corydoras maculifer; assembly: GCA_019802435.1. NCBI lineage: Eukaryota > Metazoa > Chordata > Actinopteri > Siluriformes > Callichthyidae > Corydoras > Corydoras maculifer. Next base: position 520,386 of record JAFMOD010000368.1, read on the forward strand.
TGACTCACGCACTTTCCTCATTCCTCTTTCTTGTGAAAATGGTGATTAGGCATCCCCTCTCACACTACACAGAGATGATCATTACTAAATTACTATGAATAATTATTTTGATTTTTAATAATTTATTTTTAGTCACGGCGGCACGGTGGCTTAGTGGTTTAGCACATTCGCCTCTCAGCGCTAGGGATTCCCGGTTCGAATCCCCATCTGGGTGGAGTTTCCATGTTCTCCCCGTGTCTGCGTGGGTTTCCTCCGGGTTCTCCGGTTTCCTCCCACAGTCCAAAAACATGGATCAAGTTTATTGAATTCTCAAAATTGCCCCCTATAGAGTGTGTATGTGTGAGTGAGTGTGTGCCCAGCGATGGATTGGCGCCCTGTCCTGGGTCTATCTGCCCAGCGCCCGAGACGTTCTCCCCTGGATGGGCATGGGGAACCCCACCGCGACCCTAATAGAGGATAAGCGGAAGATAATGAATGAATGAATGAATATTTTTAGTCACATGTGAAAGCTAGTGATCAATTCTAAATGTCATCATACCCTTAGTGACACCTCACCCCCCCCCCCTCCCCACCACCGATAACAAACCTTTTGGCTTTAAATAGTTCCCAAATGAATCATGTATTTATAAATTACGTTTTTTAGGGAGAGTTAAATGTCCCCATATTTTAGGATAGACACACTATCATTATGGGAAGATTTGGTTACTATAAATAACTTAAACACACACACACCACTGATGCATTATAATACAGTAGATTAACATATTATAATATATGTTTGATAAATGTATATACTTGCGGCAAAGTTGGTTCTGCCTTTGAAGGTCCTGGGTTTGATTTCTGCGGTGTGCATGTCCCCTTTGCGCAATGCAACAGTTAACTTTGTGGACCCCTGTTCCTTCCACATGCTGGTAGTTAAACTGGAGATAGTAAATGGCCCCATAATCATGTTGCTTGTATTGGTTCACATTTTCAACTTCTATACACACACACACACACACACACACACACCCACACACACAAAAATAGATAGATAAATATAAATGAAATAGGAGGAGAAACATTCACTTATCTTTTCCTCTTTCATTTTAATGTTAATTAAAAACCTTTACTTTGATGTGAAGGCAGAAAACTAACTTTAAGTATTATTTTCAAATTTGCTCACCCTGATTAGACTTTTAGGTGGTGCTGGAACCTAGCACAAAACACCTTAGTGAGGTCGCCAGGTCAGGGAGGGAGAACATGCAAACTCCACCTAGGAAGAACCGTTTAATCAGTTTGATGACCAATATTTAACACTGGTTAGTGGACTGTTATCTTGTGTATGTATACATATTTACTTCAGTGTTACTGTTCACGTGCGTTAGATGGAGGCACCACCATGTGGAACGTGCTAGACGTAATGTGAATACGTTGAGAGTTAAGTGGAGTTTCTTGTACGTAATCAGCGACCCTCACATAAGTGAGCACAAAATAGCTTTGTCTCAATTTACACATTTTATTTGTGTTGATAAAATCAAATTAACACAATTTACACGTTTTCGACTCGATTTCTTTTGGAAAAAACAGAGTGGGATGGCTCCTTCGCCGTGTGGCTGGCACTCCTCTCTCCAGCGGTGTTGGGATTCAGATTTAGTCAGTCGTGACTAAAGACACACTTTAATGGAATGAGTGTAAACTCCTGCTGCAAAAGAACACAGATCATAGAAAACGCTTTTTCCGTTGATTTATATTAGATTAAGTTATTATGTAAATAGAATCAGCACTACGGAATTAAGGATTGATGGATTAAACCTTAGCTTTGCAGCCACTGATGGAACCGGCCAACTCGAACTGTATGAACTAACAACTATTACGAGCAGCACAAATAACATCTGTAAATAAAGTTAGAAAATAATATAAAAAATATGAAGCCGGCAATCGCGACAGAAAAGAGTCATAATTGTCTGTGTTGGTGTTTACTAGTCATTACCATGGTGATCTCTGTCCTGTTATCCCAACAGTGAAGACCTACAGAGACAGAAGCTATCACACACACACACACACACACACACACACACACACACACACACACACACACACACACACACACACACCACAGATGGCTCGTAGGGAGTGACACCTGTTTCCAGTGGCTAAGGCCTAGCGTCCTGTTACTGCCGAAGTTAAAACATATCGACTCCATAACGCACCTCTGTGTGTTTTATGGTTAACCTCCTCATCAGGTAAACCTTGCACTCTTCGTCTGTCTCTCTCTCTCTGTCTGTTTCTCTGTCGGTCTCTTGGTCTCTCTCTCTCTCTTTCTCTTCCCAACAAATCATCCACATTTATCAGATGTGGGGCTCTTCATTCACCCTCCATATTTTGCCACCTGATCTGTCATCTTAACCTCCTCTGCCAACTGCTACACATGAATTTAGCCTCAGCTATAATACACAGATACACAATACACAGACGTATGAGGCAGATGCCAATTTCAAAAGAGACATCTTAATAGTGCTGTCAATGAATTAATTAGATGTGTTAATGAGCTAACGACAGCTCGCTCTAAATTAAATTAATGCCATAATGGGTCCAGACAGAGAGAATTAGCTTCAACTCTTTAAAATTATGTGTGTGTGTGTGTGTGTGTGTGTGTGTGAGAGAGAGAGAGAGAGTGATTGAGTATGATTGAGTGTGATCCGCCACAAATGGATCTAGCATCTACACAGCAATTGTGTGAAAGTAATCAAAAACACTTTGCAATTAAAAACATAGTTGTCGAGGTGGAGGGAGAGGACAGCTGAAGTGTAAACAACAGGGCAAAAAAGAGAGAGAGAGAGAGAGAGAGAGAAAGGAAATAAAAAAAATAAAAAAAAAGTTGCTTTGAGTGAAAGCCAGTCAGACTGTTGTATATCTGAGATACTTGGTGTCTACTGGACTTGAATCTATAGATATTTAATAATTATTGCTAAAGCCTATCCCAGATTCATACAACAAGCGGGGAACACTATGAGGATGTCGCCAGTCAAAGTGCCGACAAACAAACAAACCGGGGTAATTTTGTAGCTTTAACTCACCAATCCATGTTTTTGGACTGTATATGGAAACCCGAATTTAAGGAAGAAAATGAAATCAGATGTGGGGAGAACATACAAAACATAATCTCCACCGGGGAATAATCAAACTTTTTTTTGTGAAAAAGCGTGTTAACCACTATAGTGATTGAGATATATACTTTGTAGGTATGTATATTTATATAGAGAGAGGTCTATAGACAAAGTTAAGTTATTTTAAAATTTTTTACAGAATAAAAATTATTTTGAAACTTTACATCACCCCAGGATTGATTTCTGTACCACAGCATAACGCACTGAGGCCCATTCTTATAGAACAAAAGAACCGAACCACTAAGCATTGCTATTGCAGATATAACAAAGGACAGCAGGTTGCACCACATTCTTTACAACAATTATGTTAAGAATGTTATTAGGATGTGTTGGTGCAGCTTTCACACTTCACTGTAACGTATTCACCTACTTTAATGTGATTATCATAATGCTAAGAGTTTCTGAACAACATGCCTCTTGTTAAACTAAATTCCTTCTCATCCATGGACAGATGGCGTCTCATCATTAACATACAATGACAATAAAGCAACAGATTTTAGGTTCCATTTACAAAGATCCATTACAAAAAAATAAATGTTTTGTTTCTTTAATTTCTCTTTTATTCAGTCTTTATGTTGTCCTTCAATTCAAATCCAAACGGCTTGAAATCCGTAATCCATTGCTTTCACCTTTCCAAAAATTGCATGCAGCACCCTGCCAATGGGGGAATGTAAACAATATGCACCAAAGCCCAAATCTCTCCCTCTGAGGGGACGTACCTGCTGTTGTTTCCTTACTGCAAGTGTTTTAATCCATTTTCTATGCAGCCACATTGTCTCAAAAGTGGAACAAGCTACTGAAATGGAGCCAACACACACACACACACACACACACACACACACACACACACGTGTGTGCATATCAAATTGATCAGCAAGTCATATGTTAACTGGCACATGCACTGCGCAGTAGCACATTTTAAACTCCTGTACTCAGACATATTACACACTTTAAAGGACAGAAACGGAAGGTTTCACACTTTTGTATTGTGAGTAATGAAAAGCATATTTTAGCTGGATCGAGGTGTGCGAGGATTACCTCCTGGGAATTGTCTTCCAGAGAAAAAGCTCATTTAAATATTTATGGCCATGAGATTTTGTTCAGCAGTTGTTGCTGAAGCTAAGAATGAATGCTGATTGGATTTATTGTTCATGTTAGAAATTTTCCAAACACTTGTGTGATACTAAAAAAAAAAGTTCATTTGTTGTTCAGTGTGTTTTCACCTTACTACTCACATACTCACATTAACGCTGGACTGTGAGATTCAGTGAAGTGAAATGGGGTAAAAGTCTGCATTATAACTTTTATTTTTTCTAACTGGGATCCATCCCATCCCCTCAAGAACACTCTAATCAAGCACCGCTGCATCTCACCAGCTAACCCCATAAAGAAGCCCACACCAGTTTGGGAAGCAAACGCCACACAGAAAGGACCTTTTCCAGCCAGCCATGTAATCAAACCCAAGTCTTTCTTACTACCAGGCGAACAAGCAACTACATGGCACATTTGTACATGGGGCAAATTACTTACAGTAGTTTCTTTAGCTGCATGTTTTTGTTGACGGCAGGAACCTGAAGCTTTAACACAGAGTTATATATTATACTATACAATCTGATTACCATTAACTACTGATTATTTATGGCAATACAAATTATTAATTAGTCACAACCGCAGTGTGCTGAAAATTTATGGAATTATGTGATGCAAGAGAAAATTCAAGAGCTTAAACACATTCTTAAGATGGAGTGACACCCATAATCAGTGCTCTCTCTCTCTCTCTCTCTCTTTCAATTTTGTCTCTGATGCACACATGCACACACACACACACACACACACACACACACACACACCCCAGACATGCTAATTATGCAGAGGAGTGCGAAAGCTTATTCGTCGGCCAGACTAATTAAACAGCATCATCTCATTTCAATTCGTAATTAAACACTTGAGCATAATCACACAACGCACCAGGAATCCAAAGGAATCAATTAAAAGCATCTGATTAATTAATTTATTCCAACTCCATTTGCCCCACTTTCTAATAAATGGGTGTTTAGTAGCCGTGCAGTTTTCCCACCAAAAAACAAAGCCGCTTCGCTTTGCTAATTCTAAATGTGGTTGTGTTCTGAACTGCATCCGTCTTTACTGCTGGGTTGCGAGTGTAAATCTGCTCTTAGACTTAAAAAGAAAAGCTTCAATGAAGTTCCACCACTGAATGAGTGCTGCTGCTACCTCTGAAAATAGGTTTGTGGAAGTTCAGGGTTTTAAACAGAATTCTTATCAGCAAATGCTGCGAACATTAAAGGACATCATGAAGTATTCCCCATCTCCCTAACCCACCCCTGCTTCACTCACAAAACTAAACTTAATGATGGGAAACCATCATTAGACTTAAGCTGGAAACAGAAACAAGGAATTTCAACTCTAAACCCAACCCTACTGTAACCATAAACTTAACCGTAACACCCCCCCCCCCGTTCTCTTATAGACATATACCCCTGGTTTTGACCTCCTAAAATTAAACAAAAAAAGGGCGTGTGAAAGAAAAAAAAACATAAATTTTTTTTTTTCAGGTATAAATCAAAACTTCATTTCATACATTCACAAAAACATAGTGGAACACATATCCATCAGCCTGGGATTGGGTATAAGAGTATTTAATTAGTAATTTGGCAATAAATACTTACCTGTTAAATAACCAAAAAAAGGGGTGGAGCTAAAAGCATTTAAGAAGCTGCACACAGGAGGAGATCATCAGTTAAATCCACTATCACACATTCCTGATATGAGCCCTAAGCTCCATGTGTCTAGCATTTATATAAGTACTTTTGGAAAACGAGAATGAAAAAAACATATGTTTACAGACGTGTGCGTGCGTGTGTGTGTGTGCGCATGTGTGTGTGTGTGTTTTCCGACTGCTCCAGGCCCCAACGGTCCCATTTACCAAGCCCAGTGTTCAGGTCTGCGATATTAATTAAGATAAATTCACCTCCATATTCGGCGGCCATGCTATCACCCCATTTATCAAAATTAGCTTCATTATTCCTGTGCACAGGCAAAATTATTACCTTTTTCATGTCTGATTTTTATTAATATTCATAATTTAATAATGCAGCAGTTCAGGCTGTCCACAGAGGGAACATCGCTAAGATAAAGCACCGTGACATCCAGAGACAAGGGGCAGGGACAGGCGCACATGTGCTCGCTTTATCTCACTGGCTCTCCATCCCTCGCTCACTCGCTCACTCTCTCCTCTTAGCCTCCTGCATGCATACAGCTTAATAATATTCAGATCAGAGGATATAAAACATAAACATGCAGTGCACACAGGGGCTGCATTAATGACTTCTCTTACAATTCTGCTTCTTGCACACAAGCATCTGTATTTCTCTAAAACATACGGAAAGCCTTTATAATAAAATTAGTAGATGCCATGCTGCATGTTTGCATTGCATGGATCATATTGGGATCCATAATTTAGACATAAAGAAATCAGATGAATTGAGGTTAAGGACATAAGACGCAGGACGTGTATTTGACTTCACTCATTTCTTAAACAGCACGACATTACACACCGTAATCTCCTCCTGACTAAACAAATTTTGGTTCCTCCCTCATTCATCTCTCTCTCTCTCTCCCCTCCTCCTCTCTCTCTCTCTCTCTCTCTGTAGGTGAGGGGAGCTGAATTGACATTTTGCCTCACCTCTTTCTCTGGTGCCGTAATTTGGCATAATTAATGCTAACATTACTGCTGATAATTTAGCTACTTAATTAAACTCTAAGGACTTCATTAAGATGAGGATGGTGTGCTGTGTGCTTGCCAGTGTGTATCATGATGATGGATCTGAGCCTGTAGGAACAAACCTCTTTACAAGTATTAACACTTCTGTAAAAACAAATCCAGCGCTTCATGAGCGTTCATGATCTTTTTAATTAAACGTATTAACAAAAATATGCAATTTGTTAAAAGCTACTTGGAAAACTGAAACAGTCTGCTTCTAATTTAACATCTGAATCTGTTTAATGGCGTCACCGAAACTGTAAATCCAAATTTGTTCAGGAAGGAAACACTAAGATGCAACACCACAGACACACCACCATGCTTCACAGTTGAGATAATAAACTGTAATCTTGGAGTAGTTTGCTCGATAAAATCTTTCCTCACAATTGCACATTTGTTTTGGGTTTTAAAATAGGCAGTGGGTTGGATTTTATGGCTCCAGGTAGAAATGCCGCATAATAAACCCAACTTTATGCAATGAAATTTCTGGAATCCTGTTTATTCTCATGAAAAGATGAGACAGAGATTTAGGCTTTTTTTATATCCATCCATCCATTATTTTCCACTTTATCCTAAATTAGGTTTGCGGGGGGGTTCCCCATGCACATCCAGGGAAGAGCATTTCGGGCGCTGGGCAGATACACCCAGGACAGGACGCCAATCTATTGCTGGGCACACACTCACTCACACAGACACATACACACTCTATATGGGGCAATTTGGAGAACTCAATTGACTTGACCCATGTTTTTGGATTGAGGGAGGAAACCGGAGAACCCGGAGGAAACCCACACGGACACAGGGAGAACATGGAAACTCCACCCAGATGGGGAATCGAACCGGGAATCCCTAGTGCTGAGAGGAGAACGTGCTAAACCACTAAGCCACCGTGCCGCCCTCTTTTCTTATATATATATATATATATATATATATATATATATATATATATATATATATATATATATATATATATATATATATATATAAAAATATATATATTTGTATTTACATTTACATATATATATATATTACCTGCCAGCAAGTCTTTACATTTTGGCGGGAACAAGAGTCCCTGTATAAAACCCACTTAGCCACAGGGAGGACGTGCAGACTCCACACAGACAGGACCTGTGTCCACCACCCCTCCACCGGTAATCGAACCAGAGTTTTCTTGCTGTGAGGCAAGACACTATAACTACCCCCCCTATACACTGTATATATACACTTATGCAAATCAGGATACTGTTACAGAAGCTGTAAGCGAGTAAGTCCATTCTAACACGTTACCTTTTTACAGAAGTATGTTGCAGATGGAAAAGCCTTTAATTCTTTACAGATCATAAATGCATTAAGTCAAGTTTGTTAGATAGTTTTTTAAAGTGTACGAGCTCCACACGGCACAAATCTGCACGGAATAAATCAATTGTCTGAAAAGCAACCCCTTATTTTCTTTCCCGCAATTTAAAGCAGTTGTGTCTGTCTGTTTTACTAATCACTGTCCAAACGCTGGGATGAAATATCTCTCATTCATACATTATTCATGTGTATCACTGGCACTGTGTAGCTTGGCTTGTGAATTTGAAGGGACCGATAATTCACAACATGTTTGTCTATGACTCTCTCTGACCTCCTGCCTTTTCTACCCTTCACTGAACCTGGTAAGTCAAATAAAAAACAAGTTATTTTATTTTTACAACACAGTGGAGTCATAGTTTGTAATATTTGTGTTTGCGGGATTAATTCAGTAAACAGGCTTTGGTTTCATGTCAGGTTTGAATGTCTGTATATATTTAATGTTACCAAACCGATGTGTTTTTTTTTTAATTGTACATAACTGTGAAATACTTGGGTGTTAATATTTTGGTACATGCAACTGTGCCATCAAAACGTCTTTAATACTTTAATAGTCTTCAATACTTTAACCTTTAAATCCATTACAGACAAATCTGTGGTCAAATGAAGCCGATATATTTTTGATACACACAATAAAAAATGTTGTGTTTATTAAAAAGCTCTGACGAGTCCGAGTTCGAACTTATTTTCAGTCTAAACAAACACTGAAAGTTGTTTTAGGCTTATGTGGGTTCTCATTACACACTGTTTTACTACAGCAACCATAGTAACAACATCCTAAATAACCAAAGTCAACTATTCATTAAAACAAATGAGGTGATTATTTTACTGTAATAATTTTCCAGGAATGAAGCAGAATCTGTCTCTAGGAGACCTGAGTTGGGAAATGATGTACATAGAAGGTGCCACTCGCTGATCATCAGTGTAAATTTTCTTGTGTGCGTGCGTGCGTGTGTGCGTGTGTGTGTGTGTGTGTTGACAATAAAAGCCTCCAACACAGGTCTCGTCATGCTGAGTGGATTTGGGATTATCTGTGTACTAATTAACGCCTGGGCTGAACAGGTGAGAGAGGGTCTGTCTCAAAACACATCAGCAAGCCAATTCACTGGCAACGAAATGGCACATAGAATCCTGTCTTATTGCTATATTAAACCAACACACACACACACACACACACACACACACACACCGACAGACACCCCCTCTCCACACACACATAGCCTACACATAAACAACTACAACATGCCAATTTCACCATGTCATTATTTATTTAATGACATGGTAGTGTAAAAAGTATGACCCATGAGCAGCGTGCCAAAAGATTCGTCCTCGTCCCCAAAGATTGTCCATTAGATTAAGATTAAGATCTGGGGACTGTCAAACCCAGGAAAGCAAAAATAAATAAATAAATAAATTTCGCTGTCATGATGCTGGAACTAATCCATGGCTACACGACCCTTGTGACATGGTGCAATGTCCTGCTGAACGTGTCCGTCTGCCGCGTATTAAACAGCTGCCACGAAGGGATGAACTCGGTCGGCTGCAACGCTTAGTTAGGTCTTACCATCCTAACATCCATCCACAGGTATTTCAGGTGTGCCAAAAATCCACTCACCATTTTTTTGACCTTCACCAGCCTGAACTCTTGACAGTTGACAGCAGGTCATTGTGAAACAGAAATCTGGACTCCTTCCTGCTGATCTTCTGTGGTCCATGTTTTGGACTCTGTTGTCCACTGGAGTCTGGTGTCTCTGTTCTTCTTAAACAGCAATGGTCCTCAAACCAATCTTTTGCTGACATAGTCCATCTGTAGAAATGAACAGATGTGTAATCAGACATGTTTGTTAAATCATCTGCACTGTGGTTGGTTATAATTTACTTGACATCATCCTTATTATATAATTATTATAAATCAGTGGGACCTATGAACGTGTTATTTGTAATCCAGACATACAATAAAAGGGTTCTGATATTTGGCAAAGTCCTGTACATACCTGTAGGTGGTGCACTACTTCAGTAATGTAATAAACTCTTCTGCAGCTCAGCAGCTGTGCACAGTCATGTTCACTAAAAGATAATCACCAAAAAGTATAAACTTAAGTGAAGCTGAATGTATTAGATGTCACACTGATCTGTTTGTAGCACGTGCAACCCACTGCTCTTCCTTCAGAGAAATAAAATTTCTTTTATTAATTACAAGCTCAAACAAAAATCAAACAAGCCCCGCTCCAAAGGAAAAAAAAAACCCAAAACACAAATACAGAACATTTAATATATCTCACAAAAGCTGACCTTAGTGAAACTTTGTGTTTAAGGTGGAAACTAATGAGGGCTAATGGCTTGAAAGACTAAAAGCTGCCCAGCACAAGTTATTATTTGAATATGTCTTGAATAGCAGGAGGCTAAAGAGCTCTAAGGAAAGAGATGTTATTACTTCCAAATGAGAAAGAACAGACCTATCAAACAACTCTAGGCAAGACGATATGATAAGGAATAATCAATCAGGAGCGTGTAGCAAAGCTTATATGGCTGCTGTAACCTCTCTCAAATTCAATCAGCCAACCTTAGAGGAAGCCCATACAGCAGAGTCCCGTAAGAGAGAGCAGCTCAAATGTCAGGTAATTCCATCATAGGCGTGTGATGAAGTTCTACACAGCCGTCGGAAAGGCAAAACTAAACGATGAGAGGATTTTTTAATATTGAAAATTGTGAGATATTATATCATTCAATTTGTAAGAGAGAGAGAGGAGATCTGATTATACCTCCTAATGTGCTTTGGTTGAGAGAGGTGTCTCAGCTTCAATGGAAAGCCAACAAAGGGGTTGTAATATACCGTGATTAACTATCTAATCGACTAAACGGAGAAGGATCTGTCTTCATATGCGTGTACTACATGGGCTGAAATCGAATTAGCTCGGAAATCAGAAGACAGGGCGCGATAAAAGAAAAAAAGGAGAAGAGGATAAAGGGAAAGGGAGGAGTCATTACGAGGGAAAGTAATGGAGGAAAAGGGTTCAGTAGAAACATGGTGGGATGGAGTTAAAGACTATTATACTGTACATCTACACTATAATTAGTTGGAACTACACAATATTCTACCATTAAATGTTCACAGTGTTGTCTGTGACACGTCACGTTTTAATACAACCCACAGCGCTTTAAAGATTAACTCAGTGAGATTTTCAAAATGAAGTCACAATAATTAGACATTCCAATCTAAAAGTTATAATATTATAAAAAAAATATATGCTCCTAGTGGCCATTTGATTAAAAATAGCGTCTTGTGTCTTCCTGTTTCAACACTGAGCTGAGTGTGGAATCAAGAACTGTCCTTGTTTTTCTATTGTTTACTTAAAAGCATAATATAAGTAGTTGTATTTTTAGAACAAACTACATAATTTGATTTTAAAACATCTAGTAAATTTTTTTACATATTTTGTTTTAAAAATAAAGCCACAAATTGTTGGGCTGTCAATCTGAGTGTTGGGGTTTTAAGGTTCTAACCCTAAGTTTAATGTGGACCCTTTACATTGACCATAACTATTAAGCTGGGTTAGTTGGAAGTCCATCCATCCATCCATCCATTATCTTCCACTTTATCCTATATCAGGGTGGCCAGGATGGGGGGGGTCCCCCCATGCCCATCCAGGGGAGAACGTTTTGGGAGCTGGGCAGATACACCCAGGACAGCGCGGCAATCTATCGCTGGGCACACACTCTTTCACACACTATATGGGGCAATTTGGAGAATTCAAATGACCTGATCTATGTTTTTGGACTGTAGGAGGAAACCGGAGAACGCGGAGGAAACCCACGCGGACACAGGGAGAACATGGAAACTCAACCCAGATTGGGATTCGAAGCAGGAATCTCTAGTGCTGAGAGGAGAACATGCAAACCACTAAGCCACAGTGCCGCCCTAGTTGGAAGTCACTTTGGATAAAAGCATCAGCAAAATGACCCAATATAACATTCAAACATTCTAATAGTAGGGGGAGGAACTGAGTAGCTGTTGCATCTCACAGTCAAAAAGCATGTTGCTGTTTTGGTAAAAAAGCCTGAATTAAGTGGAAAATTTGAATAATTTGTCATATTTCAGGCTGCATCAACATGGCCCCGTGATGATGTCTTGTTTTTCTCGAGATTATTACTCAGACTGAAATAAAAGTCAGCGCAATGATGGTCATGATGATGGACAGGGATCAAATTAGCCTGCGTGTCTCCTGCAGTGAGGTCACAGATGATTGCATTTAGCCAGAAGGCCTTTAGAAACCATAGAAGAGCCACAGAATTCAATCCCAGAACAACACAAACACTCAACCAAAAACATTCCATCTGCATTTCCATACGAATGCCAACGCACTCGACACAGGCACCCAGTAAGTGATAATGATGCTTCGACTATTTTCATCTCGGCAAACTTCTCCTTTCCAAAATGATTTTATCACTTTTTCGACGTGTCTGTCTGACGGGAGGAAAGAGAGACGCATGACAAATTGTCCTTGCACTCTGATACTCACGTCAACAGGCATGATTCACAACTTCTGAGTGAAAAAGCAGTGACACATCAAATTACATATTTCTCTCTCTCCCCCTCTGTCGGTCTCTCTCTCTCTCTCTCTCTCTCTTTCTCTCGGAATCACACACAGTGGTGAACCCCGTCTCAGAGCCTAGAGCCAGTTCAGTGAAACAGAAGCTGCTCACACTGTGCATGACTTTAATGCTGTCCAGGTAGACACAAGGAGAGAACACAGGGGCCAAATTAGGAAACCTGTTCCCAAACTGAGAAACAAGGCCCCAAACGAACCCTGCTGAAAAAGAGGGCAAGACAAAATTGTACCTTATGGCCTCGCAATTTTACGGTCAGCCCACGAAAAATATCACTTAATGTTTATTTAATTATTAATTCATCTTATTACTTATATTTATATTTTAGGCACAAAAATGTGCCACCATTTTAATATATTAATTAATTATTAACTTTATTCATTTTAAAGTACTCCCGAGCCCATGTGACCGCGTCAATCACTTTGGAGCTCATGTTTCGACTTATTTTCACAATATTATTGATAAATTTACTGCAAGTCATCATCTCAACTGACAAATTTATTTTCTAAAGACTTTGGCGAATCTTTTGATGACATCACCTGTTTCTTAATTTAATTGCAGAGATCAAAAACAAACTTAACACGATTAGTAGTAGCACATGAGGGTATAGATTTTTGCAATAGTACATCGCCACTATTTTTTTACATTACTATTTTCTAAACCATTTATATTTAGCACAGTGGCTTAGTGGTTAGCGTGTTCTCCTCTCAGCACTAGGGATTCCCGGTTCGAATCCCCATCTGGGTGGAGTTTCCATGTTCTCCCCGTGCCTGCGTGGGTTTCCTCCGGGTTCTCAGGTTTCCTCCCACAGTCCAAAAACATGGATCAAGTTAATTGAATTCTCAAAAAAATTGCCCTGTTTAGAGTGTGTGTGTGTGAGTGAGTGTGTGCCCAGCGATGGATTGGCGCCCTGTCCTGGGTCTATCTGCCCAGCGCCCGAGACGTTCTCCCCTGGATGGGCATGGGGAACCCCACCACGACCCTAATAGAGGATAAGCGGGAGATAATGAATGAATGAATGAATTTATATTTAGCACTGCTGCATGCAAGTTTATACATTACAAAAAACTGAAGGTGACATTCTCACACGTATGAGACATAAAAACAGACATCAGAAGTTGCTGATTCATTTAAATGCAGTCTGATGCTTGTTAGATGTAAATCACTTTAATCAACAAAGCAATAAAAGACTGTGTTTATATTCAGACTTACAGTGAATGTGGTGGATGAGCTGAATACAAGCTGCAGCAGGTCAATTTAAACACTTCCTCCATCTTTAATGTCTTTTCCAGACACACACACACACACTCACACACACTCACACACACACACACACACACACTGTGACACACCTCTTAATCAGTGGATTCATTTAAAATTGTTTGACTTTAAAGCAGTTTCTTACTAATATTAGAGAAAACATGGGTAAATTCAGAAGGTCTTAGTGACTCATTTGAGTTTAGTAATGAAACTCTACAGATCCACATAGAAGATTCAGAATTATACAAATCTTTTTGTGGAAATTTGTTCACGTTTGTTCAAATTTCTTGTGCTGATTCTCCGGGTCATTTTTTCTCTTTTTGAGCTCATAACTTCATCATATTAATAACAAAACAACATTTACTCTCTGATTAGTTGTGAGGTTTTTATTAATTCAAAGTTTCGGGCACCGGGTGCCAATCTATCACTGGGCACACACTCACTCAAACACACTATATAGGGCAATTTACACAGACACAGGGAGAACATGCAAACTCCACCCAGATCGGGATTTGAACCTGGATCCCCTGCACTGTGAGACGACCATGCTAACCACTAAGCCGCCGTGCCGCCTTGTGAGGTTTATCATCTTCAGGCGTGATGATCAGGCGTGATGATGATGCTGGGTCTAATTGCTGCTCCTTTGCTCTTCAGGCTGAGAACAGGTTCTTCTGCTCTTATTATTTGGACCCGGGTGGAACTTTGGGAGTGGCCATGTTGGTGAGGGGAACCTCACTGTTGATGGTCCTCATCCTGAACCTCCATCTGTCACACTGCTATTGGAGTCCTCTGTAGACCACCTCCTCCTCCTGATGTCAGAGCTGGTGCCTGGTTCCTCATCACTTCTGCTCCTTTCTTTTCTACTGAAGTCACTCTTATCTTCACGACCGCTCACATCGGTGTCCAGCCCAGTGATGGGCGTTTCGTCACTACTGCGCCTCCTTCGTGTTCTGGAGAAACACTTTTGCTCACTGCTGAAGGAGTCCTTAGTGTGCAACCTCCTCCTCTTGATGTCAGAGCTGATGCACGGCTCCTCATCACTGCTGCTCCTTTCATTTGTCTTGGAGGCACACTTATCCTCACCGCTGCTTACATCATCAGTGGCCAGCGCAGGGATAGGCTTTTTGTCAATACTTCGCCTCCTTATTTTTTTGGAGCAACACTTTTGCTCACTGCTGATGGAGTCCTTAGTGTGCAACCTCCTCCTCTTGATGTTGGGGATGGGATTTTCGTCACTGCTGCTCCTCCTAATATTTTTGGAGCAACACTTTTTCTTGCTGCTGAAGGAGTCCTCAGTGTGCACCCTCCTCCTCCTGATGCCAGAGCTGGTGCTGGGCTCTTCATCATTGCTGCTCCTTTTCTTTGTTTTAGGGCCACACTTATCTTCACCGCTGCTTACATCATCAGTGTCCAGTGCAGGGACAGGCTTTTTGTCAATACTGCCCCTCCTTATTTTTCTGGAGCAACGCTTTTTCTTGCTGCTGAAGGAGTCCTTAGTGTGCAACCTCCTCCTCCTCTTGCCAGAGCTGGTGCCTGGCTCTTCATCACTGCTGCTCCTTTCCTTTTTCTTAGAGTCACACTTATCCTCACCACTGCTTACATCATCAGAGTCCAACCCAGTGATGGGCGTTTCGTCACTACTGCGCCTTCTGATTGTTTTGGAGCAACACTTTTTCTTGCTGCTGAATGAGTCCTCAGTGTGCAACCTCCTCCTCTTGATGTCAGAGCTGGTGTCTGGCTCCTCATCATTGCTGCTCCTCATCCATAGGGAGTCAGTATTTTCCTTAATGTGAACATCCTCAGGGTCCAGCTCTATTTCAGTACTGTCACTACTATCGGTTGACTCCTCTTGGCTACTATTACTACTGCTGCTGCTACTACTGCTACTGCTGGAGCTCTCCTGTTGGGGGACCTCCACCTGGGCATTAACAGGAGCAATAGGATCTTCTCCTGGATCATCCTCATTGGTCGAGGACACATTTCTATCGTCATCTGGAAAAAGCTGATAAAACATAGGACTCCTGGATTCACCAGAAGCTTTAAATGTGACTCCCCATAAATTCAATTCTGAAAGTTCATTTCCGAATGGAGGAGGTCGATTCCCATCTGCAATCTCCTCTAAAATCCCGACGACAAGCAGCACCCTGGAGAAGTCTTCACCTTGATCAAACAAAACACTAAAAAATCTGTCCGGAGTGCTATACTGAATAAAATAATTTGATGGCTCTGCAGGCTGCTGGATGTCGACAGCAAGTTCTCCAGGAACCTCCACCACCACCACCTCCTCCTCCACCTCCTCCTCCTCCTCCTCCTGTTGGAGTTCAATAACCACTTCCAGAAGTGGTTCGTTTGGATCAAACCTGATCGGATCCATATCTTCCTGAACATCAGCGAGGACTTCAGGTTCTTCCCATCTTGCTGGAGCTTCAGCAGCTTCTTCCAGTGGATCTTCCAAGTGAACACATTGAACATTGGGTCCACACACTGGAGCAGAAAAAAACACACACAAAAAGAAACGCAGTTTAGATATAAAAGTGGAAAGTTATTAAATGAAGCCATCGCAGGGGAAACGTAAAGATCTACGAAGTAGTGGCATTATATTTATTTTATTATTTGTATAGTTTTAAGGCTTTATAAACCCTTCCCACTGTCCTATTAACCTTTTTCCACATTCTTATAAACACTACACATGTTCTCTTATGCACTTTCTATACTCTCAAATATAATTGAAATACAGCCCAAAATACAGTGAAAGTTCTGTGATACAGAATCAGATGTTAAATGAAAAACCTGTGATACGGCGGAACGGTGGCTTAGTGGTCAGCACGTTCGCCTCTCAGCACTAGGGATTCCTGGTTCGAATCCCCATCTGGGTGGAGTTTCCATGTTCTCCTCGTGTCTGCGTGGGTTTCCTCCGGGTTCTCCGGTTTCCTCCCACAGTCCAAAAACATGGACCAAGTCAAGTGAGTTCTCCAAATTGCCCCATATAGAGTGTGTATGCGTGCATGTCTGTGTGAGTGAGTGTGTGCCCAGTGATAGATTGGCACCCTGTCCTGGGTGTATCTGCCCAGCGCCTGAAACCTTCTCCCCTGAAAGGGCATGGGGAACCTCCCCATTCCCCCCCCCCCGACCCTAATATAGGATGAAGTGGAAGATAATGAATGAATGAATGAATGAATGAAAACCTGTGATACAGTGAAGCTGCAATAATTGAACCTTGAGAGAGGACTGGATAATTAAAACACTCTAGCTTGTACAAACCTGGACAGAAGTTCCGAATCACCAGAATGTCATCGTCAGAAGACATTTTAAAAGAATATGAAGGCGCTACATGCTGTTCTTAATCACACTAATGAGTTTGACGCACTGTGTGCCCTCTAACCCAAGTTCAGTCTGATCCACCAGAATGTTCCAAATCCACTATTGCAGCCAAGATTCTATTTTTGGTTCTATGGTGAAAACTGTGACATCACAAAACACAGCAAAACCCCTCATGTCGGTGTCTGCAGGAGAAACAATATAATTTAGGGCGTTCACTTGTTAACAGATAAGAGTTCGGACAAAACATGTATTTAATGTGTCTAATCCCCTGCACCCTAAAATAAGCAAATCAATGATAACAAAATAAAAACTGGTCAACAGTAGATTAGATTAGATTAGATTAAACTTTGTCATTGTGCAGAGTACAAGTACAGGGCCAATGAAATGTATTAAGCATCTAATCGGAAGTGCAATATATACATTATTTACATAAAATGCATTAATAACAGTGACTGGTGCACGGAGAGGTGAAGTGTTTAAGTGTAGATACAAAATATGAACATGATATAATAATATATACACAATATATACATATTATGGACTGTAGCAGCAGTTAACTAACAAATCCGAGACACTAAAACACTTGGGTGTGAATTTGTGTAATTCTTGCCAATTTACCAATAAGTTGTTTTGCTCGCTGCACACACACACACACACACACACACACACACACACACACACACACACACACAGCTCCATTAAGGGTTTGGTCCAATTTACATAGTTAATTCATCGAGGATAAACACCATCATCATCTGGAAACCACATTCTGGTACCGTGTTAATTTTCGCTGATAAATCTTTTTATAAGACCTGGAGCCACCTAGAGGTCGGTTATCGAATTGCTTTAAAGATAATTGTCGCATGACATCATGATTAGTAGTAGCAGAAACACTTAAGTGTATTGATTTTTACAATAGTACATGGTTACTGTTTTCTAAGCCCATTTATATTTAGCACTGCATGCAGTTTCAGACATTCTCACATGGTTGAGACATACAACAACACTTTAGTACTTATACAGAGAGAGAGAGAGAGAGAGAGAGAGAGAGAGAGAGAGAGAGAGAGAGAGAGAGAGAATCATTTTAAGCTATAAGATCACAAGTCTGACGTTTCTGATTTATTTAAATGCAGTCTGTTGCTTGTTAGTGTAAACCACTTTAATTAATGAAGCAACCTGATTGCTCTTTTCATTTTGATTACTACTGATTTGTGATGTTCTCATTTATAAGTCGCTTTGAATAAAAGCTAAATGTAAATGTAATATCAGACTCTGTGTTTATGTTCAGACTTACAGTGAATGTGGTGGATGTGCTGAATACAAGCTGCACCAGGTCAATTTAAACACTTCCTCCATCTTTAATGTATTTTCCAGACACACACACACACACACACACACACCTTTTAATCATTGGATTCGTGTGAATCTTTTTTAACTGTAAGATCCATATTAAGAAAGTTAATTATTAAATTGTTTGTTGGAGAGGTCCACGTGTTTGTCCACTAGGCGGATTGTATTGCAGTAGAGAACATGCAGATTGCTTTTTGACCTTCTGTTCTCACCCCACTGTCTGTAATTCTGTCAGTCTGCCTGTCTGTGACTCTGTCTGTAATTCTGTCAGTCTGCCTGTCTGTGACTCTGTCTGTAATTCTGTCAGTCTGCCTGTCTATGACTCTGTCTGTGACTCTGTCAGTCTGCCTGTCTGTAATTCTGTCTGTCTGCCTGTCTGTGATTCTCTGTCTGTGATTCTCTGTCTGTGATTCTGTCAGTCTGCCTGTCTGTGATTCTCTGTCTGTGATTCTGTCAGTCTGCCTGTCTGTGATTCTCTGTCTGTGACTCTGTCAGTCTGCCTGTCTGTGATTCTCTGTCTGTAATTCTGTCAGTCTGCCTGTCTGTGACTCTCTGTCTGTAATTCTGTCAGTCTGCCTGTCTGTGACTCTCTGTCTGTAATTCTGTCAGTCTGCCTGTCTGTGACTCTCTGTCTGTGACTCAGTCAGTCTGTCTGTGATTCTCTGTCTTTGACTCTGTCAGTCTGCCTGTCTGTAATTCTGTCTGTCTGTGATTCTCTGTCTGTGACTCTGTCAGTCTGCCTGTCTGTGATTCTCTGTCTTTGACTCTGTCTGTGACTCTGTCTGTCTGCCTGTCTGTGATTCTCTGTCTGTGACTCTGTCTGTGACTGTCAGTCTGCCCGTCTGTGATTATCTGTCTGTGACTCTGTCAGTCTGCCTGTCTGTGACTCTGTCTGTGACTGTCAGTCTGCCTGTCTGTGATTCTGTCTGTGATTCTGTCAGTCTGCCTGTCTGTGAATCTGTCTGTCTGACCTTTTCTGACCTTAGTAATAATAATAATAATAATAATAGTAATAATAATAATAAAATGGCGGCACGGTGACTTAGTGTTTAGCATGTTCGCCTCTCAGCGCTAGGGATTCCCGGGTCGAATCACCATCTGGGTGGAGTTTCCATGTTCTCCCCGTGTCTGCATGGGTTTCCTCCGGGTTCTCCGGTTTCCTCCCACAGTCCAAAAACATGGATCAAGTCAATTGAGTTCTCAAAATTGCCCCCTATAGAGTGTGTTTGTGTGAGTGAGTGTGTGCCCAGTGATGGATTGGCGCTCTGTCCTGGGTCTATCTGCCCAGTGCCCGAGATGTTCTCCCCTGGATGGGCATGGGGAACCCCACCGCGACCCTAATAGAGGATAAAGTGGGAGATAATGAATGAATGAATAATAAAATGTCATACTTATATAATAAACAGGAAATTAAATTTATTTATATAATCTATAATAATATATTTATTTATAATAAATAATTATATATTTATTTACACAAAATATGTTGGTTTTCTTTAAAACAGTCATCATATTAAATCTCTGATGAAGACGACTGGAGCAACATGGTGATGAGGCGTGATGATGATGTGGGTCTAATTGCTGCTCCTTTGCTCTTCAGGCTGAGAACAGGTTCTTCTGCTCTTATTATTTGGACCCGGGTGGAACTTTGGGAGTGGCCATGTTGGTGAGGGGAACCTCACTGTTGATGGTCCTCATCCTGAACCTCCATCTGTCACACTGCTATTGGAGTCCTCTGTAGACCACCTCCTCCTCCTGATGTCAGAGCTGGTGCCTGGTTCCTCATCACTTCTGCTCCTTTCTTTTCTACTGAAGTCACTCTTATCTTCACGACCGCTCACATCGGTGTCCAGCCCAGTGATGGGCGTTTCGTCACTACTGCGCCTCCTTCGTGTTCTAGAGCAACATTTTTGCTCACTGCTGATGGAGTCCTTAGTGTGCAACCTCCTCCTCCTGATGCCAGAGCTGGTGCCTGGCTCTTCATCACTGCTGCTCCTTTCATTTGTCTTGGAGCCACACTTGTCTTCACCGCTGCTTACATCATCAGCATCCAGTGCAGGGATAGGCATTTTGTCAATACTTTGCCTCCTAATTTTTTTGGAACAATGTTTTTTCTTGCTGCTGAAGGAGTCCTCAGTGTGCAACCTCCTCCTCTTAATGCCAGAGCTGGTGCCTGGCTCCTCATCACTGCTGCACCTTTCATTTGTCATGGAGCCACACTTATCCTCACCGCTGCTTACATCAGTGTCCAGCCACCTCCTCTTGATGCCAGAGATTGGCTTTTCGTCACTATTGCGCCTCCTCCTTGTGATGGAGCAACATTTTTTCTCACTGCTGAATGAGTCCTTAGTATGCAACCTCCTCCTCCTGATGCTAGTGCTGGTGTTGGGCTCCTCATCATTGCTGCTCCTCATCCATAGAGAGCCAGGATTTTTCTCGATGTGAACATTCTCAGGATTCAGCTCTATTTCAGTACTGTCACTACTTTCCATTGACTCCTCTTGGCTACTATTACTACTGCTGCTGCTACTGCTGCTGCTGCTGCTGCTGGAGCTGTCCTGTTGGGGGACATCCACCTGTCCATTAACAGGAGCAATAGGACCGTCTCCTGGATTATTCTCATCGGTTGAGAACACATTCTGATTGACATTAGGTAAGAGCTGATAAAACATAGGACTCCTGGATTCACCAGAAGCATTAAATGTGACTCCCCATAAATTCACATTTAAAAGTTCATTTCCAAATGGAGGAGGTCGAATCCCGTCTGCAATCTCCTCTAAAATCTCAATTACAAAGTGCACCCTGGTGTAATCTTCTCCTTGATCAAACAAAATAGTAAAAAATGTTTCCGAAACGGCAAACATGACCAAAAGATTTAATTGCTCTACGTGATGCTCGATGTCTACATCACCATGTCCTCCAGGAACCTCCACCTCCACCTCCAGCTCCACCTCCACCTCCACCTCCTCCTCCTGTTGGAGTTCAATACCCACTCGTTCATTGTTTGGATCAAACCTGTTCGGATCCATATCTTCCTGAACATCAGCGAGGACTTCAGGATCTTCCCGTCTTGCTGGAGCTTCAGCAGCTTCTTCCAGTGGATCTTCCAAGTGAACAGATTGAACATTGGGTCCACACACTGGAGCAGAAAAAAACACACACAAATAGAAACGCAGTTCAGATAAAGAAGTGGAAGGTTTTTAATGAACCTATCGCAGGGGAAACGTGAAGATCTACTAAAATATTCATTCATTCATTCATTATCTTCCGCTTTATCCTCTATTAGGGTCACGGGGGGGGGGGGGTTCCCCATGCCCATCCAGGGGAGAACATCTCGGGCGCTGGGCAGATACACCCAGGACAGAGCGCCAATCCATCGCTGGGCACACACTCACTCAGACATACACACTCTATATGGGGCAATTTGTTGAATTCAATTGACTTGATCCATGTTTTTAGACTGTGGGAGGAAACCGGAGAACCTGGAGGAAACCCACGCGGACACGGGGAGAACATGGAAACTCCACTCAGATGGGGATTCGAACCGGGAATCCCTAGTGCTGAGAGGCGAACGTGCTAAACCACTAAACCACTGTGGCGCCTACGAAAATATTAATATTATTATTTATATAGTTTCAGGGCTTAATGAACCCATATAAACACTTAAAATCTCTCATATACACTTCTTACTCTATTAAACAAACGCAATTTTGACGTATATAGCACAAAATACCGCAAAAACTCAGCAATACAAAATTAGATTTATCAAGTTCAAGTTATTTATTTATATAGCGCTTTTTACACAACAGTTCATTGTCACAACACACATTTTTTTAAGAACCCTGTGAAGCCAAAATAACTGAACCATGAAAACTCTGTAGCTTGTACAAACCTAGACAGTAGTTCTGAATCACGTCATCATCTGAAGGAATTTTATCAATATGAAGGAGCTACATGCTGTTCTTAATCACACTAACGAGATTTCGTGCTCTCTTACTCACCAAGTTCAGTCTGATCCACCGGAAAGTTCTGAATCCACTATTGCAGCCAAGATTCTATTTTTGGTTCCATAGATATAGCACCATGACATCACAAAATACAGCAAGACCCCTGATGTCGGTGTCTGTAGGAGAAACAGAAACATCATTTAAAGCAAATGTTCACTTGATTATAACAGATACGAAACAGATTGTAATGCCGGCGAGAACAAGGCAATCATTTTGGGGAACTGTTTTGACAGAACTCACTCTTACACCCCATCTTTTTCACCATGAACGCAGCCGCACCGTTCATTTTATTCCCTTCTCGAACAGCATGCCGGGAAACCCCACGGCACACTTTTCCTTTGGTGGGGCAACCTGACAAACCCTGCCCCAACACACAACATGGTGGGCTCCAGGTGGAGCCCACAAAATAATGAACACACGTGGTCACCACAATATATTTGGTGTCTCTGATCCCCCTACACCCCAAAATAAGTGAATAAATACAAAATAAAAACTAGTCAACTGTAGCACCAGTTAACTAACCAATCAGAGACAGTTGGGTCTGAATTTGTGTAATTCCTACCAATTTACAAACTAGAGGCTATACTCACTACAGACACATGCAGCTGCATTTCGGGTTTGGTCCAATTAACATACTTAATACATCGAGTATAAACACCACCATCATCTGGAAACCACATTCCGGCACAGTGTTTATGTTTAATTCTAATTAATGATAAATCTTTTTCCAAGACCTGAAGCCACCCAGCGGTTGGTTATTGAATTGCTGTACAGATGGTTGATAGTAATAAACTAAAAACAAGGCACTTCTTATCATACTTCATAAATTATATGGCATATCTACACACGATAACATGTTTTATGATGTTATATATTATATGAACTTATGTTCTTGTAGCGGATGTATATTACTCTACAATTTAAATCAATTAAAAAGCCCTTCGGTGCGATAGGTTTTTTTCTTTCTTCAGTTTAGAAACACATTATATAAGTACGTATAATAAAGGACAAATGAATATGAGCAGGATTTTGTAATTTAGTGATAATTACAATAATATTAATAATACAATAAATAATATAAATTAAACTATCATTGTTTATTTTCAGGACCAAACAGGGGTGTAAACATAATCAATATTATAGTTTAACGGATGGGGGGGGGGGGGTTCTTACCTTAATGTGTGTAACATGATGGCCCTGGTGGATAAAACAAAGAACATTCTAAATACTAACTTGCACAGCTTTACACTCAGGTTAAGATTTTTTGAGAACTTTATTGTACATTTTTTACATTTACATTTCAACAGTAAAGGAAAAAAAAAGTCTTAAAAATGACAAAAGTCCAGTAAAACACGAGGAAATTCTTAGTTTTATAACCACGGTAATACTTAAAATAAGCATAAATCTTTAGAACGTAGCAGCGCAGAACAGGTACATTTCTGTTTTATGTTCTAAACAAGTTTCCAAAAATCTATTTTAGCATTGGTTTAAAAACTTCATTAGTTTACAGCAAATAACAAAAAAAAAAAAAGATTATAAAATGCACAAGATCGGCTACAAAGCTGATATAGCAAGTGAATAGGGACCCCTACAGGTCACCATGGGCAACACCACCAGAATTTCATGGAATACATTTTTTTTTTTTTTTACATAAAACAGGACGAACCGAATGTGTTGGACTTTATCAGTCCAATCTAAAGCTGGATTCAATATGAATCAGATCCCTCGTGTTGTCATCATCAGTAAAATCAGAAACTAACAGAGAATTTACTAAAGAAACCCCACAATCATACACAGAAGCCCAACAACCCTCGCGGGGGACACTGTCCATCACCGCCGTTTGATCAGGTTTCCACAGAATCCGGTTTGCTCTTCCAACCGAACAACTTGGAAAACGGTGATTTCTTCTTTTTTTCTTTTTTCATATCTGAAACACAAAATATCCAAAAACCAAAACACAAATAAATTTAAAAAAGGTAGTGGATACATGATGAGCATTGGCGAACTGAACTGAGCCAAACTAATCTGCATTCCCATTTCATTTTGAACTCCATTCTAAACGGGGGCCATGACGTCCTGGGCCACGTCCCTTCATCTTCAATCAAGAAGCTTGTGTAAAATTCTCTGATTACTGTGAATCCCACTAGCATCCAAAATAATGGGCTGCCAATAAGAGATAGCACTTTACATGTCGAGGTAGGAGCTCTTTATCAATAAAAGATCAAATCAATGAGCAACAAATAGTTTTTTGTCCATATTCTCCATATTTTGGAAAATATTTTGGATATTTTGTCCATATGCTCGTCCTAAGTTTGACTGGAACATTTAAAAAAGGTTTTTGAAATTTACCCAGGTTTTGCATCATTTTGTTTAACTGCTCGTCCTCTTCTTCTTCCCTATGGAACAAAAAAGGCCAAAAAAAAAAACATTTAAACAGAAAAGTTTAAAGAAAAAAAAATTATATATATAAAAACACTATTTAAAAACATGGCAATCACGTTAATTAAAACTGTAACATGGGGAGTTTTCCTCATAACATTTTCAACTACGCAGGTGTTCAGGTGGAAACGTGTATAACACAAACACACCAGCATGTATACCTGGCACATTTTGGATTTGGCACATTTATGCGTTATGGGGGTTTTACATAGACCCCCCATAGACATATTGTTTTGTACAGATTTACACAACATATTACCATAACCCAACTAGAATCTAACCATTAAAAACTTAACATTTAAAACTGAATGAGGTACATTGTGGGTGAGCATATTCGACCTCAGTCGGTCATCATCCAGACCGTCCACTATGGCGTTTCGGTCGTTGACGATTTCCACCAGCTTTTCCATCAGCTCCTTCTCTCGCTGCTCATCGCGGAACGTTCTCAAGTGTTCTAGAAAAAGAAAAAGACATAACACGAGTCAACCAGTGTTAAAGACACTCCTGACAACATCCTTACCTTCGTTAGTTTGTCTGCTCATTAGATTTGGTGCAAATGGCTGTTCTCTAATCACTATTCGTTCCATCTCGAGTGCACACTGCTATTTCACATTCAGGATTCAATTTGTACCACTTCACACCTTTCAGGCTTTTACAGCTTAAACACTTGACACCTTTTTCAGCTTTAAAGGATTTTTTTTTCCACAACAAAAAAAGACAGGAGCTTTGGGTTTGGAATAAAGTTAAACACTCTCCTCTTCTTTTTACCTGGTTTTTCCATCAGTTTCCGAAGTTCTGCCTCCACATTAGGCTGCTCCTCTTCTAGATCCTGAGCCCTTCCTCTGAAACACAGATTTTAAGGTTGTAATTATTATTATTTTGACAATTTTCATCAGGCAGAACTTTAAATACAGGGCAAGTTTGAAACTCCATTCAAAATGTATTAAAAGTATAAGTATCCTTAAGAATTATGGAAAAAAACACACAGACACAAATTCTCCAGTCATACATTGCATGCCATTTTCTTGAGTTTGACTGTAGCATGATTATTGGTGCCAGACATGTATAATTGATAAATTGGTCACCCCCTCCCCCAACCACACACATCCACATCAATTTCTGGAGTTATACAAATGTTAAAAAAAAAAACATATCCACTGCAGTGCCGTAAAAAAAAAAAAAAAAAAAAAAAAAAAACCCCCCCCCCCCCCCCCCCCCCCCCCCCCCCCCCCCCCCCCCCCCCCCCCCCCCCCCCCCCCCCCCCCCCCCCCCCCCCCCCCCCCCCCCCCCCCCCCCCGAAGTTTCACATTCAGGACATGAATCTGATTTTTGTAAAAATATTTTTTGTAAAGTGATTTGATTTTGTATTTTTCATCACTGATCATTCAGTGAATCGTTAAACGGAGAACCCTGCGGCTGAACTGCGAACCCGGTTCTGATGGTTTGGATCACGTGAACGACCGAAGCCTCGTGACATTTCAGTGTTATTTACCTTCCTCACACTGACGGAGCCGTTTCTCCAACTCCACCCCCTGCTTCTCCAGCTCGTCCAGATTCCTCTCGATGTCCCGGAGTTCCTGTGCGATGTCCTCATGGGGGATGTAGTCGGGCTAAAAGCGAGGACAGGCGCAGAACACAACTACATTAACTTTGTAACACGGTCGCCTTGCGTGTGAGCGACTCTGGTTCGCACCGCACATACTTCTTGTGGCACATGTAGGCTTGTGATTAAGAAACCAGCCATGTGACCTAAAAGGGACCCAGTTTAATTCCCAGTCCCAATAAGCACTATGGCTGAAGTGCCCTTGGGCAAGGCACCTAACACCAATTGCTTCCTGGGTGCCTTGTACAGGGCTGCCCACCGCTCCGAGCACATGAATGGGTTAAATGTGGAGGACACCACTCTTCTGCAAAATAGATCAGTTTATCACTTAAAGAACAGGTTACCATTTAAGTGACTGATCACCATAAAAAGCAATCTATTTGCTATATTGACAATTGCACTTAATGTGGACAAGTTTACCAAACTACCACTGAAGTCACGCAGTCTTGTTGTTGGTTATGTCCACATTTGGCACTCTGGGTCTCAGAAAGATTTTCAAAAAAATAATAATAACATCGATTAGAACAAAGAAATCTGATTTAAGGAACACACACCTTGGTGAGCTTCTGTGACTTCGGAGCTGAAGATAACCCTGAGGTTTTGTTTTTCGTGTTCGAATCTAAAGACAAAATAATGAACGCAAGTTTATACATCAACAGAACACAATACTGAGCGGCACAGTGGTGTAGTTAGTAGCACATCTGCCCCTCAGGGATGCACGCTGGGGATCTGGGTGGAGTTTCCATGTTGTGTCCGTGTGGGTTTCCTCACACAGTCCAAAAACGTGGACTGAAGGTGGATTGTCTGCTTTAAATTGCCCCTATATTATGAAGTGTGTATCCCACAATGGATTGGCACCATGTCCTAGGTGTATCTGCCCAGCGCCCGAAATGTTCTCCCCTGGGTGAGATGAGAACATCCCATTTCTGCAGTATGGAAACCAGAGTCTAGAACCTCTAATGAGCAGGTCAACTGTGACAATGACGAAAAAAATCTTTGTATTAAAAGGTAGAATTTTATTAGGACAACAGTCTAATCACAATGCATCATAAGGTAGTGCATCACGTCGTCCTTCTTCATGCCTAAAGTGATCAAAATTTTTGGAACCTGTTATTGGATCCTCTGAATGACAGGGTCATCTACGTTTTCTTTATATTTTTAATTTAATGCTTGGTTATTTTAAGAGCAGCTGTATATAATTAACTAACAGCTTCAATGTTTTTCTAATGTTCAAACCTGTTCAAAACCGAATCATGTCCTTTATCGTAACCTCGACAAACCAACGCTCCTGGTCGAGAAGCTCTCCATCAGAGAGTGGTCCATTAAACACAACAGACCTCGTGGGGTATGATGTGGTATGTTAAGTGTTGAATGAATTCATAGAAGACCTTTACCGCCCCAAAACGTGCAATCAGCCCTGATTTACATACAATTTACATCCAGCGTTCAATTCATTCATTTACATCAGAGACGGTCTCGTCCTCTCAGGCTGAAAGCAGTTGAGACGGAAAAATAATATAATAAAAGATAATGTGAGGTTAACTTCTTAACCTGCTGAACCTTTTTAATAAAACATCACAAGTGGCTTTTATTTTTGAACCTTTTGGCGACACATAATTACGTTACTTACAAAATTTGACAACAAGAGGGACAGTGAAAATGATCAGGGGACAATGAGGGGGACGAGGTCTCAGATAAAATTTACAGTACAGAGATTAATCTGTCTGAATCTGGAGTCCGATTCATTTCTAAAGTATAATGTTTTAACTTGTGAAAAACTTTTAGTTGTTATTTAGAGAACACCAAGTGGCTTAGTGGTTTAGCATGTTCGCCTCTCAGCACCAGGGATTTGCGGTTCGAATCCCCATCTGGGTGGAGTTTCCATGTTCTCCCCGTGTCCGTGTGGGTTTCCTCTGGGTTCTCCGGTTTCCTCCCACAGTCCAAAATCATGGATCAAGTCAATTGAGTTTTCCAAATTGCCCCATATAGAGTGTGTCTGTGTGAGTGAGTGTGTGCCCAGCGATAGATTGGCGTCCTGTCCTGGGTGTATCTGCCCAGCGCCCGACAAGTTTTCCCCTGGATGGGCATGGGGAACCCCCCCGCGACCCTAATAGAGGATAAAGCGGAATGGATGGATGGATCCATCTGCATGCAGATGCTGAATGTGGACGACAGCAGAGGATTAAATTAAATACTCTGAAACGTGCAGTCCCACAAGTTTCCGCTCACCTTTCGCTCGGTCCACATGTTTTTTGCAGGACAGAGAGCCGTCCTCGAGCGAGCCACTGCTTGTGGACAGAGACATGGAGAAGGGAGACGCAGGGGTATTCGGCGAGAACGAGTCCCCGGGTCGAGACGGTGTTTCCGGTGTCTTATTATGGGAGCTGGTCACTGTTGGGGTTTTCGAACCGACAAACCTGACAAGGAAAATCAAAACGTTACGCTCTCAACAGGAGAAAGGGGTACAGCGTATGTTCAGCAGCGCATGTTCTCTCACCTTTTGGGCAGGTGAAAGATCAAAAGGACAGGAAAGGATGAAAACATGAATGGGGACGGGGGGACGGGGGATTGCAGGTGCGGTCAGATTCGACATGCTGCTGGTTTGGTGCCACGGAACAGACAAGGCACGTCATGACCAATCGCAAAGCACGAGGGAGTGAGACGAACAGACCATCTAAAGATTTAACCAATCAGAAAACATGAAAGTTGTTAAAGAAAGGATGCTACGAAGCAAAGCGCCCAGCGATAAAATGCAAAAGAATTAGACGAGTCAGCAGATGTTCCAGATGATTTGGGAGGTTGAACGGTTAAGTGAAGTCAACGGCAGGATGCACTCAAACCTACTTCGTATCCTTAGCAACAGGTTTCAGCATCGATCTCCAGTCAGAAGGTGCAGCATCAGCATCTAAAATAGAATGTTGATTTTAATAAAGCAATAAGGTACGAGAGGGCGTGGCATTATTGTGAGTAAATCACAGGAAAGGTGTTAGGCCCGACGTGTAGCCGAGTAAAGTTACCATGATTTCCCTTGATTTATTCACAAAAATCCATAACCTCGAGTGTCTTATTGCTTATTACAAAACAATCTGATCTTTCCCGACCTAATCAAGTCTGGATTTTAAAGTCAACGCTGATCACTGAGTAAAAGGATTCCAGTTTCTTTAGGAATCAAAAACTATCCTCTAGTGGCCAAAATACTGAACTCACTTTAGAAAAAACAAACATTGAGACAATAACGTAATGTGCATCACACAAGTATGAATGTGCGCACACTCACAGGTGTGTGTTAATGTCATGATAATGTCACGGTTAGACAAACGGCTCAGCCAATCAGATTTAAGGACTGGAGTTTATTTATTACATCTATACGACAGACTCTACGACTACAATAAAATTACTACTATTAAATAACACAGGGCTAATTAATTTATTTTAGAGGGGCTACATGAGAAACCAGGACTTTGGTGCAGGGTTGAACCAACTGGACTCATTTCAAAATGTGCACATAGTTGAACTCTATGCATCTGATACACCCGCTTTACTATTAATTTAAAGGTAATATAAAACTTTGTGTGCGTGAGAAAGAAATCACAAACAGATTTGTATGGCTTGCTAAATTATTGACTTCATGTGCTCAAGATAACGGCAGGTAAAAGTCCAGATTTACCCCGAAACTGAATACTCAGAGCTGATACAGTGGATATTAAAGCAGTGACTGTATACTGTACTTCCTAAAGTATGTGACCTTTCCTGTAAAAATGCGACCGACGATAAAAACATGTATTTAAATGAATAAATTCTCACCTTTGTTTCCGATGGGTGTGGCACTGGGTGAGACTTTATCTGTAGCTTTGCTCCAGCTTGATGTTTTGGATGATGTGGGAGTATCCGTCAGTCTGACGTCTATATCCGGTGGTCTTAGTCGCACTCTGCCTTTAAAGCCAGAATCCGCAGGGGTCCCATTATTACTGGGAAAACACAGGGATGAGAGCCACAGTGAGGTCGAGTCTCCACAAGAGGGCAACAAAACACACATTATACCAAACAGGCTGAAAAGTAAACTAAAAAACGACTGAGGTGACCTGGAAAAGTAAAAATTATGAATTATTTGGGAGGAAACAAGCACATTTTCTAGCCATTCTGACTAAAAAGTGGGTGTAAGGGTGTGGTAGAGCAATGCTTTAAGGGTTGACCTGTCAATCTGAAGGTTGTGGGTTCAAAACCCGGTTCCATTAAAGTTACTAATGTGGATCATTGAGCAAGACTCTCAACCCTTATTGCTCCTGGAGGGCTATATGGCCATCCCCATGTTCTAGTAAGTCGCTTTGGATAAAGACGTCTCCTAAATGACCGAATATAAATATAAAACCTTTCCATTATATGAGCAATTATAAGCAAACATAATTAAATGTTACTAACAACACATTCCAATCTTCCACGTTATCATGTCGACTGAGATGGAAGTGTTTAGTGCATCAGATATAAAACCTGAACAGAACTACAGGATCTTCACAGGCAAAAATTGAAAAATAAATCAGTCAACAGAAAAAGTTGTATCTAAATTTTAAAATGATGCTGATGCACCAAACTAAAAACCGAGGGGGTTCTTGAGCGTCTAATTTGAGCCCCTTTTTAATGGATTTCATGATGTGATGGAAAGTTCACAAAGAAATCAGATTAAAAACCAAGAGGATGAAAGAAAGCCTCCTCAACCTGATCGTCATCCTGATTCCTCCAACACTTCCAGTGGGGGTGCAGTTTTTGTTGGTTTCCACGTTAACCAGCTTGCTAATGACGGTCTTTGCTTTTTCCTTTTCGTTGTTATTCTCATTTTCTTTCTGCTTCTCCTTAATCCAACTCCCCACTTGGATTTGGACTTTGCCGTTACTTGCACCTCCCACACCCACGGTCGCGGGCTTCTCAGTTCCCGACTTGACCACAGTGATGGTGGTCGCTGATGGACTGCTGCTGCTGGTGCTGCTGCTGTTGGACTCGAAGAATCTGGAAGGAATGAGAGAGGAGACTTTCATCCGATAACAACCATTACATCAAAAATCCAAAGCTCAGCAGTGAACCTAAAGTTTATAGAGCTGCAAAATAAAAAATATAAAGTTAAAATTACAGTCTGATGAATTCCTCACAATTAAAGGCTGATCGATTAATGTCATCTGTTTATTCTGATGCTTTAAACTGTAACTAGTATTATTTTGAAGTGCGATATCATTTATAAACAGCTGTTCCATCCATCTAACAAAAACCATCAGAGTTCCCCCCCCCCCCCCCCCCCC
>JAFMOD010000368.1:558641-580236 GCA_019802435.1 Corydoras maculifer
GAGAGAGAGAGAGAGAGAGAGATGGTACAATACAGCAGCATCTGTTTAAAAAAATTAAACAATGATCCAAAGAAAAAAAAAAAAGGTTGGATGAGGGGGACGATGGATGAAAAGTTTGTTTAAGGATAACTTCCATTCTATGATTTGTGGAATCTTGGCACTTTGGCATGTTCTCCAGAAAAGGTTTCATTTCACACCACCACACTGAAGCGACTCAGCTCAGATCATTTCGAGTGTGTTGACCAATACAAACGAGCATCCGAATTTTGGTCATGTGACTTGAACGACTGATAAGGGAATACGGGGAGTGCTGATTGGATCAAGGCCGAGTTAAGTGGAACTGCTGAGTTACTGGCCGCGTCTCAAACCCATGATTCCACGCAGCTGGTTAGATCTTGAACAACTGCCCGAATGCAAAACGAGGAGCCAAGAGAAATAAAAAGACAGGAAATTCTTCGAGGCACTTCTGTGTTCAGAGCATTAACAGTGAAGCTTTTAATGACCTTATATGGTGAACGCTATGTGGACACCTCGCAGAATGATTGATCTCAGACTCATTATTAGGGGTAATGACCACACCACTGTATACAACGTTTGGTAAAAGAACACGAGATCATTCGGCATGAACGAGTAAGATCCAAAAACATGGTATAAAACAACCTCGCACACACGTCTCAGCAACATGTCCACCTCAGTCAGCTTACCTCAGAAAGCGGCTGCTGAGTGGATAACGAGGTCCACCACAGCATCCCTGCAGCAATGAGGGTTAAGGGCCTTACTCATGGACCAACACTGGTACATCTTATTATATGGGTGGCATGGTGGTGTAGTGGTGGGCCTGTTTGTCTCTCAGGGGGTCTAAATCAAATCCTGACCTGGATGAAGTTTCCATGTTCTCGTGGGTTTTCTTCAGGTTTCCACCCGCAGTCCAAAAACATGGACCCAAAGTGAATCGGCTGCTCTTAATTGCCCCTTTATATTGTCTGTGAGTGAATGAGTGTGTGCCCACCAACAGATTGGCGCCCTCTCCTGGGTATCTGCCCAGCACCTGCATCTGCATGTTCTGCCCTGGATGGGCATGGGGAACCCCCCTGACAACCCTATTGGAATATTAAGTGGAACATAATGGACGGATGGTTCTTATTATTAATATATGGTTTTGTTTTATTAGTGAAAGGTTGTTCGAAGTCTTGACCCCATAAACATCACAAGGTCATGCTGTCCTCATCAGACGCTTCCTTTTTAACACTAACTATATTTGACCTGCTATGTAACGCAAACAAAACCCTTTATCTGCCTTCGTGCTTCACATCGCCACACCTGCCTCGTATTCAAAGTAAAGGGAAACAAAGAAAGCGCTAAACAAATTAGATGTTTAGTCCAGTTACAAAGCTGCGCACCGTTTAAAAGGGCAGGAATGCGGTGAATCGTGTAGAAAGGCTTCCGAACGTGAACCAGAACATTCAACCATCTCGCAAAGTAAAAGGAAAAAGTCGGAGTGGAACATGTCCTCACCTGCTCGCTGTGCAAACACAACCCACACAGCGGATCGGCAGCAGGGCTCGGCGATGTGGATCGGCACGATAAACCACCATACACTTTCATTTTCATTTACGAAAGGGAGAAGACCAGTAACGATAACAATTACTTAAGCATGACCTCCACATCGGTCATTGCCTGCAGCATGAGAAAGTCAACATGAAAATGTCCAGCACACACAGCGGGGGAAGTCTTAAACTCGGGTTTCCCTGACAGACCCAGCTGTTTATTTTATACGGTCTCATTTCAGAGCATCTCGATCTGAACAGAACCAGTTTAAGGTTCCGCACATCACTGAACCTGCTGATCAAAGTTCAGTGCTTTCTATGAGCATTGTTATTCTTTTATGTATTTATGGAAACGTGCCCGGCGTGCAGTCTCGGTTCTACAGTGGCATCGGTTCTGGGTGGCAGCGCAGGTTTGTATTGAGGTATGAAGTGGATAAGATCACAATCTTATCTTTATCGTAGGTTGATGTTTGTATTTCTGTGTTTATTCCCATCTCACATTCCACATCTGAATAAAATGTTGGTTGTGAATAAGAACAAGACAAAATCAACAACAGACAGAGCTCTCGGGAGGACAGAGTGCGGGTTCGGGTGTAAAATACACAAAACAAAGTGATTAAATGATCCATTTTGCCTACAGAGAAATTTTTAACCCATTTGTGCCGTGAAACAAACACAGGGCAGTCGTAGGCTTTACAACCTTACATCTTGTCTCTGGATCGATTCCAAGTCCCAGGTACAACAGATGAAGTGCCCTGCGGCAAGGCACCTAACCCCAATTGCTCCCTGGGCACCATGTACAGGGCTGCCCACCGCTCAGGGCACATGTAAATCAGACAATAAATCTTTTGGTGGAACCTCAGTGAGCTTCCTCACATCCTCGGTTCCACCTCCACTCTGATACCAGTGAAGAATCGACCACAGTGATGCCACAGGTAATGATATTGATTAATAGACCAAATAATAACCATTCATAAACAGAACTAAAATTCTACACTGATAAGGAAAGTATGTCAGCATCGGCACTGCTGCTGGAAAAATACACCAAATCAACCTTCCAATTCATCCATATGGTGTTTCACTTGGGTTTAAAGTCATGACCTCTCCATGGTGCCTTCACATTGACCTTATTAAACCATGAAACCCAAAATGACCACAAATTACACACAAGCCCTCGATCTCATTCACCACAACACCCAACAACACGTTCCAAAAGACTCAAACCTAGTACAGTAGCGTCAGCGTTTTAGTTCTCAGATTGAGGAACTTCCACCTGGCGTCATGCTCCGGCTACATTTTGAAATCAACTGTTCAGGTCATGAGATTCTGGAAATGAGGTCACACAAACGTTTGTCATGTCGTATTGTGTTTGTAACAGAAAATAAACACTGACGTCAACCCCAACCATCAGATGGACCAGGTCTGTGGAGAACCTGAAAAAGTTCTACAACTTGCCCTTTAGTGTTTATAAGCAACATGAGGGTCATGGAGGCAGTTTTCGCTTTTCAAAATGTGGCACGTTGATTTTTTGCTAAAACTGAAGATGAAAAGTAATCCATTTATTTGGCAGAACACTGCAAGTACAAAGAACCATTAAGGGAAAAGGTTCTTTAAAATAGTTCCTTAGAACAATAGTAACCAATGCTTTACCCTCAGATGAACCCTGAATGATCATAGTGAACTTAAGATGAACAAAAGTCTACAAGTCTATAAACCAAGGTTTTTTTTGGGTAACAAACTAGTACCCACACGGTACCACTTGTACCAAAACCAGCACCCACATGGTACCGCTTGTACCAAAACCAGTACCTACATGATACAGCTGG
This sequence comes from Corydoras maculifer, assembly GCA_019802435.1. Lineage (NCBI taxonomy): Eukaryota > Metazoa > Chordata > Actinopteri > Siluriformes > Callichthyidae > Corydoras > Corydoras maculifer. The sequence continues at coordinate 562,015 of JAFMOD010000368.1, forward strand.
TACCAAAAACAGTACCCACATGACACAGCAGGTATCAAAACCAGTACCCACTTGATACAACTGGTACCAAAACCAGTACCCACATGATACAGCTGGCACCAAAACCAGAACCCACATAATACAGCTGGAACCAAAACCAGTACCCACATGATAGAGGTGGTACACAAACCAGTACCCACATGATACAGCTGGTACATTAACCAGTACCCACGTGATACAGCTGGTACATTAACCAGTACCCACATGATACAGCTGGTACATTAACCAGTACCCACATGATACAGCTGGCACATAAACCAGTACCTACGTGGTACAGCTGGTTCATAAACCAGTACCCACATGATACAGCTGGTACATTAACCGGTACCCACATAATACAGCTAGTACCTAAACCAGTACCTACGTGGTACAGCTGGTTCATAAACCAGTACCCACATCATACAGCTGGTACATTAACCAGTACCCACATGATACAGCTAGTACCTAAACCAGTACCTACGTGGTACAGCTGCTACATAAACCAGTACCTACGTGGTACCTCTTGCCTTGCGTTTTCAGTGCATGAGGTTTGTATTTGTCACACACTCGATTGCAAAATAGCTTTTAAAACCCATTAATCTCAGCATATTATTTGGAAACACCTCTTAAGGAAATGTTTCAGTTCTTTATCAGTTCATTAAAAACAAAAGGATTTTCGGTTCTTACCAGGTGGTTGTTGTCATAAACATTTTCTTTGCTCAGGGAGTCAAAGTCTCTGCAATAAAGTAATAGGAACCAGATGTTATTACACTACAAAACATTAGGAACGCGGTCCAACAGGACGCTGCTGCTGTTATTTAAGCAAAAACGACTAATAAGCCGCGGCTCGGTGCGGCAGGCGGGAGATGGAGCTCACATTAAGTCGGGTCTGTGTTTGTGGATGAGGGCGCAGAACGCCAGCCCGTCTCTGAACGACGTGGTCATGTTCGTAATGGCTACATCTCTGTAACCCTCACACTGGATCCTGCACCACTGCTGAAGCGCCTTCACTGCCGCCATCACCGCCGTCGAGCCCCGCAGACCTGCCGCTCGCCCACTGCCTGCGCCCGCAGACCTGCCGCTCGCCCACTGCCTGCGCCCGCAGTCGCCTTCGAGCTGCGCGCTTCTCTGAACGCCGACGCGGCAACAACGCGCACTGAGCCGCGCGGCCGCCGCAAACTTTTTTGAAGGCGGCGTAGTTGATGGGCGGAGCCACAAGGGGGCGGAGTTTACACTGTTAAACTACAGAGTGCCCTCACGGAAGCCTACGGGACCGTAGTGCACTAGTTTTATGTATTTGTACTAGTGCTGAACTACTAGTACTATTCATTCATTCATTTGGACTGTGGGAGGAAACCGGAGAACCCGGAGGAAACCCACGCGGTCACGGGGAGAACATGGAAACTCCACCCAAATGGGGATTTGAACCGGGAATCCCTAGTGCTGAGAGGCGAAAACACTAAGACATTGTTCCGCCCTCTACTAGTACTAGTGTCTAGTGATAGTACTAGTACTGTACTGTACTATTTAACCAATAAAAATCCATTATCTCCTGCTTTATCCTCTATGAGGCCCGCGGGGGGGGGGGGGGGTTCCCAACGTTTCTGGAAAGGCTGAATGTGCACAAATTAAAATGCATATTATTTAGAGACAAGTTGGCACCGTGGTTAGCACATCCACCTCTCAGCGATAGGGATCCAGGTTCCGTGTTCTCTCCATGTCCGCGTGGGTTCCCACCGGGTTCTCCGGTTTCCTCCCACAGTCCAAAAACATGGATTTAAGGTATATTGGCTGCCCCTATCTCAAATTGCCCCATATAGTCTATGTGTATCTGTCTGTGTGAGTGAGCATGTGTGCAGCCCTGTCCTGAACGTTCTCACTAGGCATGGGGTATGGGACATGGGGACATGGGGAATGCCCCCCTCCCCGTCAGTACCTAGCATTTGATTAAGCAGAAGATAATAAGATGAGGGCGGCACGGTGGCTTAGTGGTTTAGCATGTTCGCCTCTCAGCGCTAGGGATTCCAGGTTCGAATCCCCATCTGGGTGGAGTTTCCATGTTCTCCCCGTGTATGTGTGGGTTTCCTCCGGGTTCTCCGGTTTCCAAAAACATGGATTAAGTCAATTGAGTTCAATTGAGTCAATTGTGTGTGAGTGAGTGTGTGCCCAGCGATAGATTGGCGCCCTGTCCTGGGTGTATCTGCCCAGCGCCCAAAACGTTCTCCCCTGGATGGGCATGGGGAACACCCCCCCCCCCCCGCGACCCTAATATAGATAATGGATGGACAATAAGATGAGATTATTTCAAGACTGGAATGCCTGCTTTGTAAACCGTATGATGCGTTTTCATTGTTTTATCAAAGTGAAAGAAACGGACTGAATTCCCCTAGATTTTGAGGACTGGGATATTTCCTGCCCACCTCCATGTGCATCTTAACCTCGATGGAAAACACTGACGCTGATGAGAATGGTGTGTTTGTTGGTTTAACTTTGAAATGAAGTGATTACGAGTAAACATCACCATCATAAGGACATTGCTCATAACTGGGCGTGAGTGGAAGGGAAACTCGTGCTGTCGGTCTTGTTTCGTCTTGCTGAGTCACATTGGCCTACAGGCACATACAATAGGCAAGGAGCCTAACAACAGGACTTCACGTTTCCATATCCTGCACACTTAATCACCTAATGATGCAAGATTTCACGTTAAAAGTCTCTATATGTCATCATAATGTGATTATTTTAAACTCTCAGTATACGAGTACTTTGGGTTCACTGCTCTGATTGAATTGGGGTATCTTGGGTGTTTCGACTCGTCTGGCTCCAGTCGTTACCTGTTAGCGGGTAATTAACCCAACACAAGGCTTATTGCTGCTCTGTCCCGATTGCTGGGAAAAGGGCACGAGGGAAGTGGCTCAGTGTTTTAAATACTGACAGATGTGAGAGGGACACAGCTGGGCGTTAAGTTTAACTTTTAAGTATAAGATATGAAACCAAGGTGTAAACAAAGATATTATAGACAATCATTATGACTCAGACAGGGTTCAAAGCGTTCCTGGTATGTAGGAAGTAATCCAGAGCGAGTGTAATACACAGCGGTGTGGTAATTACTGATTCTGGTGTTTGGTGGATGGAAATCCTTGGCTGAGAATAAAGTTTTTTTTTTTTTTTTACCTAAAGACGTCTGTGGGGTTGATGTCAGGACTTGTGCACTCAGAGGTGTTGTACCTGTTACAGAAATATATACAGTAACAACATATGGAATAGCCCCACCCATTCACTCACTCAATGGCTAAAGAGCATTTCTGGGGTCAGACACTGATGTTGGAGCAGAGCTCCTGGTTCACAGCCTCCATTCTCATAAATCCCAATGCTGTTCAATGGGTTGAGGTCATCATTCTGTGAGAGTCAGTCAAAAAATTCCAAATAAAACTTTCGCAGTGTGCGCCGGGGTAAAACGGCCTTCCCTAAACTGTTTTCACAAAGCCAAAAGAAGTGCATGTTCTTAAGTTTCCGACTAACCATATCGTTAGGACGGTTCATATTTTTAATAGTTTGCTGTTTTGAGTTTGACCCAGATTTTTGTCTCAGAGTGGAAAAAGGGTTTTCGCACTGAGACAAATTTTTAGGCGATTAATAATAACCATGGGCCTGTAACGGGAATAACCTGAAAAAAATGCAAAGCAACGGATTTAGAGAACTGGAATGAGGGCATTTGAGTACCCCCCCCCCCCCGACACCCCTCACGCCTCTTTATTTTCACACATCATTGCTACTGTGCTCTGAACACAGGCTTACACGCCTCAGTAAAACCATTTAAAAACCAAAAAAACTACTTTGCCTTTTTCTATTCTTGTAGAAAGTCTTTCCATAACTTTGGACAGTGTGTGTGTGTGTGTGTGTGTGGTTGAAGGGGGTGCAGTTGGAAACCTGTGTATGTGTGTGTGTGTGTGTGTGCGCGGTTTTTATAGAAATGTTTTCCACTCCAGTTTACTCAATAGTGCATTTGTTTCTCTTGTGTCGGTTCTTGACAGCTATTCCGTGGGATTAAGGTTAGGTGAGGTCACTGCTGCCTCCACAACAAACCACAGAGACTCCGACGTGTTAGGAGCTCTGCGGAGGTATTGACATTCCCCTACTTAGGCCCCCCATTATTATGGGATGGCAGGCTATATGTCGGTCAGCCACACTGTGGGCACGGAGACATTTGGTTGCATTTACCTTAAAGCACAGACAGTACAGAACTGCGCTACAAAACAGAACGGGCCACCATGAAATTTATGATGTAAATAATGTCATTGCATTATTCATTTTTCAATGGAATTGGTTACAAAACCTCAAGTATCCAAATCAGCTGAGGTCTGGCCTGAGGGTCAGCTTTGATAGAGCACCCGTTGTTCAAGGGTCCACATTTGTAACTTTGGCTCCAACTATTTAGCTACAAAACCAATGGAAGTGTTGAAATGACAGAACTCCCACACTGGCCTTGGTCAGCAACAAATATTTGTTGCTAAATATAAGAAAAATCTTGACCTCAACATGGTTACAAAATTAGCATTCGCATTTATTAAGGACCGAGAGAAGCACCAGAAAGCATTTGCGCAAACCAAACTACACAGATTCACAAAAATACTGACGTGTTTCCATGACGCACAAGATGATCTTCTAAAATCAAATTAAAACCAGAATACAGTATGTACAGAATCTCTTAATGTTTGGAGCAGACCATCAGAATTGGAACATAAAGGACTGATCTGAGATCAGAAAGCAACGTTACATTCATGGATTTTCAGCCTGTAGATCATAAAGCACATTTCAAAAGGCCTCATGCATCACCACAGCTTTTCAAAACGCTCTCTAAAGCTATTCGTTATTTTGAAGTAGAACAAATCATCCGATTTAAAGTTCGCAGTGAACGACATTCGGATCGATTGTGATCGTAATGCAGCGGGTTGTGGAAGCTACAGAACGGAACACATCCACAGAACGGCAGCTACGCGGTTCCGTCAGTCGGAAAGCATCGTAAGGCACGAGATGTAAAGCAGGACATCCATGGCGTCGGCACAGTCTGTGGGTTAATGCTGCGATTCTGAAACCATTTCTAGATTTAAATAAATCACATTTGCTTTTAGAAGGCGCCGCTCCGCCTGAGCGTCTCCACGGGCCTCGACGCGACTGCAAGCCAGCGACCGGGATGTGCAAACATGCAGCGTTGGTACCGTCAGTATTCTACATTCCAGTGCAAGTCAGCAGAATTCAGGTTATGTTCACATTGCAGGGCAAAACAAGCCGGTTTCGTTTTCCATCGTTTTAGGTTTTACAGACCATCATAACCATTAACGTTCTTCAAAACTGAAATCAACGCCGATACGGAAACATTTAAAGATGTTTCAACAGCTAGAACAACACTGATGCTGGGATGATGGAAACTTGGAATGAAGGGAGAGCCTGGGTTTCCCCCACAGAGACGGTTTGGGTCTGTTCTGTGTGAAATTTGTATGTTCTCCCTGTGTGTGCATTGGTATTTTCCATGGAGCAACCTCGGCACGGTCCCTGCAGTGTGAGCGTAACCATACCGCTATTATTTAGAGCTGTGTCACTAAATAGCTCTTTTCGGGTGATCGTCTGCTCCAAAGTATGAATACATTCAGCTGACGGAAACAAAAGGCATTCTGAGATGAGGAAAGGTCGAGCTGATCAGATTCACCATCACCATACTGCATCAAATTATCCACGAGAGACCATCAAGCACATGTCCAATCAGCACCCAAGGATACCCGAGCGATCCATCCAGGTCCGGTTACGTCCATCTGATGGTGAAGTTTCGGCTGAGGTTCAGACCCAGGTTGTCCACGATCAGGACCTACGGACAGAGAGACACGAGCCTTAGGAGACATTCGAACATTTTCACGGCGATCACTCAGAATTTTGTAGGATGCCCAACCTGATGGGTGTAATTAAACACGGCTTCCTCAGAGTTCACCACAACACTGCTCGGCTGCTTTGGAACGCCGTAGAAGGAAACCGTCTCCACGGTGATGTACGTGGCCTCTACGTCAGTGTGCACCACCTCCGAGGTCAGCGTGTTCTGTGAAACGAGGGGGAAAGGAGATGAGAGTTCCGCAGGAGGTTCCGTTTCAATGAAGGAACCTTGCAGTGTTTTCATGGACACCTTGTTTTTTTAATAATACATTTTTTTATTTATTTTAAAGTAAAATAAAAAAATTCATAACAATAAAATAAATCATTTTAGTTCTCCTCTCAGCGCTAGGGATTCCCGGTTCGAATCCCCATCTGGGTGGAGTTTTCATGTTCTCCCCGTGTCCGCGTGGGTTTCCTCCGGGTTCTCCGGTTTCCTCCCACAGTTCAAAAACATGGATCAAGTCAATTGAGTTCTCAAATTTGCCCCATATAGAGTGCGTCTGTGTGAGTGAGTGTGTGCCCAGTGATAGATTGGCGCCCTGTCCTGAGTGTATCTGCCCAGCGCCCGAAACGTTCTCCCCTGGATGGGCATGGGGAACCCCCCCACGACACTAATAGAGGATAAAGTGGAAGATAATGGATGAATGATAAGTAATATTAAAATATTATATTAAATATGTAAAACTCTCAAGAGAACAGGCAGCTTGAGAAAGCTTATTATTTGCGATTTGCCCCCAAAATCATTTGAATTGCATTTTATAAATTTATCTCAGCTCATCCTTGGAAATGCAGTACGCTCATTGGACGCCATTCTTCGTGCTGACATCACAGTACAGCTCATCTTACAGAGCCACCAGAAATGAACATAGCACTCCAATCCAATAGGACATAATTCAGAACACGGGGTTCCTTTTAATTATACAATTCATATTTTATGTTTTAAAGTTCATTAAGGGGTGGCACGGGGGCTTAGTGGTCCCCCTCGCAGCACGGGAGATTTAGGTCCAAAAACTTGGATTGAAGGTGAACTGCCCCTATATAGGGTGTATGTAAGTGAGTGTGTGCCCTGCGATGAATTTACAACCTGTACTGGGTGTGTCAGCCCAGCGCCCGAAACGTTCCCCACTGGGTGGGCATTGACACCAGACCCCCCCCCTCCATCCCAATAAAGGATTAAGAGGAGATGACCGGTGGATGGATTCAGTAGGTGGTTTTTCAAACCTGTTTGAGGCGGAACGTGATGTAGGCGTATTTGTCGTTCTCGTAGGTGTCAAGCGTCTCTCCATCGTCCCAGAATAGATCTCCTTGGGCCTCCCCGTCTTTACTCAGACAGACAATCAGGTGCAGCGGCTGCCCACTGCTCACCCACAAGGTGGTGTTGGGTCTCTGAATCGAACGAACACAGACGACGTGGCAATGAATTCATGATCAGCTCATCTGAGCACAAAGATGGACTTTGTAGTTCCACCATCACAGACTGTAACCCATTTGTGGAGGATTCCCAGCACAGGGACATAGTGGTGATCGTGTAGCGCGGACTATAAACAGAATTTGATCACATGAATTTCTGAGTCGGAGTACCTGAGTTGGAACGATGGCTCCTTCTCTGAGATGCAGATTAATTTTATCCAACGGAGCATGGAGCTCGACCTTCTCACCTTTGCTCTCCAGAACGTCGCCCTGGTTTCACACACAAACGCACAACAATCGCGAAACTCGTCGCTTTAAGACACAGACGACGTTCGACAAAGAACTCAAAAGGTCCTTACCGTGTAAAAATCATACCAGCGGCCGGCGGGCAAATAGCCGACCACATGATCTACACCAGGCTCTAAAACGGGGGTCACCAGCAAACTCTTACCCCAAAGAAACTGCCTGTCGATGTCGTAAGTCTTCTGATCTGTGGGGAATCTAAAAGACAGCGGGTGTATTGACTCGGCCGAACACTTTCACATTAAGAGTGTTGTATCCTGCAGCTTAGCTAAGCTTCAGGATAAATTAAATCCAGATTTAAGTCCAGAATAATCAAGTGGGGAAATAATTAACCGATAATCAATCACTATGAGGTGCTCATTTACATCACTGTAATGTCAGATGATGAGCTCAGCAGTGAGGTTCTGTGCTTATAGTTAAGAGCTTTACACAGAATTAAACAAAACATTACCTTAAAGTTACATTTAATACGATCACATCTGTATTTAACCCTCAGAAAATCCCTAAAAAGGTCTCCTCTTTGGATCCTAACACCAAAAAAATGTTCATTTAAGTCAATCTTTTAAAACTACTTCATCCTGAGATTAACAGATTAAATATAAATACATTGGTTTAACAGCTAACACTCAAAGTCATTATTTTTTCCACACACACACACACACACACTTCTTTATCAATCAGGACACAGACATATTTATATATATATTTTTTTTTTTAACACAGACACACCCCATTATCCAAAAACACTCTCGCAAAAAAGGGAGCAGTTACCCTCGCAGTAAAAGATAATAATAAAATAAAATAATAACAATAAATTTTTTTTTAATAATATATATATATATATATATATATATAAGAAAAGAAAAGGAAAGATATCAGCTTACTCAAAAAACAGAGGTCTGGCCACGGTGTGTCCACTGACGTGAGCGTGATGGAAGAGAGTGTAGAGAAGCGGAAAGAGGCTGTAACGGATCAGAAGAGCATCCCTCATGGCTTTTCGAGCAGCTGGACTGAAGACGGTTGGATCCTGAGCCTGAATGGATTTAACATCAGAACACATGTTATATATACAAGGAATGTGGTGTGGTGGACATTGTCTCTAGTATTAAACACAGAACAATTATACAACAAACAGATCTGTAATACAGTTTATATATACACGCAGACTTTAAGTTTACAATATAATAAACTAAACATATGTGCAGTAGTTATAGTATTGACAGTATTTTTGGAGTATTTATGATCACGAATTCTTGAGGAAAGAAAAAAAAAAAACAACAAGAGAACATATTCCAGAATGCTTAAATTAATATTATTCTATATGAAGAACAGTATTGGGATTCAAACATGGGCGAAATGAGAGGGCCTATCACAATCCTCATTCATTCATTATCTTCCGCTTTATCCTAAAAAATTAGAGTCACGGGGGAGAAAGTTTCGGGTGCTGGGCAGATACACCCAGGACAGGGCGCCAATCTATCACTGGGCACACACTCACACAGACACGCACACAAACACACTCTATATGGGGCAATTTGAAGAACTCAATTGACTTTATCCATGTTTTTGGACTGTGGGAGGAAACCGGAAAACCCGGAGGAAACCCACGCGGACACGGGGAGAACATGGAAACTCCACCCAGATGGGGATTCGAACCGGGAATCCCTAGAGCTGAGAGGAGAACATGGTGACCACTAAGCCACTGTGCCGCCCCCATCACAATCGACATACTAATTCATCCCAAAGGTGTTTGAAAAGGATTTAAGGTCAGGGCTCTGAGTGGAACAGAGGGACACAGTCATGCTGGAATAAACAGACCCTTCCCCAAACTGTTTATTTTGGGATGCCTCAAGAGGGTGAGTATATCAGCCTCCCACTAGAGGAGAATGTGGTGCTCGGTCAGTTTCAGACTTCCTCACATGAAACTCAGAGATGGTGCTGGTCCTTCCTTCCTGCGGCCGTTCTAAGCTGAGCAGCAGGAAATCTGGGTTCTAATCTGGAGCTTCTGTAGAACGTGGCTACTTACATTTACACATTTACATTTAGCAGACACTTCTATCCAAAGCGATTTACAAATGAGAACACCACAAGTCAGAAGCTATGAACAAAACCAACTATACTGTAAATTCATCAAACCTGAATGTTATTCGATGCCGCAGCACACACCCCCCCCTTATTTTTTTATTTTTATTATTTTTTTTAATTTATTTTTTAATTTTAACTTTTATTTTTTTTATTATCACACCAGGAATTTGTTAAAGAGATGCAAAACGAGATACTTCTGTGCAAAACGAGGTGATGGGATGGTACCAGCTGATTGTCTGACCTGCGATTCTTTGGTGTTGTGGTTCCTGGTGAAGGGGTAGAAGGCTCCAAGCTGAGTCCAGCGAACACACAGCTCCTCAGTGGTGTTCTCCGAAAAGCCACAGATGTCGGCTCCCACCAGCGGAACCCCCAAGAGGTTAAAAGTCAGCATGCCTGGATGGAGGGAAGTCAAATATGAAGTCAGAGTGATTCGTCACAGTGATGACATCACTGCACGGGTCAACTGTGTACATACAGAAATAATAACCCAATGTGTTTACAATAGATCAGATAAACGCCAACAGAGGGATTTAAAATGCACAGAAATAAAAGACACATTTAAAAGATTATAAAAGATTAAATTCATTCATTCATTATCTCCCGCTTATCCTCTATGAGCGTCGCGGTGGGGTTCCCCATGCCCATCCAGGGAACGTCTCGGGCGCTGGGCAGATAGACCCAGGACAGGGTGCCAATCCATCGCTGGGCACACACTTACTCACACATACACACTCTATATGGGGCATTTTTTGAGAACTCAATTGACTTGATCCATGTTTTTAGACTGTGGGAGGAAACCGGAGAACCCGGAGGACACCCACACAGACACGGGGAGAACATGGAAACTCCACTCAGATTCGGTTCGAATCCCTAGCGCTGAGAGGCGGACGTGCTAACCACTAAGCCACCGTGCCGCCAAAAGATTGAATTATCACGGTAATTATTTATTATCGGTATTAATTTGTGATGCCATAATATTAATTTGTAACTCTGCTACATGAGCGCATTGTACCTGCAATGGATGTGTATAAATCTTTCCACTGGCTCCTGTTGTCTCCCAGCCAGTGACCCGAGTACTTCCCCTGACTGGGAAACGTGGAACGGGAAATCACAAAGGGGCGGTGTCCCAGGATCCTTTGTAAAGCGCTAAAAACAGAGAGACACACAGTCAGCTTACATTCTTAAACACAGCACCCCATCACATTAGATTTAATCTGAGATCCAAGAGATGTTTTAATACAAAAGTACAAGGACACTGATGTGATTATTGACTCGGTCATGACATCATGTGATCTGGGATTTCAGGGCTGTAATTCTCGGTTTGTGCATCAAACTGAGCGTGTGTTACCTCGCTGAAGCCTTGGCTTCTAGAAGGCCATACAGACTGTGCAGGTTGTAGTGGGAGGAGAGCTTCTGCTGAGCCGACGCACAAATGGTCTTCGCTTTCAGACTTCCACCCAGAATGCCTAATTTAAGAAGGATATAAAAAAAACACTTTCATTTATTAATGTAATTTAGTGTTTATTTTTCATTTTTACATGGCGGCTCAGCGGTTAGGGTGTCATTCTAGAGGATAGGGGTTTTCTGAGTTCAGAATGACATCACAGGTCCTCACTTGTTACTTCCCATCCTGACATCATCATACACAAGACTCCCAATTCCATCCATCCATCCATCATCTTCTACTTAATCCAATAGAAGTGCTCATTTAGGGGAGAACGTTTCAGGCGTGTGCAGCCAGAACAAGGCACCAATCCATAATTAGGCACATTCTCATACACACTATATAGGGGCAATTTAGAACACCCAATCATTTATCTTGAATGTATGTTTTTGGACTGTGAAACTGTCGGTTTAAACTTCAGAAGTAGGATGTTTGTCTTTAGAGCTCTGGTGTGATGTACCTGGAGTATACGGAGGGTTTTCCAGTTCATCGTCTGGACAGCCGTCCATAGAGCCATCGAAAAAATTGGAGGGTTCGTTCATGTCCTAAATATTGGAGAAGATATCAGAAGGGGTCCAAACAACCGTCAGCATCAGCACGAGCTCTACTCACAATCCACAGTCCGTCGAAGGGAACCTGATCATGGAACCTCTTCAGGTTGGTGTACCACCACTCCTGCGTGTCAGGGCTGGAGAAGTCTGGGAACGCCGTCAGACCGGGCCAGACCTGAGAGATCAGACCAAGACAACCCAATGTAAAGAGCAATGAAGTATTTCATATTCACCTCATGTCAAAGAGAATGCTCCCAAAAACACGGGGAGAACATGCAAACTCCACACAAGGACGACTCTGAAATCATTCTCAGGAGCGACACACTGTAAGGTTGAGGTGCTCATCATTGCACCACCATGCTGATGTAGCACAATTGAATTGTGATAGAGCAACGTATCGTCCTCCATCCATCCATTTTCTTCTGCTTTATCTTCTATTAGGGTCGTGAGCGGGGTTCCCCATGCCCATCCAGGGAAGAACGTTTCCGGTGCTGGGCAGATACACCCAGGGCGCCAATCTATCACTGTGCACACAATCACACAGACACACTTTATATGGGCCAATTTGACTTGATCTATATGGGGCAATTGACTTGATCCATGTTTTTGGACTGTGGGAGGAAACCGAAGAACCCGGAGTATACCCACGCAGACACGGGGAGAACATGGAAACTCCACCCAGATTGGGATTCGAACCTGGAATCCCTAGTAATGAGAGGAGAACATGCTAAACCACTAAGCCACCGTGCCGCCCGATTTAGTTTTCTTTAAAACCAAATTTCAAATAAACGACAATCAACCCGTACCTTTCCAATAAGAAGCCCTCCACTGGAGTTAGTGATAAACACGCCCCTCTTCACCCCCTCATCAAAGGGCCAGTAGGAACCAGGTGGCTGGGTGCTGCTGATACCGGGATCCTGAAATTACAAGAACAAATTCTGAAGATGATGGACACCTGAGCATCACACCTCCCTGAGCGTGATGGAGCTCTTAGTCCACAACTATAGAAATTTTATTCGTAACAGCTCCACCATCAGGATTTTGAAGACCATCAGCAGATTTAGATTCTTAAGCACATGGTCAGAGTCAGAACATTAAATCACATAATAATGAACAGAATAAACATTCACCAGAATCATCACGTAGTGCTGGTTGTGTGCGTGAAGGTCCTTAATGAGGCTGGGCAGCGTGGAAAACCTGAGCGGGTCGAACGTGAAGTCCAAGGCACGCTCCATGTAGTCAATATCATTCCACTGGACGTCCTGTCACAAAGACCATCATGCAATTTTGTGCCGTACTTTGAGGCGATGGCCACGCCTACACCTTGGCTCAACCCAAATCAGTTTGTTGGGGCGGGCGCACTAACCTGAGGTATCCCATAGTTCCGCATTTCGCTCACAAGCTCCCAGGTTTTATTGCTGGTGTCGAGGCCCCAGCGACAAAGATGATAACCCAGCGCCCAGTAAGCGGGCATGGCAGGTTTCCCTACAGACGAAAAGAACCGAAACTTAGACAATTTATTATTTAAACCCTAATATAAAGATCTGAGTAACTAAAACGTGGGTACAGTGTTTAAAAGAGACTGGAAGAATTCCGCTTCCTAATTAAAAAGGAGGTTCTGACCATGTGGACACCCATCGATCCGCACTCACCAAGTCATTAACAGACAAATTCTCTTCTCTAATCAACCAATCATATGACACATTCATTCATTCATCCATTATCTTCCACTTTATCCTCTATTAGGGTCGCAGTGGGGTTCCCCATGCCCATCCTGGGGAGAATGTTTCGAGCGCTGGGCAAATACACTCAGGACAGGGCACCAATCCATCGCTGGGCACACACTCACTCACACAGACACACTCTATATGGGGCAATTAGGAGAACTCAATTGCCTTGATCCATGTTTTTGGACTGTGGGAGGAAACCGGAGAACCCGGAGAAAACCCACATAGAGGAATTTGTACTCCACATTTAACCCATCAGTGCAGAAACACACACACACACACACACACACACACACACACACACACAGTGAGTGAAGTGAGTTGTGGAAAGCCCTGTATAGGGTCTTGGTATTAGGTGCCTTGCCCAAGGGCACTTCACCAAGAGTACTTGGTGGGACCGGGAAACGAACTGGGACCTTCAGGTTGCAAGGCTGGTTCATTAAAAACAAGCCGACATCAGTGCTTTGTACATGTTCATGTTGTTTTTCTTTTACCAATGGGGCATCTATATGTTTACATATTAATATTTTAAACGGTGAACCTTAAAAATCATGTATTTTATTAATAACAGCAGAGACCCGGACCCTAAAAGTCTCTTAAAAGTCCCCCCAGCACTGCTGATGTGCTTTAAATAGAATCTTAAACATGGTTCATAGCTCTGAGCTCATTAGATGATTTCTAGCGAACGTACTGTAACATGTAAACAGATTAAAGCATCACATTCTACTGAAAAAGGAAACAGACCTATGACCTCCAAGTACTCAGATATGACGGAACTTGGATCCGGTCCCAGAAAAACATAGACGTCCAGAATTCCCCCGATTGTACGCCAGGTGAGGGCCGGGGCCGGTTGCAGCACGACATCTGAGGAAGAGAACACCAGCGGGTGAAACAAAACGCCGATACAACATTAAACCGTTTCCATGTCTGAACGGCTGCTCGCCAACTTAACCTGAACAGGTCACATGTTTTATATCTGATGTGATCTAACATGTGTCACATGTTTTATATCTGATCTCATGTGGCGGTGATCACCTCAGGAGGCCAGATTGTTTTTTAATAATGTGTTATAGGAATGATTACATGCGTATGTATGAAGCAGGTTTTTTTATAATTCATTTTAAATTACTTCATGGTCACAGAAGGAGGTTAAACAAAACAGAAGCAGCAACCCGAGATAAGATTAATAAATCATTCCACTATCAGCAGCAGCACAAAAACAGGGTTTGAAGATTTTCCTGTTGCTTTTATTGCTATATTGCAGAATAAAGTCCAGAATAAAAGTGCTGCAGGTAGAGAACAGGATGTTAGAGACGTTCAGCAAGCTGCTTTAATGGGATTCCAACACAAACCCATTTTAAAATAATGTAATGGGTTGTAGTCGCTCGGCAACTCTGCTGTGTGCAATCTTATAAATTCTTTTGTTACATGATGTTCATGCTCATCAAAAGAGAAGAATTTTTTTAAAAACTGAGGGAGTGAGAGCACCAGTAATGTCAAATTATGACAGAACACATGATGCTCTATTACAAAATCATCTTGGAACATCACACAGGAACATATATGTAACATGTGACTTCTTCAGAATAACATTCATAAACATATGGAATGAGATCACGGTCACAAATGTACTTAAAATTAAAAAATTCTGTACCTAAAATTTGAACTTCATTCATTCATTTTCTTCTGCTTTATCCTCTATTAGGGTTGTGCGTGTGTGTGCGTGTGTGTGTGTGTGTGGGGGGGGGGGGGGTTCCCCATGCCCATTCAGGGGAGAATGTTTCGGGCGCTGGGCAGATACACCCAGGACAGAACGGCAATCTATCGCTGGGCACAAACACACTCCCACACACTCTATATGGGGCAATTTGGAGAACTCAATTGACCTTTTCATTCATTATCTCCTGCTTTATCCTCTATTAGGGTCGCGGTGGGGTTCCCCATGCCCATCCAGGGGAGAACGTCTCGGGCGCTGGGCAGATAGACCCAGGACAGGGTGCCAATCCATCGCTGGGCACACACTCACTCACACAGACACACTCTATAGGGGGCAATTTTGAGAATTCAATTAACTTAATCCATGTTTTTGGACTGTGGGAGGAAACCGGAGAACCCGGAGGAAACCTACACGGACACGGGGAGAACATGGAAACTCCACCCACATGGGGATTCGAACCGGGAATCCCTAGCGCTGAGAGGAGAACATGCTAAACCACTAAGCCACCGTGACGCCCAAAATTTGATCTTGTAATCATAAATAAGTATTTGTTCACGGCTACATCTTAAAAATTCTAAAAAAAATCTTAAAAAGTTAAAAAGTTCTAGCATTTACACACGCCCGAACTGAAAACTAGCGTATGAATCGTACTCATTTTCGATTTGTACGTGTGTAAATCCTAGAAATCTTATTTTTATGATTGTGTACAAACACTTTATGATCAGTTATGATTTTAACGTATGAAATATTTAATTTTAGCACGACATCTTCAGGCTCTGCGTCAATACATTGTTGTTGCTGCCTGGCTGCTCAAGGAGGATGAGTCCCCCACTGAGTCTTGGTCCTCCCAAGGTTTCTTCCTTGAATAACAACATAAAAGGGAGTTTTTTCTTGCCACTGTCACTTCGGCTTGCTCTTTGGGGGTTTAAAGGCTTTTCATTCTGTAAAGCTGCTTTGTGACACTGTACTGTTGTAAAAAGCACTCTATAAATAAATTACTTGAACTTGAATATAAAGGGTGAGATGAATTCAGGGATTATTTATGGGATGTTTTTACAACAGATGTACCGATATCTAAAGTGCGGAGGCCAAAGTTTTATGAGGACGAGTGATAAATACAACAGTCTGCGCAAAGGAAAACACGTCCGAACGAGGAGGCGTCGCCTTAACCTCCCATTTTAAACGAATTGATAAATATTTCTACAGATTTAAACTCACGCTGTTACAATCCTCCATAATTAATGTCAAGGACTTGGACACGTCCCCTTCTTGCTCCATCGTCCCCACCTTATAGACCCACCTTATAGACTTTGTAGTGTAAGGTCACAGACTGTTTCTCTCTATATTTTATTATGTCATCACAAAGGATGTACCATTTGGGTGATGGATATTTTTCAACACTGCCGTGTCACAGTGGGGGTGTATTGAGTGTGTGTTGTGATCAGAGAAATCATTTTAAATGCATCACAGCCATATTTTGGGCAGATGAGGGACGTTACTCACCCATAGCATTACTGTTGAGTAAGAAAGAACCATGTGCCATCCCATCATCCTCCATAAGAAGGTAGAACGGATGAACCCCGTAGAGGTTGATCAACTCCTATAGATTAAAAAAAACATATAAATAAATAAAATAATAAATAAAGGAAGGTGGCACGGTGGCTTAGTGGTTTAGCATGTTCTCCTCTCAGCTCTAGGGATTCCCGGTTCGAATCCCCATCTGGGTGGAGTTTCCATGTTCTCCTTGTGTCTGCGTGGGTTTCCTCCGGGTTCTCCGGTTTCCTCCCACAGTCCAAAAACATGGATCAGGTCAATTGAGTTCTCCAAATTGCCCCATATAGAGTGTGTATGCATGCGTGTTTGTGTGAGTGTGTGCCCAGCGATGGATTGGCGTCCTGTCCTGGGTGTATCTGCCCAGCGCCTGAAACGTTCTCCCCTGGATGGGCATGGGGAACCCCCCCCCCCCCCCTGCGACCATGAATGAATGAATTAAGGATGCAGGTTTTTAATTTCACGTTAAGGAAACAAATCTGTAGTTTTGAAATGATCACAAAACAAAATGTCATTCGTTTTATTACAACAAAAAAAAATCAAAACATTCAGAATTAGCACATTAAAAAGCTGGTTACCGTGGGTGCTGCATCGCGCGCCCACATGGGGAGTGTGTTCCACTGCACGTCATGCAGGAAGCCGGAGCGATGCTCCCCCAGCCCATAGACGGAGCTGGACGGCAACGAGGTGGACAGCTGGAGAAACTGCTCGGCGTAGAACAGCGGAGCGACCGTGGTGTTCAACCTTCAAAACCAAACAGGAGTCCGTTTCAGAGCCGAGTTTGCAGCCGGCCGTCTCAGCGTCGGTACACCGCAGTGTCCTCCAGCTTTCACTCAGCACATTCACTCTGGAATCAACTCTTAATGTCTGTCTGATTCAAACACAAACATACAGCGGAACCGCAGAACCACTGGGTTCAATTAGATTGAATCCATCACCTTTCAGCCCAGAGGACGAAGAGGTCCAGAGGAGGGACGAGATGATTAATTGTTTACACAACAAATTGTAATTAAAAATGTTACGATTAATTTACCGTCAGGGGCGGCACGGTGGCTCGGTGGTTTGGCATGTTTGCCTTTCAGCTCTAGGGATTCCCGGTTTGAATCCCAATCTGGACTTTCCATGTTCTCCCCGTGTCCGTGTGGGATTCCTCCGAGTTCTCCGGTTTCCTCCCACAGTCCAAAAACATGGATCAAGTCAATTGAGTTCTCCAAATTGCCCCACATAGAGTGTATATGTGTGAGTGAGTGTGTGCCCAGCGATGGATTGGCGCCCTGTCCTGGGTGTATCTGCTCAGCACCCGAGATGTTCTCCCCTGGATGGGCATGGGGAACCCCACCGCAACCCTAATAGAGGATAAAGCGGAAGATAATGAATGGAATTTACCGTCAGAATGATTAAAAATCGTCGTGACGACATTCATTCATTCATTATCTTCCGCTTTGTCCTCTATTAGGATTATAGGATAGGGTCGCGGGGGGGGGGGGGGGGGGTCCC
>JAFMOD010000368.1:584816-636035 GCA_019802435.1 Corydoras maculifer
GTCCCCATGCCCATCCAGGGGAGAACGTTTCAGGCGCTGGGCAGATAGACCCAGGACAGGGCGCCAATCCATCGCTGGGCACACACTCACTCACACAGACACACTCTATATGGGGCAATTTGGAGAACTTAATTGACCTTGATCCATGTTTTTGGACTGTGGGAGGAAACCGGAGAACCCGGAGGAAACCCACGCAGACACGAGGAGAACATGGAAACTTCACCCAGATGGGGATTCGAACCGGGAATCCCTAGTGCTGAAAGGAGAACATGCTAAACCACTAAGCCACCGTGCCACCCTTTATTTCTCATATAATTTATAATTATTTGGTGATCTTAACGATCCTCTTACTCGGACTCGGAGCCTGTTGTCGGACTCGAACAGCACGTCCAGCTGCAGCGTGGCGATGTCTTTGGGGTAATAAGTCTTCTGCGTGCGAATCAGCTTCCCCCTGAATCCCATCTCTGTGTCATTAACGTCCACCACCTCATACGAGGGGAAATCTGGAGGATAGAAGCACCACGGCACCCCGTTCCTCTCGGGCGCTCCCCGGGCGAAGCAGCAGTTCCGAGCCTTACACATGTCCTCGGTCACGACCACGCCCCTTTCTGGGTAGCAATCGAACCTCCAAGCCTCTGGAACGAGAGAGCAAGCTTCGGAACGTGTTCCATTCCGCTGCGCCCCACTTTTGCCTGGAGGAGCCGCCGGCCTGGGGGGGCTCAGGCTTCCGCCGAACGGGAGGTTGTGGAGCCAGAGGACGGTCCCTATGAGCCAGACGCCAACCACGATGAGGACGAAGCCACCAAGGGTCAACAGAGCGGCTGTGGCAGAACAATGAGGTCTCAGGCCCAGGAGGGGGCGCTCTGTGTCCTCCAGCTTCAGCTCAGTGTCGCCGGACTCGTCGTGACCCTCCAGTAAGGGCACGCCCGAAAAGTGTACCTCCTCTGGGGTCAGACGTTTATATGACACCATGATGAGGAGCTGAACGAGAGACAGACAGATAACAGTTCATCCATTATTCATCAGACAGACAGACAGACGGACGGACAGACAGACGAACAGACAGACAGACGGACGGACAGACAGACGAACAGACAGACAGACGGACGGACAGACAGAAACAGAATTAACTGGACTGTCCAGGACATTTACGTCAAAACTAATTGGGTACCATTAATTAAATAAAATTTATTTTATATTTAATAAATACTAGCAACTTACAAGCAATTTAATTTATTGTTTGTGATCAAGGGCGGCACGGTGGCTTAGTGGTTTAGCATGTTCTCCTCTCAGTGCTGGGGGTTCCCGGTTCGAATCCCAATCTGGGTGAAGTTTCCATGTTCTCCCTGTGTCCGCGTGGGTTTCCTCCGGGTTCTCTGGTTTCCTCCCACAGTCCAAAAACATGGATCAAGTCAATTGAATTCTCCAAATTGCCCCAATTAGAGTGTGTATGTGTGTGTGTGTGTGTGAGTGTGTGTCCAGTGATAGATTGGCGTCCTGTCCTGGGTGTATCTGCCCAGCACCCGAAACCCGAAATTCTCCCCTGGATGGGCATGGGGAACCCCCCGCGACCCTAATAGAGGATAAAGCATCAGTGATCAGACCACAAGGTCAGCCAAAGCTCCCGGATCTTTAAAGGTTAAAGGTCTTGCTCAAGGACACACAAGTTTGGTGGACTCGGGGTTCGAACCCTCAACACCCCCCCGACCAGCGACCTCCCAATCGGCTCTGATGACCATATAAATACACTTTGTAGTTCTAGACTTACAGACTGCAGACCCTCACATTCTCTAACACTCAGGACCGAGCCGGTTGGGTGGTGGATGAATCGCTGACTGCAGTGACGTCACGGTGTGGTGGTGGTGGTGTGAGTGTGTGCAGTTCTGGTACACGGGGTTCAGACCCTGACTGTGTGTGTTTCCAGCACATGACATCAGAACAAAGGTGAGAGCACACAGGACAAGGGCACGCTGGCCTTACATTGCAAGCTGTGCCGCCAGAGGGCGCTGTTCTGCCGGTTGTTATAACAAAATAATCTGGAAAATCAAGCGGCTTCGCTTCACTTTGCCTTTTTTAACGTGAAATAAAAGCTTAAAACACTTAATTTAACATCGTCATTCGCATCAGGGGTGCAGTAAGAGTCCCAAACCCCGCGATCAGCCTTTATAACAACATAACAAATAAAAAAAAATAATTAAATCCCTTTACAAACATGAGCTGCCATTAGAACAGCAAGGATCTCTGTCAGCACCAAATTAAAACACACGTATCGACATTAAAAGCTCATTAATTAACAAACTTTTCTATTCATTTCGGCTTTTCTTTAATGAAACTGCGTCATGAAGATCAAACGGAACCAAACGCAATGCAACAGTTCTCCATGTTCACGATGCGATTTAAATAATAAACCAAATTTAAATAATAAACCAAAGATCGTGAGAGGAATGAATGAATTAAATACGAAGCGTTAATTAATTTAATTGATTTAATTACATACGCAACAAACACAACCGGTTAACATTCAGCCAGCGACCCTGCGCTCCAGCTTTCTCTAGATCGTAGTTTAAACGTCTAAATATTAAGAATTCAACCCGAAACGACGGCATTAAAACTCTGTACCTTTAAACTCCGCTGCTTTAAACTCCGCTGCTTTTTCCAAACGTTACATGCTGCTGATAAACACAACGCTGCGCTCGCTCAGCTATCTGCTCTTACGTCATCGCTGCGTCATCACACAGCCGATTCCCAAAACATCTGCGTCAAAGCTGCACGTATGACCTGTAGATTTGTTCAAAACGGCGGAACCGAGAACATTTTGCTGCCATCTACCGGATTGGAGAGGAATTCCGTGCAGCTCCTCCACGAGACCGCAAGATGGCGACATTGTATAACTTATGTGCAAAGAGCAGGTTCTGAATCCACTTATGTTTTGATGTAGTTTAATTCCCCTCGTTAGAGTTTTTAAAAAAAGTTTTAAAAGTGAACAATTAAATGAGATCAAAGCCTTATGATCCTGTGTTATTTATTATATCATTTACGAATGTTTATATTTTATGGCTAACCTTGACTCTACTGCACGTTCGGCGAATAGTAATCATTTATTCATTCATTCATTATCTCCCGCTTCATCCACTATTAGGGTCGCGGTGGGGTTCCCCATGCCCATCCAGGGAAGAACGTCTCGGGCGCTGGGAAGATAGACCCAGGACAGGGCGCCAATCCATCGCTGGGCACACACTTACTCACACAGACACACTCTATATGGGGCAATTTGGAGAATTCAATTGACTTGATCCATGTTTTTGGACTGTGGGAGGAAACCAGAGAACCTGGAGGAAACCCACGCAGACACGGGGAGAACATGGAAACTCCACCCAGATGGGGATTCAAACCGAGAATCCCTAGTGCTGAGAGGAGAACATGCTAACCACTAAGCCACTGTGCCACCTAGTAATCATTTACACATTAAAAAAATATATATATATATTATAATATATATTCATTCATTATCTTCCGCTTTATCCTCTATTAGGGTCGCGGTGGGGTTCCCCATGTCCATTCAGGGGAGAACATTTCAAGCGCTGGGCAGATACACCCAGGACAGGGGGGCAATCTATCGCTGGGCACACACTTACTCACACAGACACACTCTACATGGGGCAATTTGGAGAACTCAATTGACTTGATCCATGTTTTTGGACTGTGGGAGGAAACCGGAGAACCCGGAGGAAACCCACGCGGACATTATAATATACAGTATAATACATTATATATACATTATAATACATGCATTATAATAATACAATAATTCATTCATTAAAAATAAAATTCATTAAAATTCTTCACTGGATTCAGGAGCCAATGGAAAAGCAGAGCTCTGCCACTGCAGGCCGTGAAAAAGTGTCTTCAGCCATCTCGAGGTTTCTCTCCATCACTTCTGTTGTCTGCATCGTGCAGAACGGTGACCATTTCATTTGCATTTTATTCCGTGTTGAAGCGAATGCAGTGTTTCCCGATGTTCTCATTTCGGAGCTCATCAGACGGAGTGGCAGTGGATTGGATCCACACCTCGTGGGTTCGCAGAAACAATCTGAAGGCGAGAAGATTAATTAGATGCCCATTTGCCCCACACGATGAAAGGTCTGAATGGGCCGGTGCTCTGTGCAGGGCAGTTTTTCTGAAGCCAAGTAAACCATCTGACCTAACAAGCGCCGACCACATACTTTTGAACACGTGGCGTGTGTATTTAAAACGTATTCCGACCGTGTGCTGCTTTAAATGAATGCTTTCCGTCTGTTGTCTTCTCACTGTGATAATGTTTTCAATTTGTCACCTCAGTAGGTGCAGCGTGTCTTACCCAGGAATGTATTGGCTTTAGTTCACACATGAGCCGACCCAGTAATTACTTGGCCATTGCACTCTGCCTCCACCCGATAAATTGCTGCTCTGGGATGTATCCACACATAACCCCCTACCAGGTAAATTACTGGTAAAAAAGAAAATCTCAACCTACATTGCTGTGGGCCTGCAGGGCCGTGTTTGAGGTAATTACAGGCAAAAGCTGCGAAAGTCCTGTTATAAGACAAAACGAGCGGCCATGTGGCCGTTTGCTTAATTATTTCTGCTTACTGATACAATCTCCTATAAGGGAACCGAAAGGTCCAGAGTACGACGGACAGCTCAGCGTCTGCTTTCTGATCCTGACACGTCAGAATGCTGATGAACAGGTGTTCGATGGGGGAACCCTGTTATATTTTTATTTCTATTACACACTACACAGCGGCACGGTGGCTTAGTGGTCAGCACGTTCGCCTCTCAGCTCTAGGGATTCCCGGTTCGAATCCCCATCTGGGTGGAGTTTCCATGTTCTTCCCGTGTCCACGTGGGTTTCCTCAAGGTTTTCCGGTTTCCTCCCACAGTCCAAAAACATGGATCAAGTCAATGGAGTTCTCCAAATTGCCCCATGTAGAGTGTGTCTGTGTGAGTGAGTGTGTGCCCAGCGATAGTTTGGCGTCCTGTGCTGGGGGGTATTTGCCCAGTGCCCGAAACGGTCTCCCCTGGATGGGCATGGGGAACCCCCCCTCGACCCTAGTATAGGATAAAGTGAAGATAATGGATGGATGGATTAATGGATGGATGGATTATACACTACAACCAGCATAATGTTAAAATGAAACATTCATGATACTTGACACTATGGCTTTTAAATAACACTGTAATCTATTATCGTCCCCTTAATCCTCATGGGGTCACCATGCCCATCCAGGGGAGAAATGTTTCGGGCCTTGGGCAGATTCACCCAGGACAGGGCGCCAATCTATCGCTGGGCAGTACAGGATTGAAAACATACCAGTTTCTAACCACAAGACATGATGAAGACCATTTTCATGAAAGCCTATTCATTTCTCTGATTGGAAATCCCACTTAGACCCGAAGTGCCGAATATGGACATAATGACGTAGAACTTCACTGGTCCCACACTGGTGATATTAATCTAAAGGGTCAAACGGTAATTTGAACAGATTTCCAGAGCCGCGAAAGATCAGGAACAAAGTTTTGTGGATTAATGAGTTCGGAATTACCCTTCAGCAAAGTGATGGAAAGGCTAAGTGGAGGGAATGAACGGATCTGCTATAGATCCTAAACACCAGAGTTCATCGGTCAAGCCTGGTCCTGCATGGCTGCCTCTGGAACAGGCTCACTAATCTTTATTGATGACGCCTGGTGATGGCGGCAGAATGAATCCCGACGTCGGCGGGAGCATTCGGCATGCAAATGTTCAGAGAGAGACGCCTCGGCGACGCGGCGGTGCATGAACGCTCACGGACGCCGTGTGCACCAGACTGAGCTGAAACACAGACTGGCTTTGGACGAGCTTCAGAGAAAATCCCGCGGACGCTTTGAAAAAAAAAATAGTTAGCGAAACTGAGAAAAGCAAATATTATAATGAAGAGGGAGAGCGAGAGGGCAGCATTTTCAGATACCCATTAAAGTTTTCCGAGACCTTGTTCGATAAGAAGAAAGTCTGGGAGAGCTAAGGTTGAAAAGAAGGGCTTAGAGGAGCATTTTAATAGGGTGTATTCAAGTGAGGAAAGGGAAGCCACACTAGAATTGCCAGGAGATATTCTGCCAGTGGGTGAAATAGAGTGGCAAATGAATATCAACCAACCCCCCTAGGTGGAGTGAGGTAAAGAGAGTGTGGCCGTGTGCAGAAGCCGGTTTGGCGGCGGGGCCTGACGGGGTGCCGTATCGTGTATATGAAAGTGCCCCCGCTGTCTTGAAGTTTTTATGAAGGTTGCTGCATGTGGAGTGAAAAACAGGCGTCATCCCCAAAGAGTGGAGGCGAGTGGGAGGTTTCCCCACACTCAAAAATCAAAAGGATTCCGTGGATATTGAGCCATTTGGATCCATCGGGTTGCTTAATGTGGAGGGAAAGGTGTTCTTTAGGCGCTCGCTCACAGAAAGTAAACACGCTGTTTGAAAGTTCAATGCAAATCCAGGGATCTCAGGGTCTGCATGTTGTTCCAGGCATGGAAACATGATTTGGCAGCAAAAAGAAAGACGGCAGAGATCTCCTGGTGGTATTTCTAACGCTTGGCCCGTGCAGCTGGCCGTGGGCCACGTTCTCTACTGCGGAAGGCATTCGGATTTTTTGTTTTCCAGGTATCAGGCAGGAAGTCTGGTTAAATCTTTTTATCACGACGAAATTCAGATTCGCTTTAGAAGCGAACAGAACCTGGCGGGGGTTAGAAGTAGGTTTTATGGCACGTTGTTCAATCTCAAGTCACATTTATAGCAGTTGATAATTAGAGCTTCCATTCGGGCTGTGGGTGGAAAAAAAAGCTGCAGGATCGCAGCCAGCTTCCCTTAATGATGGCATGGACGCATGACATGACGACTCTGACGGCTAAACTCCAAAATATCATGCGGCTGCTGAAGATATTCAATGGGAATGGTACGTGGGCGTAAGTGTAAACTGCTATTTCAAATACATCTAACACGTTTAGACCGGATTCCTTAAAGCTGCCGACAAACTAAGCCCTGCAGTTTCTGTAAGCGTGGTCCGAATGTGTTCATTCTGTTTGAAAAAGCAGTTTATTTTAAAAAAAACAGAATTTCTAACAGGACTAATGGGACGTGGTCACCGCTGAGCTGCTGAAGTTGAATTTTCATTACAATATGTGGCGAGCTGTGGACTGGAGATAGGGCCGGATAATGGGCGGTGTGCAGAGGAGGACGAGCGCTCGCTGGCTTTTTATTTAAAGTCTTTTGGAGGTCAGCGCACACTGAATATTGACTTGGTAAGCGCACGATTGAGCAGGTGTAAAACATCTGTAATAAAAGCGAAGTGTATTTATGAGTCTAATGAGGATTCATGTGAGGAAGCTTAATCACAGAGGATGCGCAAGCAAATGGAAACAAAAGAGCAATCCGGAGAACAAATGAAAGCAGACACAGGGTTCCCAAAGTTTAAACTCCGTGCAAGAAACACAGATAAGATAAATGATAGCAGAAGAACAATAGAACTTACACAGAAGAAAAGTAGAGAGAACTTTACTTAATCCATTCATCCATTATCTTCCACTTAATCCTCTGCTAGGGTCCGGAGGCCAGGGGGGGGGGGGGACTTATGCCCATCCAGAGGAGAACGTTTCAAGCGCTGGGCAGATACATCCAGGACAGGGCGTCAATCTAGTGAGGGCACACACTCACACACACAGACATAAACGCTATATAGGGGCAATTACGGTTTTCGTGCTTTTGGACTGTAAGAGAAAAACAGAGAACCCCGAGGAGACCCATGCAGACACGGGGAGAGAACATGGAAACTCCATCCCAGATTGGGATTTAAACCTGGATCCCAGCACTAAGAGGAGAACATGCTAACCAGCAAGCCAATGTGCTTTCAACAGAACAAAAAGCAATTTTATTATCAGCAATTAATCTAGAACCTGGCTCATTTTGGATCGTAACAACAAGAAACAGCCAAAGCTCTCAGATGAAACATCTAGAAATGAAACCAGGACCTGTTGACTTGTAGCTCAAGTAATTCAAGTTCAAGTAATTTATTTATAGAGCGCTTTTTTACAACAGATACACCCACGACAGGGAGCCAATCTATCACTGGGCACACACTCACCCACACAGACACACTCTATAGGGGGCAATTTGGAGAACTCAGTTGACTTGATCCATGTTTTTGGACTGTGGAAGGAAACCGGAGAACCCGGAGGAAACCCACGCAGACACGGGGAGAACATGGAAACTCCACCCAGGTTGGGATTCGAACCGGGAATCCCCAGTGCTGAGAGGAGAACATGCCAACCACTAAGCCCCTCTGCAAAACAATCAAATACAATGTAAGGATTCTCTGCTGCTTCTTAAAGCACACTGTTCTGTGTTCTGTAAACTTAGTTTTTAAACTACATATTGTTTTGTTTTTTCCCATAAACCCTGTGGCTTTTTAAGTCATAAACACGACCTCTTTAAGATCAGACGTCTCTGTCTTCACCTCAGGAAAACAGGCTGCATCACTGGAGGATTCACACTCCTAATAATTAGCAGTGAAGCCGAGATTTTGGGGAGGAAAATACCTTCTGCACCTGCTGATAGGAACCTGCGTAGATTTGCTTGCTGGTTACAATTATTGCTGATTCCAAGAGCCACCACCCTTGAGGAAGCTGCTGCACCCGCTGTAACCTCCATAAAGCAATCGTGCTAATGCAGGGGCAAACAACACAGAAACGGCACATAAGGATGTCCAGACTGAATAAAGATGCTGCTGCGGTGTACGGGGCAGCCGCAGGTCTGAAAGGCCTTGTTTTTGAAGAAGACAACACTGAAGGAAAAGGTTTGAGGACTCGGCTGAAGGACATTTGTTTTATTGAAGACTCTGTCAGGACAGGATATACTGAATTTATATGTTCTTTATATATTACATCACTTATTAGGAATAAAGTCAGCTTCCTTCTGACGTTGTAAAGCATTGGGCAGCGTGATTAATTCTACATAACTGTAAACTGGAACGGACAAACAAAACAAGCCCCGAGCAAAAGACGCTTATTGGATCCTATACAATTATGAAATCAGCAGATTAAATTTGTAGCTACATTATTAACCTTTACACCCGTGGGGTGTGAGAACTATCCAATTATTCTCATTAAGATGGTATGAGTTGCAGCTGTGTGTGGATTTCATACACACTGCCCTCGTCCTGTTGCGCAGAGACGAAGGAGCTCAACGGCGTTAATCTGTGCTGCACAATTTAGTGGCGTAACGAGAAGTAATAATTCTTGCTTATTGTGTAAAATACATGGTAACACAATAAGAAGTAACATGATGACCAACATTCTGTGGCAAAAAGCAATAAAGTTGCCTATAGTGGTGGCAAAACCCTGAAATCAGGAATAATGCATGAAAATTGGTTTCTGCGAGAGCCAATGAAACTGGTGGGACTGGTGCAATCAATCTTAAACCGGCTGTCTGAGGAAAACAAGAAGAACTTCCTGCAAAAGTGGAGCCTGTGTGCAAATTATTTCAAGTCAGAATTTAAATTTCTTTGTAATATTTATTATATTACAGGGGGGGGGGGTTGCCCATGCCCATCTAGAGGAGAACATTTCGGGTGCTGGGCAGGTACACCCAGAACAGGGCGCCAATCTATCGCTGGGTAAACACTCACTCACACAGACACACTCTATATGGGGCAAATTAGAACAGAACAGAATTAGAAATGTCTTCAGCTAAAGCTCTGTGTAGCAGAATGGAGTTGTGATGTAAGGTTATGACATGATACAGGTCTTTAAAGTGCAGGATGTGTTTTAAGAATAAACACACAGTGTGTATCATCGCTGTCATGTCAGCCTCACTGCAGCGCTGAAAGGCTTCATCACTCAGTACAGAGCTGATTAGTTCTGGTCCAGTGAAGGTCTGTGTGTGATGTGCCTTCCTCCTTTCTGTGCAAAGATCATTTAAGAGGATGTCGAGATCGAATTAGTTGTGTGGGATTAAAACTCAGTGCAAAATAATAAAAAAAATTATAATAATACAGAAAATACATCAAATCTTCTTCTTTTAGCTCTCCCTATAGGGGGCGCCACAGCAGATCACGAGTCTCCGTCTCACCCTGTTCTAAGCATCTGGCTCCGTCCCTTCACCCATCTGCATGTCCTCCCTCATCCCATCCATAAACCTCCTTTTTGGTCCTCGTCTCCTCCTCTGCAGATATTAAACTCATCCCTCCTACACGTCCACACCCCCCCCCCCCAACTTTGTCTTCTGAACGTTGTGTTTGTGTTATCTCTGAAATGAACTCATAACTAATCTATTCTATCCTCATCACCCCCAATGAAAGTCATAGCATCCATCCATCCATCCATCCATCCATCCATCCATCCATCCATCCATTATCTTACACTTTATCCTGTATCAGGGTCGCGTGGAGGGGGGGGGGTGTTCCTCATGCCCATCCAGGGGAGAACGCTTTGGGTGCTGGGCAGATACACCCAGGACAGGGCGCCAATCAATCGGAAAATCATGTTACATACATTTTAATATTAATAATAATAATAATAATAATAATAATAATAATAATAATAATAATAATAATAATAAGAAGAAG
Organism: Corydoras maculifer; assembly: GCA_019802435.1. NCBI lineage: Eukaryota > Metazoa > Chordata > Actinopteri > Siluriformes > Callichthyidae > Corydoras > Corydoras maculifer. Next base: position 595,438 of record JAFMOD010000368.1, read on the forward strand.
AAGAAGAAGAAGAAGAAGAAGAAGTAGCTTACAACTTCTGACAACTTCCATTTTCTTTTCAAATATAAAATATGAGTTTATAACAAACATCTTTAAAAATCTACTGCAGGAAACAAATCATTAAATGATAGTGGTTCTCCTTTTAATGGAACTCGCAGTCGGGGAACTGTCCTATCTGTTCAATCTGTCCAACACTTATGAAAGATTCATGCCTTTGAGGCCAAAAAGCATATAGACAGCTTTTTACTTGAAGTGACTGTATTTTGTGACTAGCTTTATCTAAACTTCTGACCAAGTCCAGTTTCTCGGTGGAAACAGAAAAAGGCATTTGTTTATTGAGCAACTGCAACTCTGTAAACTCTTACTTTAAACTGTAAACTAAAGAAGCACATGCGGCAATTTGAATCCTCATCTTTAGATTTTAGAAATACTATTCAGGCGAGATTGTCTTTGAACCCGGCCTGTTCTGCCTGAATACTTCTGCCACATCCCGATGTTCGCCGAGAAAAGATATAAAGCTGGCAGTAATGACTGAGAGCTGTTTCAGCATTGAAAGGATCTAGATGATAAGTCCTTAATGTCTCTACATTGTCACGATTTTACCATCGGCTGCTTAAACAGGCTCGTTGCTTTGGAAACCATCCTGGGATATAATACTTCATACCTCTTAATACATCTGTAGTGTGAATAGAGCGAATGGAAGGAAATGGCAAGGAGCTGCCAAGAGCTGCACAGTGTTTACTGTCAATAGTGAAAATTGCTACATATACACTGATCAGCCACAACATTTTAAACCCGTCAGCGATGAAGCATCACTGCTTCCCTGCCTTTACTTTCATAAACCAGACTGCAGGGAACTAATTAGCAGGATAACAAAAAACTTTCTCTTTTGGGGGATAATTCTCAGATAGAGAGGGCGTGGTAGCTCGGTGGTCAGGGCGTTGGGCTATCAATCTGAAGGTTGGGGGTTCAAATCCCAGGTCCACTGAAGTTACCAGTGTGGGTCCTTGAGCAAGACCCTTAACCCTCATTGCTCCAGGGATGTTGTGATGAACCCTGTGCTCCCCTTGTAAGTCGCTTTGGATAAAAGCGTCCAATAAATGACCAAATGTAGAGAGAAGAAGAAAGACCACGAGAATCAGCTTTGTAGAGAATCTTCCACCACCCAAAAACATTCATTCATTCATTATCTTCCAATTTATCCTATATTAGGGTCGTGGGGGGGGGGTTCCCCATGCCCATCCAGGGGAGAACTTTTCGGGCGCTGGGCAGATACACCCAGGACAGGGCGCCAATCCATCGCTGGGTACACACTCACTCACACAGACATGCACACATACACACCCTATATGGGGCAATTATGAGAACTCAATTGACTTGATCCATGTTTTTGGACTGTGGCAGGAAACCGGAGAACCCGGAGGAAACCCACGCAGACACGGGGAGAACATGGAAACTCCACCCAGATGGGGATTCAAACCGGCAATCCCTAGTGCTGAGAGGAGAACATGCTAACCACTAAGCCACCGTGCCGCCAAAAACAAAGCTTTTTTCCCCAATTTTTTTGTCTATAAAGGCAATAGTAATAAGAAGAAAAACACTGATTCTCTATTAAATAGACAAATCGAAAAACACCTAAATGGGACTAAAAAGTTCTCGGTGTGAACTAAATGAAGCAGGTGAGGTCATTAAGACTGAGGAGGTCATGAAGCCTCCTCAAGGCCTTAGCTTTGGACGCAGGGACGTGTCATTGTTCTGCAGAATTTTGAAGTCGGTCAGTTTAAAGTCGGTTTTCTGCACTTTTCATTATATGATGAAAGGGATTCACAGAGTCAGGGGAATTCTAAAGCCGTGGGGAGAAGGTACGGCTGAGTGTTTCAACTGTTCTCCATCAGTCTGAGGAACCAGGCGAAGAACTGTTCAAGCATGCAACGCTTTCTGTATAAAACCAATAGTAACAACAACAACAACAAAAACCCTAAAAACATTTTCAGAAAGTATAATTCAGTGATGGAAGTGTTGCTCCGTTGATTTGAAGGTTGAGGATTCCTGGCACAGCAGAACTCACTAAACTGACTCTGAATGAGGCGCTGACGTCCTCACAGCCTCCTCGTTCTGATTTCGTCTTTCTATTCACGAGCTCGAGCTAAATGCTTAAAATTAACAAAGGAAATAAATAAAAAAATAAAAAATAAAATATATAAATAAAATCCCAGGGGCGGCACGGTGGCTTAGTGGATAGCATGTTCGCCTCTCAGCGCTAGGGATTCCCGGTTCGAATCCCCATCTGGGTGGAGTTTCCATGTTCTCCCCGTGTCTGCGTGGGTTTCCTCCGGGTTCTCCGGTTTCCTCCCACAGTCCAAAAACATGGATCAAGTCAATTGAATTCTCCAAATTGCCCCATATAGAGTTTGTGTGTGTGTGTGTGTGAGTGAGTGTGTGCCCAGCGATGGATTGGCGCCCTGTCCTGGGTCTATCTGCCCAGCGCCCAAGACGTTCTCCCCTGGATGGGCATGGGGAACCCCACCGCGACCCTACTAGAGGATAAAGCGGGAGATAATGAATGAATGAATAAAATCCCTGGCATTCAATCGGCATTCTAATTCTTTCTAAATGTATTCAATGAAGTTAAGCTGAGGGCTCCGACTGGATTTACTGCAACACAAGATTGGTCGATGTTCTCGGCTTTGCTCTGATGAGCCGCTGAGTCGGACCACGAGATCAGACTTTGTGCATCAAATCTCTGCCTTTCAACGGATACACGTCCTGCGCGCGCGCGCACGTCAGCGTGTGCGTGTGTGTGTGTACCTGCGCGCGCTTGTGTGTGTGTGTGTGTGTGTGTGTGTGTGTGTGTGTGTGTGGCGTGCGTGCGCGCGCGTGTTCGTTCGCGGGTGCGCGCACACGGTCAGCCCGGTCTCGCCGCTTTCACAGAGGAGAAGGCGCGCGCTCTCTGGCATCGAGCGGCATAAACACGGGAGGGAGGTGGGGGGTAAAAACGGAGGAAGAAGAAGAAAAAAAGGGATAAAAAAAAAAGCCGAACTCTCGATTGCAGTTCATACTGCAATTAATCGACGCGCGTGGCGGGGGTGCGGGAGATTTGTGGCTGCCGCAGTGGCGAGTCTATAGACTGAAACCCAGGATCGCAGTGCTGGACTTTCGCAGCTTCTCAAGTGCGCAAGAGCACAGCGGGCTTCACGCTGACAGCACGCCAGCTGATGATGAGCATGTGAACTGTCCACAACTTCACATCAGCACGATCGATGAAGGTAAGCGACGCAGGACGCGCTCCTGCTTTACTGTCGGTTCGCTGAATCTGCCTCGTATCTTTCACTGGCATCTGAAACTACAGCTTTTTTTTATTATTAATGCTGATGATCTCAGTCTATCGATTCGAAAGGTGCAAAAACCAGTGCGCATCGATTACGTCTATGCAACCCAAGACCTTTCACGTTTCTCTGGCACGAATTCTGGCCAGTTGCGGGAGGGAATATTCGGCTTGCCTTTTCAGCCGATTGCTGAGTAAAAGGCAACAGGAAATTAGTATTCAAAGTTATTCTGGGCGGCTGTATCAGGTCCACATCGACCTCCATTACACATCCACTCGTGTCATTTACGGGCTGCATGAGCGGATGTGATGCTGCACACTTTTCCAGACCTGCTGAGGCTTTTACCCAAACCTCTCGACCATCGGGGCTCACAGACAGACCCAGCCTCATGTTAGGGCTCTCGGCTTTCTCGGGATTAGAGTCACAGAGGAAACCCACGTTTTAAATATGCAGACATTTCCTTAAGCCATTGCTAAAAGAGTTGGCTCGTAAATTTGGTTGGGTGCATAAATAAGATCAACGATCCTCCATATGCTTTGCCCAAAAGTTCTAATCATTCGTCACCACAGTCTTTAGCAGCGTGACATTTCAACGGAAATCCCAAAATTCCAACATGTATAGAGCGTTGGGAGAACGTTCAGCACCGCGGACAGCGGCCGCCGCGTTTAACCAGGTCTCTTTCCGTCTGCAGATGCTTTACATTGAAACGATCTCAGGCTGCTGTCCTGCACGACAGGTCAGTCCTGTAAGTGCGACGTCAGCAAAATCACAAGATGAATGATGGCTTTTCACTTGGCGTCAAAGTGCCAGAGCGACGTCACGGAACAGAGAGAAGAGACCGCAGGAGGTCCGAATATCTTTATCTTGGGGCTCATGACTTAGTTCTTTCTTGAATCCCAGGGGGGTCATGCAAATGAGGGAGGCGCTGATTGGCTGTCACTAGCCAGCTCCCGAAGCTCTGACGAAACAAAATTCAATGCATAACTCAATACAGCGACCAGCATCCAAAGTGTAAATGCCAAGGACTTTGAGAAATCGTTCGATGCTTATTACGCTATAAAACTATACGTCACTAATTTACACCTTTAATATTGTTACAGATTCGATAAATGTCACTGATCTGAATTTTCCCAATTAACGTGACCGAACGAAATGACCTGAATTTATTTATTACTAAGAGATGGGATCGATATCAATAAGCCAAGGATGAGATAATAGGCCACAATTGTTAACACTGCAATACATTTCATGTATTTTTGTTTGTCTTATGTATAAAAGAACATTTCTATATGGCTGGATGGTTTTGAAGCGTGTTGGTCAGGGAATAACGATGTGTGTATTAAATACATGTCGTTACTGCCCACTGGTGGCTAAACAGATACAAACCCACTATCAGAGCTCAGGAGGTTGGGATGCTTAATAAAACTGCATTATTTTACTTGAACTACAAAAGGACAAAAGTTAAATCGAATTAAAAAAATTTAAAAGGGCATCGCATCATGAATATACTTTGTATGGTAGATAAATGAATTATTGGTTAAAAGCAGTAAATATGTTTTAAGAAACTGGACTCTACAATCAGACTTTCTTGTTTTAGTTGAAACTTTGGCTGCTGACATATAATCACATTGTACAGCTCTAAAATACAATATCATTAATATTAGATTTTAATATAATATGTAGCATAATATATCCCCCAAATCTTTATGACATCACAACAATAGTTAATTTTGTTATGCCTTGGTTAAAGGACTTTGAACCTTAAACTTAACCTAATGAATTGTCAGTATATAGTATATAAATATAAAGTAATAATACTTTGTATGTTTATCATTGATATACATTCTAAAAGATAACATCACCAACCACAGCCAGTCTGAAAGTAAAGAAGTAAAACAACAAACAGACACACAAACCTGTTCATAACATCATATCATAGTGAGGACACGTTTTTCCAAAGCAACCTACATGTATTCCAACTTCAGGATATCCTAACTCCTAAAGCAATAAAGCTCAAGTTCTTTGATCAACAACCTGCAATGTCAACATGGTGGACACAGGGATTAAACCTGCAATCTTTAGCTCACTGGGCTACCACTCCCATGTCCACACCCAAAGGTCACTGCAATGTCCACACCCAGGACAAATCTAAACTCCATTTAAAAGTTAAATTCTGCATCATGGCTGTTTAAGAAGTGTCTTTATCTAGAAATTAAGTTATTTGGTATTTAAATATTTTCCACTCTGACTGAAATGATTATTAGATGGCTGTTAAAATTTTAAGCACAATTTTATTTATACAGCCTTTTTTTACTATGCATTTTTTTTTTACAAAATAGCTTTACAAAGAAAAATAAATAATGGAACTTAAGTTTTGATGAGTGGACATATTATGGATTATTTAAGTGCATTTAAAATTTAGCGTTAATTAAATTGTCATCTCAATCTCATTTACATAACCTCTATAATGTTAAAAGTAAAAACACTACACTTTAAACACAAATTATCTCCTTTTTGAAGTCAGCAGTATTTAATACATGCATTAATCCTTCTTCTGCTTCTTCTTCTTCCTACATATTTAGATCTTTAGATTTTACCTCAGATCTGTTTGCCCGTGTGGCTTATTCCGTCTGATAAAGCATGATGAGCTCCTCTGCCAAATTGTCTTGAAGCCTGTTGGAAGCAGGGTTCATTATTCATTTCACAGAGAGTTGGAATCAGGCACAGTTTGGTGATTTCCCTGCACACACACACTCATTATTCAACAGAGTAGCTAATTGGCGGGTTTTGTCGGCAGGGAAATCACTAAACTCTGCTGGCCTTAAGTTTAATGTCGTAACAGACGGCTGTTCCGAGGAGATGCCTGGAAGTGGTCGAAGGTGCAGCTTTGGTGGTTCAGATCGGTTTTAAACATGATGCTCGAATCAATAGCCGCCGTCATTAAACGCACTGCTGTGTGTCGTAAATCCATTCGGTCGCTTTTGAGTCCTTTCTCTCAGTTTATTTAATTCAATCCTTTTATTAATGAAAATACTCATCAGCAGGTTCGTGAGAAATATAATCACGGCGCTTTGTTCTCTCGTGTTTGTGAGCTGTAGGTTTGCTCTGGTTAACACATTTTTAACAAAGGCCAGGTTGCAGATTGGTTCTGTAATTTACTCTCTTTCTTTTTCTTTACCTGTTTTCCAAACCGGCGGCATGGTGGCTTAGTGTTTAGCACGTTCGCCTCTCAGCGCTAGGGATTCCCGGTTTGAATCCCCATCTGGGTGGAGTTTCCATGTTCTCCCCGTGTCTGCGTGGGTTTCCTCCGGGTTCTCCGGTTTCCTCCCACAGTCCTAAAACATGGAACAAGTTAATTGATTCTCAAAATTGCCCCCTATAGAGTGTGTCTGTGTGAGTGAGTGTGTGCCCAGCGATGGATTGGCGCCCTGTCCTGGGTCTATCTGCCCAGCGCCCGAGACGTTCTCCCCTGGATGGGCATGGGGAACCCCACCGCGACCCTAATAGAGGATAAAGTGTAAGATAATGAATGAATGAATTAATGTTTTTCAAACCCTACTGCAAATGCTTACTAAGTCAGGGCATAAAGGTTCTGCGACATGGTTTGGTGTTTGTTGATCTGTATATCATGATAAATAGGAGATTAATATTTGTAACAGCTGTGAAGTCAGTGAGACTGATTAAAGTGATAAAGCTTTTGAATGTCATTTTTTGTTTTAGGAAAATAACTCTGACAAAAAAGCTTTACAAAGGCATTCACGCCCTCTCATCAGAACTTTTAAATATTTGATGTGTTATGTCAGCGGCGCGGTGGCTTAGTGGTTAGCACTTTCTCCTCTCAGCGCTGGGGATCCAGGTTCAAATCCCAATCTGGGTGGTGTTTGCATGTTCTCCCCATGTCTGTGTGGGTTTTCCTCCGGGTTCTCCGGTTTCCTCCCACAGTCTAAAAACATGGATTCAAGGTTAATTTAATGCCCTAAATTGCCCCATATAGGGTGTGTGTGTGTGTGAGTGTGTGCCCAGCAATAGATTGCGCCCTGTCGTGGGTATATCTGCCCAGCGCCCCGCAACCCTTGTAGAGTATGAAGCAGAAGATAATGAATGATTGAATTAATGTGTTATGCCACATAAGCTTTTACATTTCCGCATATTATATATATGTGTCTTAATTAGAGGTAAACAAAAGCAAGCAATATATATATATATATATATATTTGCCTGTTTGCTTTTGTTTACCTCTAATTAAGACAACTAATTATAATCTGAAATGAAACTACATTGTTCCTCCTGTGTGATCATGCACCAGGACGTCAGGCCTCACGGTCAGTGTGTAGACCATTCGAGACGTCTGAGCCTGACAGCGAAACATATTGTCGTATTTCACTTCAGAATGTTCCTGCATCAAAAAGGGACCGACGGCAGCTTCACCCGGGTTCTCGGTGATTTACCTTCACAAAACGTATCGATATTCTCATCCTGTAAGTTAGTTGTCCGTTGCCATCGACTTTGATCACGGGTGCAATGTGAGATGTGCACAGTATGCTCATTACCGATTCCTGGCATGAAACAGCACCAAGGCTCGGAGCTCATAAGAGGGCTTATTCCCGGCGCGGGGTTCTGCTTGTTAGTGTCACTTTAACACTGTGATGACAGACGCGCCGTGTAATCAAGGAGTTATTGCTTAGCGTCGCGGAAGGCCCACTATCCATAGCGCTCTCGCAGCACAAATCAAAGAGCTGCTCCTCTCCCTTTTCCTGAGTCAGAATCCTCCTCGTACACCTGCATACCCACTCGGAGAGGTGTTTGAGCATTCCCTGCACAGCTCCTCGTGTCAAAACATGACCCTTTTGATGGCATATTATTTCATAGGTTGGGTGCCAACTGATTCGGCTCCTTTCATGATTTGTGCCACGACTGACTTTTGAAAGCATTAGCATATGTGAGAAAATAAAGCAGTAAAGGGCTTATGTCACATCAAACAGATTTGTGCTTCTAAGCCTGTTAAATAAAACATGCCACAGATAACCATTAGATTCATCACATTATGTAAACGTCCAAATTAAGTTTCACTTCGCCACATTTTAGAACCTTCCAGAACAACACAAGAGGTCGGTTGTGAGGCCCGGCTGGGGGAGCCGGGGTAGATATTATAGGTGAGAGAAACAGAAACACTGGGGGCAATGTGGAAATAAACCCGAGACGAGGTGTCAGTTCATCACACAGTGATGTATTGTTTCACGGTGTGAGAAACAGAGAGAACTCTCATTTCCTGGAATAGTTTTGAGGCCTGGGAGGGAGACCAGCAGTGATATGGGAGAACATGCCAAGCCTATACTTTATTCTGAATATAGGATAGGGCTCAGTAGCAGTTAAAACTGTGGCATCACACTGCAGGAGGCGATTTCTGATGCTCTGGCACAGTGGGCTGTTTGTTTAATGGGATGACAATTCAATGCTGAGGTTACAGCTTTATACACAATCTGGGTCCTGCACTGCTAATTGTTATAACTCCCCCACTGAGCCTCGGTCCTCACAGGGTTTCTTTTTTAAAAAAACAAACCACTAGGGAGGTTTTCCTTTTATTGTCACATATATGTGCTCTTCATGGGTTCAGATGTATTATTTACAGTATATACAGATATACTGTAAAAAGCTCTGTATATACGTGTGCAGAACCCTGCTGCTGGGTTGGTGAAAAGAGGTGTCGGCTTTGAATAGCTGATTAAGGAAACATTTTGGATAGCAATAGGATGAGATGGGATAGGATGGGATGGGCCTCTCCAACAAAAAATAAAATAAAGTAAAAACTAACACTACATGAATTGTAACTTATTAATGAACGATATATTTTTTTATTATATTCATGCTACACTCTGGGATTTTCTTGTATCCACTATCCAATGTATGCACACACACACACACACACACACACACGCACACGCACACACACACACACGCACACGCACACACAGCTCAGTTTCTTCTGCTGCAGCAAATTATCCCACAAGCTCTTGATGGGATTGCAGTCTAATGATTTTGCTGGCTAGTCAAAGTGCCCTAAAAGTAGCTTCCACTGATGGGTATCTTTTCTACATAATGTAATAAGATGCTCTTTCTTCTTAGAAATGATGTCTTCGCCCATTAGGAACAAAACCATCTCGAATAGATCTGTTGCTGTCACACTGACTGCGGCAGGATGACCAACCAAAACTAAACCTAACAGGTTAGAGACTCGGATTCCAGAGCCACCGAATTTGGCAATTTAATAAACCAAGAATATAGCTACGATTCAACAGGCATACGGGTAAAAACCCGGCAGCACAAGAACAAGAATGACAAGCCATAAGTGCAACAGGACCATAATTGTATAACTACAATAGAAAAGAATACTAATACAGAGAACTGGTCTCCCGGGGAAACGAAATAAGTGATAAGACTCATACACTTTAAAATGAATCCAAATGTGCAGTAGGGTCTATTGTTCCTCAACACAATGTTTCATTTGCATTTTAACTTTAATATATACTCAGTGGACGCCTGCAGCTTCAAAAATGCGATGCTTAATAATGGTTTGCTGCTGATTCATCAGTTTTATTGTGTTCCATTAAGTCGTATCTATTTCTCAAGGTAAACACTGCATCTATTTAAAGTTGTGTATTTATTATGCTACAAAGAAAAACATATTCACGTTCATTATCTCTCCCCTTCCCCATTCCTGCATACACATTTTCGAAAATGGAAATAAAATGACAAACTGATGTCCTTTCTGTTGCCTCTGTTGTGCTTGGGAGGAACGTGAAATGGCAAATTGAGATCATTGTATTTTTTTCGTGGAGGCAGAATATTTCTAGAGATTTTATAAAAGAATTGGTGGAAATAGGCAGTGTTTTAATGGCATACTGAACTCCTGCCGAGGGGCGTGGTAACAGCAGGGTTATGATGTGGAGCAATCAATCCCAAATCCACCAAGTATTATGGCTGATCCTGTGTTAGGATACCTGTAATTCACTTTGGATAAAAGGATCTGCAGAATGACATCATGTTAAAGTAGATCTGGTTAGAAACCTTCTCCAATTCCTCCCCATCGTTTCCTCCCACATTCCAAAGACATGCTAAGAGCTACATCAGACATACTGACTGTCCTCTGATTGTATGATCTGTAAACTGTGTAAAGAATTGGTGACCAACATCATAAAAATCCGAATCAATGTAAACTGGACTGTAGCCTAACATCCAATCCAAGGGTTGGACATGGTGCTGAATGGACAGCACCAACTTATTACATAACTTTTCCATTGGTAAAGTTTGCAAAATGTATGTGTGTGTATGTGTGTGTGTATGTGTGTGTGTGCGTACACTGTAGAAAGACTGATGACCTGTTCAGGGTTCTGTTTTCCTGAACTTGTCGAGTGAGTGTTGGGAGTGTCTCCAGCACCCTCCGCGGTCCTAATTACAATAAGCGGCTTTAAAAATTAGGAATCCCGTTCCGTCCCAACAGTGTGGGTATTAATACGGTTTTCTTCCATGTGCGCCTCTTTGTTTCATTGTGTCAACAAGATTTTAGAGACCTGTGGGCTCACAATTAACAAAAGCATAATTATTACAGCCTCGAATGCTTTGTATGCCGCAGCTCCACGTTCTGAAAACAGGAGATTTGAGCCCAAAAACTCCCCAGCTGCGAGGGAAGACCATATACTTATGACTAAAGAGTGTATGTTAATACCGAGTCGAAAGGGGAGTTGATTGGGATGACACGAAGAGATGCTAATAGGAAAGTATTGTCCAGTTACTATAAAATGTTCCATTTCATTACACATGGTCATTAAGGAGGTAAAAGAAAAGGAAAAAGTCTGAGCTGCAGAATGCGATAAAATGTATTAGGCTGTTTCTTGGGGCCTTATTTAAAATTCTCCAGCTTAAATCCACACTTTTGCATTTCTTAATCCTGTGCTTGTTCTGCCCCGTTCCTCTTAACCAGAGTGAATCACAATTTAGCCCTTTCTCAGCTTCAGCTTTATTAGCTTTATGCCAATTAGCACTTGTGTGTTGCAGGTGGGGGGAACTGAATAAGAGGGCTGGAAGTAACACTTCCCAAAGCCTGTCATTAGCGAAGAAGCGTCTCGCGTCTCCAGCTGACTGAAATGGCTATACAAAGAGAGAAAAAACCCATAATTCAATAGCAAAACATACAGTGTACTCGCTGACCGTGAAAACGCGCTCACGGCTGTTTGGCTTGTTAAAACGATTACGAGTTCCATGTTGACAATAAACAGTTACTCATCACCATTTATGGGAATGTTTATAAGGCATGTAATGTGCTTTAAGGTGTAATTAAGGTCAGAGTTGCACATGTCACACGGCTTCACAAGAGGCAAAGTCAAGTAGCTCAGCAAACTTAATCACAGTCGCCTGTAGAGCACAGATAAGCTGGAAAGGCACTTTTTGCTCTCGATGATTTTGTTTCCCCCGCACCGCTTCAATTTGGTAAAGTAAAGATAGTGCTAACAGCGGCGATCTTATCGCAAAGAGATCACATAAACTTGACACAGAGCAATTTTCAAACTACTTGCTATGAGAGACCAGTGCTGATCTTGTCTTTCTATAGAACAGTGGGATTCATAAAACTTTCCTCTCAGCTGTAAATGAAATCTTTTATTTTTAATTAATTCTCTCAATTGTCCAGCTATACAGAGTCTCCTGATCCCAACAACCAACATTTCAACATTTTATATATATTTATATATAGACGGCACGGTGGGTTAGTGGGCAGCACGTTCTCCTCTCAGCTCTAGGGATTCCCGGTTCGAATCCCCATCTGGGTGGAGTTTCCATGTTCTCCCCGTGTCCGTGTGGGTTTCCTCCGGGTTCTCCGGTTTCCTCCCACAGTCCAAAAACATGGATCAAGTCAATTGAGTTCTCCAAATTGCCCCATATAGAGTGTGTATGCGTGCGTGTCTGTGTGAGTGAGTGTGTGCCCAGTGATAGATTGGCGCCCTGTCCTGGGTCTATCTGCCCAGCGCCCGAAACGTTCTTCCCTGGATGGGCATGGGGAACCACCCCCCCCCCCGCGACCCTAATATAGGATAAAGGATAATATAGGATAATGAAAAAATATATATATACATATATAAAAACATTTATATATGGCCGACGATCAACAAAACATTTAAAATATGAAAAGATAAAGAGTTTAAGTACTCAACTTATTTGGGGTGTCCATATAATTTTGGTGATGTGGAACGTTTGCACCTCTGGTTCCCAAAAAACGTTCCGCATTCCGAGCCCCATATCATTTTAATGGATCTTAAGCTGCATTCTAAAGCTGGAGGTCACAGTCGAGTGAATCAGCACCCCAAGCAATGTAATTAAAAAATAATGACTCATCATGCAAAAACAGCTCGCTCCCTTAAGTGTGTTGTCCTGACAGAACGACGGCGACAACTGAATGCAGAACAGCAAGAACATATCAGTTAATTGGTGAGAAAATGCCAAAATGTGAACTACAAGCACTTAGGACTTTATAAATCTGATTCTCTACCTTACGGACATTAATGAGAGTAAATTCAGTATTAAAGCCTCCATCTGTACGCACTCGAGCTCCAGCGTGGGGAACGTGTTCGGGAAACGTGCACTGAACGTTGTTAAATCTGTTCATCGGTTCCTTTGTTTTACGCGTGCACACAGAAACGTACGGACGATCTGTTTTTCCAAGGAGTCTTATTTTATTAAACCTGTAAACATCGTCATGAAAACCTTTAAATCTAAAGCAACGCGTATTAAAAGATAAACAGGAACAAGGCCTCTTTAATAATTGGCATATACTATTATACTCAGGACATCTGGCCCACTAATGAGATAATTACATGTACAGTTCATGCACACACACACACACACACACACACACACACACACACACACACACACACACACACACACACACAAACAAACAAATAACATTCAAAAGAACATTGTGTACAGTGTTGTTTTTTTACTGTTAGTATTGCTGCCATGTTTTCTTTCATGGTTTAAAAAATAAATAAATTAAAAAAAATTAAAAAAAAACGGAGGAAATGTCAGACGGAGAAGAGAGAGGAAGAGAAGAAGGAAGGAGAGAGTGGAAAGAGTGATGAAATAAATAAATAAAGGAACAAAATTAATAAATAAGAGAGGTACAATTGGAAGGAAGGAGGGCAACATGAGGAGGATGGGATGGAAGGAAGGAGGAAAAGACATGTGTAGGGAGAAAAGGGAAGGAGGTGGCAAAAAAGAAGGAAGGAAGGAAGGGGAGGAGAAAAGGAACGAAAAGGGAGAAGGAAGCGAGAGAACGAAGGACAGAAGTGAGGAGGTAGAGAAGGAATTAAGGAGAGCTGGAGGAGGAGAGGAGCGAGGAGGGAAGAAAGCAAAGAGCAGAGAGAACGAGAGAGAGGGAGGAAACGGGAAGTCTCACGTTCGTTAAAGTTCAATGAGGAACGCTTTTAATTCTGGAGGCTTTCTAACATATTAAAAACGTTTGGTTGTAGGATCTGCGTTGGTTAACAGTTTAGAGACGACTCTGATGATGGAGTGAGTGGAACACTGACTTTCATTTTCTTTTTTTTTTCCCCGAACTTTGCCTGTGGGCTCCTCATCTCTGAGGAGCGAGTAAAACGAAATAAATTAGTAACGAACTCGAGACTAGTCAGCCTGGGCTGCAAGAACTAGCATTATTTTTTTAGCAGCTCCATTCTGCTTAATTAATCCCAATTAACCCCCACCACTACATCACCATCACCATCACCCGCCCTCCAGTCCCAGCTTCCCATTCACATGCCGCTTCAGTGTTGATTGTCTTTTATAATCAGATCAGAATCCAAACACAAAAAAAAAAAACAAAGTCACAGTGAACAAACCGAGCGGAAAATAGAGCGTATAGAATGAATAGAGTTTAAAATAGAGTTTATATAGAGTGTATATAGTTTATATAGAGTGTATATAGTTTATATAGTGTATATAGAGAGTATATAGTTTATATAGTGTATATATAGTTTATATAGTGTATATATAGTTTATATAGTTTATATAGTGTATATAGAGTATATATAGTTTATATAGAGTGTATACAGTTTATATAATGTATATATAGTGTATATAGAGAGTATATAGTTTATATAGTGTATATATAGTTTATATATAGTGTATATAGTTTATATAGAGTGTATATAGTTTAGAGTGTATAAAGTGTATATAGTTTATATAGAGTGTATATAGTTTATATAGTGTTTATAGTGTATATAGTTTATATAGTGTATATAGTTTATATAAAGTGTATATAGCTTACATAATGTATATAGTTTATATAGAGTGTATATAGTTTATATAGAGTGTATATAGTTTATAGAGTGTATATAGTTTATATAGAGTTTATATAGTTTATAGAGTGTATATAGTTTATATAGAGTGTATATAGTTTATAGAGTGTATACAGTTTATATAGAGTGTATATAGAGTGCAGGGAGGATGGAGCAGATCCACTGTAGTCATTGGTAGGTAAAAAACATTGCTCAAACAGTAACCTAAATTAAACGCCTCGATCCTTTTATCTGGCCCATTTGCCCCATTAAATGATGAGACAGATACAGATTTAAAGGCGATTGTGGAATACAGTATTGGAGCAATTTCTAATCTCCAAATACTGAAAAATAATAAATCAATTGTATATAATGAATAAATATAAAAGGTCTTGTTTTCTTTACTTCTTATAGCGTCACATTTTATTTTTATTAAATAAAATTCTTTAAAGCCCTTATGTTTCTCCCACAGATTAGTGCATTTTGAATAATAATCTGTTCATAAAAAATAAATAGTATTTTCTTACAGTAGACACTCGTTTCATAACCACCAGGCCCGTTGGAGCAGGGCAAACAAACAAACCAATTTCCTTGGGTTCCTCAGCTTCATATTTTTTACATATTAATATTACTGTTGTTAACTTAAGAAATATTTCAATCAGTGGGGCATTTTGCTTGGGGCCCCTAAATGCCTTGAAACAGCCCTGAGAACGACCTTTATTGTCCAGATCACAAGAAATCAAAACTATATTTTATAAACCTGCACATTGGATTGCCGTCCTCTCCGCTACATATGTGCACTCACTATGAGGATTCTATTAAAGAAACACAGTGTGTCATCATAAATTAAAGGTCCCACAGCCAATCAGAGTAATGAGCTCCCGAGGGAAAGAAAAGACTCATGATTATTCTCCATCTGCAGACGAGTAGGAAGAAGTTGGACGCCAAGAAATTAAAAAAGAAGGGGACGGAAAATTAATAAAGGACTCACACATTGAGCCAAAGAGATAAATACTAACTGAATACTAACCAGCTAACTTACCCAACTTACCAACAACAAGAGTACCCTTAGATTGCAATGACACTTAACTGAGTATGAGTTTCTAATCAGCACGTTAATCATCAATAGATTGGACCAAAAGTGTGAGTGCTCTATGGTATATTATTAACTCACTGTTAATTGTTGGAATTGAACAGATTTTTTTGGTATTTTTTTCCAAATACAAACATTATTGTTAAATCTGTACAAGTTTAGGGCGGCACCGTGGTTCTCCTCTCAGCACTGGGGATCCAGGTTCGCATCCCGATCAGGGTGGAATTTCTGTGTTCTCCCAGTATCCATGTGGGTTTCCTCTGCGTTCTCCAGTGTCCTCCCACAGTCCAAAAACATGGATTAAGGGCAAAGTGTTGCTGTAAATTGCCCCAATATAGTGTGTGTGTGTCTGTGTAAGTTTGTGCCCAGTAATAGATCTCCACAGTGCTCAAAATCCCCTGGATGGATATATGGAACCCACCTGCTGCCCTAATATAGGATTAAGTGGAAGATAAATGATGGATATACAAGTTTAGAAATTGTTCTCTACAACACATTAAAAAAAATGCAAACTAGGGCTGAAAACACTTGAGGAGCAGTTTAGAAGTAAATCACAACAACGTAAAATCATCGAATGCTGAGTTTTTGTGGAATATCGCGCATTATCGAGACTACAAGGCATTTAGGTTCTTCTTGTTGTTGAGCTCCGGTGCGAATTGCTGTGCCGCCTCATTATATCATAATAATATCAAGTTTCAGGGAGTAAAATTTCAATGTATACTGTAGAAGTTTCGGGAGTCACAGCCTTCTATAAATAAATTTGTACTGTTTCTTTAATATTATTATAAATAAGAGTACCTGTGGCGTAACGGCCATTAAAACAGGAGCTTTAAAGTGAAACTGTGATATACAGCAATCAGCAAGTCATAGCCGTGTCTAGCTTCTTCATATAATTATTAGAAATAAAACACCCACTTCATTTGGCTTCATTTGCATTTCATTACTGTACCCAGCATATGCTGACTGTCTTTTTTTTTTTAATTCATGAAGGTAAGTTTATTAGCGGCATTGTGCCAGCCGCACAGCACCTGCCATTCACCTACATTTAATTACACTGCACTAAATGAACAAAACAAGCTGACCATATTTTGGTTTTCAAAGAGGAGGACACTTCAGGCCGTCGTGCAGCAGATGGCGGTTTGGCGGTTGAGACGTGGCATACGCAGTGACACAGTGGAGGTAAACTGCACGGCCAAGGAAGAGTCAGCGCCCGAGACTTTTGAGTTTCATGATGTATGGTTACTTCAGATGTTCATCTGAACTCAGCGACTCACAAAGTCAGCGCAGGAGCTGAATGCCCAGACAGGGCAGGTTCTAGGGCAGGTTCTAGGGCAGGTTCTAGGGCAGGTTCTAGGGCAGGATCTAGGGCAGGTTCTAGGGCAGGATCTAGGGCAGGTTCTAGGGCAGGTTCTAGGGCAGGTTCTAGGGCAGGTTCTAGGGCAGGTTCTACGGCAGGATCTACGGCAGGATCTGCATCGATGTGCATCAGTGTATGTATTGAAATCTGATGACCCATCAGGAGCAAATTGTCCAACAGGAGTTTAGGAAGCGTGGCATGGGAGCTCAGTGGTCATCATGTCCACCTCTCACCTCTCCAGGTTCGAATCCCGATTTGGTTGGAGTTCTCATGTTCTCCCTGTGTCTGTGTGGGTCTTCTCTGGGCTCTTCCGGTTTCCTCCCACAGTCCAAAAACATGGATTCAAGGTGAATTCTCTGCACAATTTTTAAGTTCAAGTTAAGTTCAAGTAATTTATTTATATAGCGCTTTTTACAACAGTACATTGTCACAAAGCAGCTTTACAGAATGAAAAGCCTTTACACCCCCAAAGAGCAAGCCGAAGCGACAGTGGCAAGAAAAAACTCCCTTTTACATGGGTGTCGCTCACTGAGGCTTGGTCCTCACTAGGTTTTATTCTTTAAATTACTTCTTAACAGGGAGTTTTGTCTTGCCACTGTCACTTCGGTTTGCTTTTTGGGAGTTCAGGTTCGGAAATCTGTAAAGTTGCTTTGTGTCAGTGTAGTATTGTAAAAAAAACATCTGTTTAAATAAATGACCTTGAATTGGTTGCTCTAAATTGCCCCTATATAAATTGCCACTATATAGTGTCTGTTTGTGTAAGTGAGTTTGTACCCAGTGATCGGCCATGTCTATGGTGTATCTGCCCAACACCTGAAAGGTTCTCCCCAGATGGGTGTGTAGAGAACACCCCTCCCAACCCATGTGATTAACTGGAAGAAAATGGATGGATGGGTTTACAAAGCAGTTTAATTGATTTTCCAGGAAAGATCTAATCATATATATATATAAATATTCATTCATTCATTATCTCCCGCTTCATCCTCTATTAGGGTCGCGGTGGGGTTCCCCATGCCCATCCAGGGGAAAACGTCTCGGGCGCTGGGCAGATACACCCAGGACAGGGCGCCAATCCATCACTGGGCACATACTCACTCACACAGATACACTCTATATGGGGCAATTTTGAGAATTCAATTGACTTGATCCATGTTTTTGGACTGTGGGAGGAAACCGGAGAACCCGGATGAAACCCACGCAGACACGGGGAGAACATGGAAACTCCACCCAGATGGGGATTCGAACCGGGAATCCCTAGTGCTGAGAGGAGAACATGCTAAACCACTAAGCCACCGTGCCGCCTATATATATATATATATATATATATATATATATATATATATAAATAAACCAAATTACGCAGAGAGCACAATTTTAAACCCAATAATTAATTCCTTATTGTTTTTATAACTAAAATATTAATTCTATCTTCGAGGTGAACTGTACTATAACGTAGAACGGTGATGTTAAATGGACTGCTGATCAAAGTTTCTAAAATCCAAAGACAGACATAAAATGACATAAGTGAGGAAATTACACTAGAAATCAAGACAGTACATCACTGTGTGAAGCCTCATTACACGGTCAGCATGGCTCAGTGGTTAAGGTGACGCACAAGCTCTGAAGGTTGGCTGTTTGAGTCATCACAGGCCCTCAAAGACTCAGAAACCATTAAAACATGACCTCACAGCGAGGCAGGAGAAGATGCCGTACAAAGCAACAGCTGACTGAAGTACCGCAGCTTCATGGAACTCAAAGCATGTGTTCCCCAGTCAGCACACACACTTCAGAGAAGCACCGGACCAATTTAAGCACTATAGAAGTTCCTTTAACACAAATGAGCCAGGATTTAAAGAGATACGGGAAATGCAGATCATCTAAAATAATGAATCCCGTATCGAGCCGCTGTAAGCCCTTATTTGCAACATGTGCCTTCTGCATGTGCTATTAAAGGTTCCGCTCTAATGGCTGGATGCATCTTCTGTCAGACAGCGTTTCAGTGTAAATAAGTTAATATACATTGATTTGAACAATCAGAGCGATTAATGTTCGGCCCAGAGCCAGACAGAGGCATACTAAACCACAGCGCAAAATCACAGAGACCAAACCAGCCATCATGTCACAATCAGCCCATTTTTTTTGTGTGGAGAAACCCACTCATCATGCCGCCATTTTTCTTTTTTCCACGGCGCCAAACAAGAATGACAAAGTAGGTGATTTTGGCTGCTTTCACACTTGGTTTGTTTGCATACCGACTTTGATTATCTCCCCATCTTCTGTGCCGCGCTGGTCGCCTTTCACTTTACATTTATTGGTCTCAGGCCCTGAATGTGCATGTCATCACCACTTACAGCACGGGCGGCTTTTATCCACCGGTATCGGGGGAATGGAGGATAAACGAGGAAATGCCAGGAGAATGCCAGACGATGTTTATTTCCTCATTTATCTTTTTGTTAATATGGTGTCAGCACCAAAAAATGTGCTTGGCATTTTCACTATGCCATTAATGCATTGCTCTGCTGCGAATGATGCGAGCTGCTGCGAGACGAGCCGCGACGTGATATGAATTTGCACCTTTTGCCTGCGGACCATACGCGCAGACACTCGAGGTGAGCAAACGGTGCGACTGCCTCGAATTCCTCTCCTAATAGATTTTAAACAGAACGAGTTAAGTCCTCACTTGGTTGCTTTGCTTGTGCTGCCGTTGCATCGTTGAGCTCTAGAACTCAGACTCGAGTAAGTTTCTGTGACATCACTCATCGCGCCAACAACATGGGACGTACTAATGACCAGTGTTAATCACACAACTAAAATAAATCACTAGTTACCATAAACTGGTCCCTTTGTTTAAAAGTTATTTACATATTTACTTATTCTGGTGCTTTTCTGTAGTTTCATTTTAATACACACACACACACACACACACACACACATATATATATATATATTCATTCATTCATTATCTTCCGCTTATCCTCTATTAGGGTCGCGGTGGGGTTCCCCATGCCCATCCAGGGGAGAACGTCTCGGGCGCTGGGCAATTTTATATATATATATATATATATATATATATATATATATATATATATATATATATATATATATATATATATATACACACTCACCGGCCCCTTTATTAGGTACACCTGTCCAACTGCTCGTTAACACTTAATTTCTAATCAGCCAATCACATGGCGGCAACTCGGTGCATTTAGGCATGTAGACATGGTCAAGACAATCTCCTGCAGTTCAAACCGAGCATCAGTATGGGGAAGAAAGGTGATTTGAGTGGCACTCTTTGGGCCCCTTGGTACCAATTGAGCATCGTTGCAACGCCACAGCCTACCGGAGTATTGTTGCTGACCATGTCCATCCCTTTATGACCACAATGTACCCAACATCTGATGGCTACTTTCAGCAGGATAATGAGCCATGTCATAAAGCTGGAATCATCTCAGACTGGTTTCTTGAACATGACATGAGTTCACTGAACTCAAATGGCCTCCACAGTCACCAGATCTCAATCCAATAGAGCATCCTTGGGATGTGATGGAACGGGGGATTCGCATCATGGATGTGCAGCCGACAAATCTGCGGCAACTGTGTGATGCCATCATGTCAATATGGACCAAACTCTCTGAGGAATGCTTCCAGCACCTTGTTGAATCTATGCCACGAAGAATTGAGGCAGTTCGGAAGGCAAAAGGGGGTCCAACCCATTACTAGAATGGTGTACCTAATAAAGTGGCCCGTGTGTGTGTGTGTATATATACACACACACAAAGAGCAGAAACTCACCCTCAGATTTTTTTTGCCCCAGCAACACCGATCCTCAGTGATGATGAGGATGAAGATGAGGATGAGGTGCTCTAAGGTTGTCACTGTAACATGCTGGCAGTGTTGTGGGTGAGAAGCTGGCATCACCTCAAAAGGAAACAGGATGAAGACATGGTTTAACACAGTGCACCGCTGAAGTGAAATCAGCCTTCCCCAAACTATTGCCACAAGTCATGATATACAGTGAAACAGCACAGACAGGCCTCACAGTTTGGTCACACAGTGTATTAAACAGCTGCTCTACTTTATATAGGACATTTAAATATCGGAATTTTTTTCATTACAGTTAAATAACAACAAAGAAATAAATGAAACATGGAAATGATTTCCCACAGGTGCATTTTACTCACTTATGTGATATTACAAACAGCCATCGAAAAAAGAACAAAAAAAAACATCCTCAGGCAAAACTGAGCGTAATTTCATTCCTTAAAGTCTAAAAGTACAGATTCATATTTAAATCCAGTTTGTGAGGTTTTTTTTTCTGATGAATCTAAAGAATGATATCCATATTTACTAACATCACCACGAGCAAAAAGATAATAACGCTGAAGTCATGAAAGCAAAGTGCAGCGGAACATGAGAACACGTCTTTTATTATCAGAGTTCAAATGTAAAACCTAAATTTAAACCTGGAAAAAAATAAAACAGAACTTTGAGGCTGAGAAAACAAACAAACTACAAAGATCTGAAGAGCATCATGGATTTTAATATAATTGTTAAATCACGTCTCTGGCTGCTGGGTGATGATGTTAATACATGAGGAGAAGGTTAAGGTCAAAACAATGAACAAAAACACATGGGCAGTAAAACAGCGAGACTCCAGGGTGAGAAATCAAAGCAGAAGCAGAGAGGAGGCTGGAAAAATATTACATGCTTGAAGATAATGGCACAATATGTCATGGCATGTGAATATCAATTTTCATTCCTAAGCACCATTTTCTAAGCAGACTATCAAACCTAATGAGCTCAGTGCATCATAACAGTGGAGGGGGTTGAAAAAAGAAAAAAAACCCATCGGGGTTGAAACCGTGTCGTAGTCGTGACTGATATCTGGCACAGATCTGATGGAGAGCTGACAGGATTGATTACGTTCCTTCTTTTTAATGCACATATTAAATTGTGTTGCATGAATTCTGGATTATTATCTCACTTTTACTTTAAAGTTCCGATGTTCTAATGTACTGATTCTGACAGGGTTGGCAGCCAGCTCTTTGATCATGCTTGGGATGAAATGGAGTGTTCATTGTTAGTCCGACCTTCTCATCTTTCCCCCTCATTGACCTCATGAGTATTATTTTATTTAAATTGGCACAGATTCGAAAGTAAACTAGTGAAAACCTCTAAAACATGTAGGAATGGTACTTCGGTTTCTTTCCAAATTCCAAAACCATGCTGATAGGAACATTGAAGATACTGATTCATTCTTCCATCCATTATCTTCCGCTTTATCCTCTATTAGGGTCGCGGTGGGGTTCCCCATGCCCATCCAGGGGAGAACGTTTCGGGCGCTGGCCAGATAGACCCAGGATAGGGTGCCAATCTATCACTGGGCACACACTCACTCACACAGACACACTCTATATGGGGCAATTTGGAGAACTCAATTGACTTGATCCATGTTTTTGGACTGTGGGAGGAAACCGGAGAACCCGGAGGAAACCCACGCGGACACGGGGAGAACATGGAAACTCCACCCAGATGGGAATTCGAACCGGGAATCCCTAGTGCTGAGAGGAGAACATGCCAAACCACTTAGCTACTGTGCCGCCCTGGAGATACTAATTGCTTGGCTAATTTTGGGTTACTGTATAAATCAAGGAAATCTTCCTGCTTTGTGACAATAAACTGTCAATATCTCAACCGGTGATTTATTAAAAGGACATTTTGCAGGACGTATGAAGTGGAGGCCTTCATGCCGCGGCATTCTATCCATCTCTGTCCCTAATAATCAGTCCACATCATTCACAATTAAGCACGCAAAAACGACAACGAGTCAACTGCAGCGGAGCAAGGGCCCTTGTTGCCATGGCAACATACCACACAGGAAAACTTCAGAGAAAAGAGTGCATGAGCATTTATGTGTGCTCGAGAGTGTGCCCCTACCCTTGGGAGAGTGGACTCATTTCAGAGTGAAGAACTGGCTCTCCAGCAGTAGAATATTTCCCAAATCACAGCATTATCGTGACCCACGCCCACGCAGATCTGAGCGCCCAACCCAATTTCCTCATCCACCCAATGAAAGTAATCTACAGCACAGCCCGCTCCAAAAACCCAACGCTCTCACGCTCATGAGAGGCCTTTAATGAAAGACCGAGCCACTGATACATTACTGCAAATAATAGAATATTCACCGTGGCCGATGCTGATTACAGTATTGAGGTGGTGGCGCTGATGGCAGGGAAAACCCTTATATTCAGCCTCGATTTAAGGATTCTTTAGTGTCAAATTTTAATACATCCAGAACGTAGAGGAACCAAAATACTGTTTTTCTCTTGTTAGAATACTTTAAAAAACAAAGCAATGAGGTGTCACTTAAAAAGACTTCAAATAAACAAAAATGGTCTAAAATAAACTACAAAAAAAGCTAAAAACATTATCTTTCATTCAATCCACTGCTAGGGTTGAGGGGGCATCCAGGGGAGCTGGGCAGATACACCCAGAACGGGGCGCCAATTTGTCACTGGGCACACCAAGACACATACACACCCTATGGGACAATTTCGATGGGGCAATTTAGCGCAGCCAATACGCAGTGTCCACTCACTGTGCTCTGTGTTAGACACATCTACCCAACAGCTTTATCTCGATGGGTTATGCACCGATGGATGACAGGGCTCAGCCTTAAAAGTGATTGGGGTCTGATCACCTTGTACCAGTGCAACACACCCTGACATCCCACACCACCACCACCAACACCTCACTGCTATACAAATGATCCAGCAGCCAGATAGAACCTGCTCTGTGATGGTGATGTGAGGATTCCATACAAACTACAGAGCGCTTCGGTAAATGGAGCTGATGTAATGAAAGTGTGTGTGAAAACAGGACGGCGTATCTGAGAAAGTGGCCGATGTCCGTATGTAACATTAACATCACTTCATTCAGGTTTTTAGTTTTTCCGAAAGCTCCGACCCGTCACTTATGTGAACGCACTGACAGATCTGGTCTCTTTATTCTGTCCTCCTCATTCCCACTGCCCGCATGCTTCAGCAGGACAATGCAAGGTGCCATACAGCATGTCAAGTGAGGGAGTAATTTGTGGAGATGGAAATTTAGGTGATTTTACGCTGACTATTATGTGTTTGGAATAAAAACATCTGCCTAACCAGTCCATTTAAAGACACACACACACACACACACACACACACACACACACATACAGTTGGTTGCATGGGTCTCAGCAGCTGCACTTTTCTTTGAAGTAATGTATTCTGAAGAGATAAAGTTTGCGATTACTTTAGAGGTTTTACTTTGAGGCGACGGCTCCTATTTTTTTTTCTCCACGCCCTTAATCCGATTTTTAAGGCAGATAATTCTGCTCTAAACACTTTGATCTTATTTCAAGGGTTACACTTTTTTTTTTCTTTTTCAACTCAAGTGTGCAAAAGAGAGAATGCAAAATGAGCAGTAGGGATTTAGTGAGCTACATTTGAGATGAAAAAAAAAGAGAGAAAATAATGAGACGCAACGAAAATCAGAGCTCTTATGATGCATATTAAATGCTGTCATTCACATACAGCTGCAACACGGGCATCTGAAGAATTTATGATTATGATCTCGTGTTCATTTACAATTAGACGCGCCGTGGACATCGCTCAGTCCATCGGTTATCAGGCAACCGACGGAACTCGCTCATGATGTAACAGCTGACAGTCAGAGTTTGGTCTGTGAGTGCAAATCAAAACCAAACCAAACTCTCAGAGGAAACCCCTTTAAACATCAGCAGAACATGGCAATTCCTCACAGAAAGGACCATGGAACCCTCAGCTGGACCTTTCCGGCTGTTAGATAAAAGTGCTGTCTCCCATGTTCCCCTTTCCCTCGTATGAAACAATCAATAAAATAATCCTACAACATAATAATAAACAAAACATTACATTAATAAATTTAAAGCTCAAGACTCGGAGATCGAACCCCCAAACTTTAGATTGATTGCGCTACGCTCCAACTACTAAGCTACCATGCTCAGGATAAGTTAACATGTCAGCACAGCTTGTTAAAACACGTCTTACACAGATCCTTCGAAACCACTGTCTGCGTCTGATGGATGGGAGGCTGGCTTGGGGATTGACTTACTGCTGTTGCAACAGCATCTTGGGCTTTGGGTAGTTCAAATCTGTTTGAAGGTGCTGTCTACTGGCATAACCGGGATAAGATGACTCTCCGGAGTTTATTGTCACTTCTGCAGAACTCCTGTATTATTAATGCAGAGGGATATGAAGTATGAAGTATTATTCTCTGTAAAGGAAGAGATTTCCTGTCGAACGACATTATTTACTGGTAAATAGGAGGCGTTCAGAGGAGGGACATGCTGGCTCAGCGTTTCTGTAGAGAGTAAGGTGTGGACGGGGTTTTATGCAAATGATTCTGAGCTATAAACATGACTAACCTATAAACTAATGACGACTCATTACATCACATAACACCGAGGGTTATTCCATCCATCCATCCATTATCTTCCGTTTTGTCCTATATCAGGGTCGCGGGGGTTCCCATTGCCCATCCAGGGGAGAACGTTTCGGGCGCTGGGCAGATAGACCCAGGAGAGGGCGCCAATCCATCCCTGGGCACACACTCACTCACACAGACACACTCTATATGGGGCAATTTGGAGAACTCAATTGACTTCATCCATGTTTTTGGACTGTGGGAGGAAACCGGAGAACCCGGAGGAAACCCACGCGGACACCGGGAGAACATGGAAACTCCACCCAGATGGGGATTTGAACCGGGAATCCCTAGTGCTGAGAGGAGAACATGCTAAACCACTAAGCCACCGTGCCGCCCCCGAAGGGTTATTATTCCATAAAATCCAGGTTGGGGATCCAGGCTGGGGATCCAGGTTCCAATCCCGATCTGGGTGGAGTTTCCATGTTCTCCTTGTGTCCACATGTGTTTTCTGGTTTCCTTTCACAGGACAAAACATGGATTCAAGGTTAATTAGCTGCTCTTAATTGTCCCCATATAGTATATGTATGTATGTATGCCCACCAATGGATTGCCGCTGTGTCCTGGGTACACCCCTGCTGAGTGGACATGACCAACCCCCTCTAGTAGATATTGAGATGAGAAAAATACCTCAGTGTTCAGGGTGTTTAGGCTAGCAGTCTAAAGGTTGAGGGGTTCAAACCCCGAGTCAACCACAGTTCCCAGTGTGGGCCCTTAAGCAAGGCCCTTAACCCTCCTTGCTCTACGGGTGCTGCATCAGTGCTAACATTGTGTTCTGACCCCATGTGTCAGGTTGGGATATTTGCGAGTTACTTTAAACTATGTAGATGTAATGTAAATTTAAAATCATCGTGTTGGATGGTCAGTGAACTGGCTTCATCAGGAGCCAACAAAACAAAACGAGACGGCAGATAAACCAGATCCCTCAGCGACGACGCCTTCATCATGACAGTTAACACTAAAGGCCAGAAACAAACAGCGCCCGTAAAGTTCCTGTATCATATTCAGCGGCTAAACTCTGACAGAGTTCAACTAGATATGTCAACTACGATTCCCTGCGCACACTGCGCAGAGCCTCGGATATCTGAGCACAAGGGCTGTTTTCCAACGAGCTGAAGGCAACGCAAAATTTCGCCCCTGGTTCCCCGTCTGCTTCATCTGATAGGACACGCTCTACCCTGAGCGTCTAAAAATACGGTTGCCCACGAAGATGACACAGAAGAGACTGACATATCCAGCAATTATGCGTGTACACGGTCACATTTTGGACAATTGTTGCCTGAATTACATCTTAATTAGCGCCAGGCTCTCAGTGAAAGGCTACATTCGGGGGATATTCAGTGCATTTATATTACTATAAAGACAAGGTGAGATTGTTTTCATTGCTGCTGCTTTACAGCGCGTATTCTCTTCTGTTCATGAGCTGAGATCGTACCGAACATCCAAAAAACGAAATATTATAAACGTAACATGCTTTTTATATAGTTGCCGTTTTTGTGACCACTATGACTATTGCTCGTACTACTACTACTCAGTGTTTAGGGACTTGGGCTATCAAACTGAAGGTTGTGTGTTCAAATCCCAGGTTCCCTGACGTTACCAATGTGGGTCCTTGAGCGAGGGCCTTAACCCTCATTGTTCCAGGGGGTGTATGAGACCCTATGTTCTGACCCCAACCAAGTTTGTATCATCTTAAGTCACTTTGGATATAATAGTCTGCTACATGACTAAATCTAAATCTACTACCAGTGTTATTACTGCTAGTGTGCTCAGTTTAAAAGCATCAGCTCCAAAATCAGACATCCCCCCCCCCCACCATACCTTATACTTCAACACAGCTTCCTGCTGGCCCGTGTAACATGACGGAGGACAAAGCATTAAACGGACAGAGCTGCTGTTTGGTGGGTGATGGATGATCTGTGTAATAGCTATAGGTATATGATGTGATATGAGATTCTCCCGCTGCGTTCCAAAAGACGATGTGTAATGTGAGATCAGTGGGGATTCCCATTAAGAGACGTTCATGCACACAGAGCAGAAACGAGTCTGAGCACACGTAATGGGCTTGATGGCACACATTCCGGAAGAAAGTCCTAAACCATCGTGCGTGACCTCCACACTGGTGGATCTGCGGTTGATTTATTCATTCATTCATCCATTATCTTCCGCTTTATCCTCTATTAGGGTCGCGGGGGGGTTCCCCATGCCCATCCAATGGGGAACGTTTCGGGCGCTGGGCAGATAGACCCAGGACAGGACGCCAATCTATCATTGGACACACACTCACTCACTCAGACACACTCTATATGGGGCAATTTGGAGAACTCAATTGACTTGATCCATGTTTTTGGATTGTGGGAGGAAACCGGAGAACCCGGAGGAGACCCACACAGACACGGGGAGAACCTGGAATCCCTAGTGCTGAGAGGCGAACATGCTGACCACTAAGCCACCGTGCCGCCATGCGGTTAATTTAGGGGAACCAAAATCCATTTTAGATGAGGGCACACATCTGGATATCAGGTTACACATACATGGCTTAAATATGATGAAACTAAAGTGAGAGTGATCTTTAACACTCCGCCCAAAAGTGAAAGCTTCTGTTCTGCATAAAATATTATATATATATATATATATATACTTTACTTAATTAAAAATTACAGCATGCTTCCTCACTCTGTAACTGCTGTGGGCTCGAACACATCTACAGGAGGACATCTGGATTCCTCTGAGGTCTGCACTAAAACATTGTGTGACTGCCCCAGTCCAGCCAGATGGTCCCTGCACTCGCCTTGAGGTAGTCTTAATGACTTAGCTAGTTTGATTCTCACTCCAGCAGAATCCGGACTGGCTGCTGGCAGGGGCAAACATGGTGCCAGGTGTTTCATCTGCCCACACCCTGCCATCTCAAGACATCTTGTTCCGACAAGCTCCTTTAGATAGATGGCTTCAACTTTATTCTTATTACTCACAAATCCCTTCAGCATCTAGCAGAGCTGCAATTAATTGCGTGGCTCTGTGTATATTTATATATTTATATATATAGATGCACTATGTAGTTCTACAATTACAGACTGATGTCCATCTGTTGCCCTACATACTTTTTTAATCTCTTTTGTTCAGAACCCCCACAGCACCTCCACAAAGCAGGTAACAGTTGGGTGGTTGATATTTCTCAGTGTTAGAGTGACACTGATGTGTTAATGTTTGTTGTACAGAGATAAATGTGTACGAGGCTCCTGACGACTACAACACTGAGTAAAGAGATGGAGGACTGTTTGTGATTGCAGAGCTACAAAGAAATAGAACTAGAAATAATGTAGTGTATCTAATAAAGTGGCGGCTGTGTGCATGTTAGTATGGAAATCCTATTTGAAAACCATGCGCACAGTGTGGCTTTGCTTTGAAGGTTGGAACAGCTCACACTGCTCCGTGTGGATTTACCTCAACATTTTCAAGTGCCCCATTACGAACTGTGGATTACAAATGATTTGGGTTCGGCCCGTGGGGTAACAGTGGGGTTGTGTTCGGGGCCCTGTGCAGGTCACTGTTTGTCCTCTTTAGACTCATTGAAGTGTGGCGCTATACTATACATCACATGTGCACAGGGACACTGTTGCCACAAAGGTGGAGGCATTTAATTGTTTAAAATGTCTTTGTATGCTGAAATATGAACGCCCTCCACCAGAACGCTATTGTTCCTTTTTATAGAAATAGTGGCTTTGTGTGAAATTTATACCCACAATTACCTGTGAAGTTTGTATCTTAATAATAGTGCTGCTTCCCTGTAATCTGCTCAGGCATCATGTGTAGTAGTAATACAATACAATGGTAGAAGTAGAAGCATTGATACCAGTTGGAACAGTGGTGCTAATAGTGGTAGCAGTTGTAAAAATTGCAGTTCTATTAAGAGTTGTGACAGTGGTGGTAGTAGCTACAATGGTGGACATAGTAGTAGTATTAGTAGAAAGTGGTTGAAGTGCTAGTAATGGTGGCAATGGTGGCAGCACTAGTAATACAGTGAAGGTAGTAGTGGTAATGGTAGAATTAGTACTAGTACAAGCAATGTGGTTGAAACAGTAATAATAGTAGTAGTATTATATTATTAGTTATTAGTAGTTTTATATAATAGCAGTATTAGTACTAATGACAGTGGCAGTGGTAAAACCACTCCTTACAGTATTAGTAATAGTAACAGTGGCAGTAGTAGTAAAAGTGGGAATAATAAAATACATTCATTATTTATTAAATGCATAAGTGAAATTTGCAGCATAATAAAACACTTTAGTAATACGAGTTCTTCTGCATTTTAAATGATTTTTCTATATGTTTTCATTATTTATACTGTGGATTTATTCACCTCGCAAAAGTTATTACACCTGAATCAATTCAACACCAGACTAAGAAGAAAATGTAAAATCTCAGTAGCTTCTTACCTACAAAACCGAAAGCCTCGGTACCCTCAGGGTGCAGGACTTGTGTGGGCTTCAACAAAAGATCAGCTGCATTCGGAACTCTGCAAGAAGCTTTCTGCCTCAACGGTGCGAGAATTTCAAATCCTCAAGAGACCAAGAAGCACACGAATGGCATTTCAGCACATAAACATTGTTTTTGTGTGTGTGTGTGTGTGTGTGTGTGTGTGTGTGTGTGTGGTGCAGGTATATGGTTAGGCTATACTTTGAAGTAGGCGATTGGTGAAGAGGTTCCTGCTGAATGTTGGATGTCTACAGGTCCGGGGTGTTAGGTGTGGCAGCATGTGCCGGAGCTCTGAGTTGAGACATGTTCATTTCTCTGTTTGTATAAATCTCAAAAATAACAAAAAAAAACACCAAGCTAAATTTGGATATTATATAAAATAATAAAAAGTAGTTTCCATTAGCGGTTAGCACGTTCGCCTCTCAGCGCTAGAGATTCCCGGTTCGAATCCCAATCTGGGTGGAGTTTCCATGTCCTCCCCGTGTCTGCGTGGGTTTCCTCCGGGTTCCTCCCACAGTCCAAAAACATGGAACAAGTCAATTGAGTTCTCCAAATTGCCCCATATAGAGTGTGTATGCGTGCATGTCTGTGTGTGTGAGTGAG
This sequence comes from Corydoras maculifer, assembly GCA_019802435.1. Classification (NCBI taxonomy): domain Eukaryota; kingdom Metazoa; phylum Chordata; class Actinopteri; order Siluriformes; family Callichthyidae; genus Corydoras; species Corydoras maculifer. The sequence continues at coordinate 626,128 of JAFMOD010000368.1, forward strand.
TGTGTGCCCAGCCAGATTGGCGCCCTGTCCTGGGTCTATCTGCCCAGCGCCCAAGACGTTCTCCCCTGGATGGGCATGGGGAACCCCCCGCGACCCTAATAGAGGATAGAGCAGAAGATAATGGATGAATGAATGAGTTTCCATTAGAAAGCAGTAAACACATTTTAGATCAGTATAAAATTTAATACATTAATCAATTTAAAGTTATAGAAATATCTTTTTAATTCTGCTGTTCCCATCAGTGGATCAGTATTCTCCATCTCTCCCTGAACTGAGGCTCCACCTCCAGCTTACCAACCACCTGCATGTCCTCCCTCACCTCCTCCATAAGCCTCCTCTTTGGCCTTCCTCTCCTCCTCCTGTCTGGCAGCTTCTTCCTCAGCATATTCCTGCCAATATAAATCCCATCCCTCCTCTGCACATGTCTGAACCATCTCATTCTCACCTCCCTTACTCCAAACTTACTCTTCAAAGTCTCTCTCTTTGTCTGTCTTTTTATTTTGGCATTTTATTATGACTATGTGCTCTGACTTTATGAGTCGACTTTATGGGCCCTTTTCTGTGCTCCAGTGCAATGAGTCCAGTGTAAGAAAAGTTGACTGGCTCCTATTGAAAATCTTTGTGATGAACTAGAATCGAGACTGCGAGCCAAACCACGTGGTCCAGCATTAGTAAAGGGATAAATTCAGTGGAAATATCACGTAGGTATCATGTACACCCTATAGGTGTAATAGACGGGGGTATATTAAGGGTATATATAATTAACAACATGTCTTTAAAAAGCAATAATGTTTGCTTCAAATTCAACATAATTAACATGTAATAAATCAATATTTAATTGTTAAGGATGAACAATTTACATCCAGAATTCATATTTATATTCAAAACACTGTTCAGGGACATGTAACTATATATAGCCCTATAATGCCAATTAATAAAAATATTTAATAAAAGGAAAAGAAAGCTTAATTGTTGCCTGCATCGTAGTCTCCCGGTCCTGACCACAGCACATGAGCACGATGCTGCAGAGCTCCGGATTAAATGACAACGCCATGAAATCGAACTACAGAAACACAAACCTTCATCTGGCTTTAATAAATAAATAAAGCACAGAAATTAAGAAAAAAAAGAAAGACACAAACCCCCATGCACGCCCACGGGGACACCTTTCTGGGATTGGAATGTAATCAAAAGAACTTCAGATGTGTCTGTTCCCTTTTCCCTTTGCTAAGACCGTGCCCTCCGCTCAGCAGGAAATAACAGATGGATGACAAGTGTGGCAGTGTGCGACAAGGACGGCTGTGCGAGCCCGCGTGTGGGTGTTCGACTTGTAGAGGCAATGAGAATGGATTGTCAGGGGGCTTGATTGACTTAAAGGTGAGCCTGCTTTACCTGAAAAGGATAAAAAGGATGAGTGAGTGCATTATTAGCCTTTAGTGCATGATTTATTAAATTACATGCTGTTCTTTGTGAGACTGCGTGGTTCCCTGAACATTACTTTTAATAAAACATGCAGTCAGACTCGTAGGGACTGTATTATTCATGAAAACATTTCAAAACACGTTTAGTTCTTTCATTAACCAAAACATATATTAACATAACCATTAGGCACTTTAACACCAAACAGACCTGGGGAACCATTCGAGGGGAACTACCCACTGGAACGGTTCCCAGGGGCTTTTCATTCTCTTTTTTTTTTTTTTTTTTTTTTTTTTGCACTCATACTGTTAGTAGGAAGTGATGTAAGCAGGCTGACCTTCTTTGCTAAAAAACATATTTTTATTATTATTTATTTTTTTACTATTTTTAAGGCATGTCAGTTTGGTGAAGTCTGGATCTCACTGTCTGTCAGTTTGTCCACAGCTGACCTTTAACACAGACTTTGAAACGTGAAGGAAGTGCCTGACGTCTGCATCTGAACCATTTATTCATTCATTCATTATCTCCCGCTTCATCCTCTATTAGGGTTGCGGTGGGGTTCCCCATGCCCACCAGGGGAGAACGTCTCAGGTGCTGGGCAGATAGACCCAGGACAGGGCGCCAATCCATCGCTGGGCACACACTCACTCACACACACACACTCTATATGGGGCAATTTGGAGAACTCAATTGACTTGATCCATGTTTTTGGACTGTGGGAGGAAACCGGAGAACCCGGAGGAAACCCACGCAGACACGGGGAGAACATGGAAACTCCACCCAGATGGGGATTCGAACCGGGAATCCCTAGTGCTGAGAGGCGACCGTGCCGCCGCATCTGAACCAATGACTGAATATTTACCATATTTATCATTCAGGGTTCCTCTTGTTACTAAAGAACCTATTCTGAAGTAGCTACTAAAGAATATTCCTTTTCTGCACTACAAACATTAAAATTGGGATCTTTCTAGAACTTTCTAACCTGTGGGGGTGGTGGCAGTACTGACGGTGTTACAAAAGCTATTGCATGGTTTAATGGTAATGGTTCCAGCTATAGTGTAGTATACATAGTGATAAACCTGCAGTAGTAGTGGTAGTAACGGTAGTAAAGTTGGCAGCAGTACTAGTATAAGTAAGATTAGTAGTATTAATGAAAGACGACGCGTTATTCTAGTATCAGAGGCTTTGGTCGATTGATAGTTATAGTATAGTAGTATATTTATCATTTATTTTCATTTCGTCCTTAAGCAGTTACTTTTATTTTATTTCTTTTATATATAATTATGTGTACATTTATATTTATATAATTTATATAATTTTTTTGCTGTGGTATTTTTTCCTCTGGTAGTATTAAAATGATAAATAAGTGATAAAGTCATCTATTTTTCTTACATTACATTTATATCTGGTCAGCAGACGCTCTTATCCAAAGCGACTCCCAGCTTGGTTGGGGTCAGAGCACAGGGTAACCTACAGCCCCCCTGGAGCAACAAGGGATAAGGGCCCTGTTCAAGGGCCCATATTAACCTGGGATTTGAACCCACAACCTTCAGATAGATAGCCCAAACCCTAACCCCTGAACTACCACAACCAGCCTACTGTGCTAACTGTGGTAGTACTATTAGTAGTATTGTTACTATTGGTAGTTATTATAGTAAAATACTAGTATTGTTGGTTTAAGTAACAGTAGTGGTATGTTTAATAGCTTAATGACCAAAGAAACTGGATTCTATTTAATATGTGGATTATTTCCCAAAAAACAACCTTAGGTAAACTGTTAGAACGTGTGGGCACAAGGTGTTAAACTCTTAAACGAGGACGGGGACCGAGACATGGAATGTGTCACAACATCCCTCAATATGCTCGGAACATCACATCAGATATTGTTAACCACACGGCGCTTCACAGGGTGCCAGTTCATGGCAGGACTACTCTGACTCATTCACACATTCACACAAAAGGGAGAGACGCCAAACAGCACATGGGTAATAACTGGAGCCTATCCCGCCCGCACCACACTGCCGGCCCGTGCGTTCATTCATGTGTAACGTAATGAGTGGTGGAACGTCCAAATTTGCTTGGGTTAGGTCAGGGTCAGGTGTAATTGCGAATCATAAGCAGGAACTTGCCTTCTGTATCTGCATAACACCGGCGAGTGTGAGGCAGCTGTTTGGAGACGGGAAGCTATTTTTCAGAGTGAAGGCTGATCTCATTTTAAAAAGACCTGTAATGGAAGGCATTTGTTACAGAGCCAAGAAGAACGTGAAGCGAGGAAGCATGCTTTCTGTGCAAAGTAAATTGACAGCAGAATACTCACGGTCGGAGCAGACGTGGGGGGGTGAGCGGAAAACACCCCGTCCCTTCTTTACTCACTTGAATTGCGAGGTTGAGGCTGTTGCCAGCACTTTTCCCCCACACTGTTACTGACTAATCCTCGATTCCTTTGTCTCTTTTAGAGGTTCGTGCAAAAACTTTTCTCAAACCAGTCCTCTCACATGTGAATGAGATGCAATACGGCCAACAACCCTTTAATTTATCAAGAGTTGGGCGTCTGTATGTAATAAATCACACACGGTCCATTATATCAGTACAAAGACTTAAAGCTTAGCTAAACGCATTAGTGAGAAGAAATATGGAAAGGAATACAGATGTTGCATTGCATCTTCTCTGTTCAGGGTACTTTACAGCCCTGGAGCCACATCAGGCCCCTTGACCATCCTTGTCCGGCCTCCATGAGGTAAAAAGGCTGTGTTAGCTTAGTAGTTGATGTGTTGGGCTGTCGATCTGATGGTTTTGGGTTGAAACGATGAACCCTGACCATCATGTTGTTGAACCTGCAAAAAGATTTAAATAAAATCACAAGCAAAACAGTGATGAGACAATTACAGATTTTAATGGTCAGGCTATTGTCTAAGAAATAACGATTATTATACAATAATTAAATTAACCAAAAGGTGTCAGAAATCACCAGAAACCACCCTATTTATAGGGGCGGCACGGTGGCTTAGTGGTTTAGCATGTTTTCCTCTCAGCACTAGGGATTCCCGGTTCAAATCCCCATCTGGGTGGAGTTTCCATGTTCCCCCAGTGTCCACGTGGGTTTCCTCCGGGTTCTCCGGTTTCCTCCCACAGTCCAAAAACATGGATCAAGTCAATTGAGTTCTCCAAATTGCCCCATATAGAGTGTGTCTGTGTGAGTGAGTGTGTCCCCAGCGATGGATTGGCGCCCTGTCTTGGGTGTATCTGCCCAGCGCCCGAAACGTTCTCCCCTGGATGGGCATTGGGAACCCCCCCGCTACCCCGATATAGGATAAAGCAGAAGATAATGGATCTATATATATATATATATATATATATATATATATATTTTTTTTTTTTTTATTTCATTGCCCGGCTAAAGTATAATTAAACATCCTAAGGTCAAGTGAGAGCATCAGAGATGTCAGGCACTAACACATGGGTAACGCCGTGCTTGCAGTTATTTCAGCAGCGTCAGTCAGCCATACCCTGATGTGAAGCATATTGAGCTTAGTTTTGTGTGAACAGTTCCTGAAGCTGCCAACAAACATATTGTACCACATTTCAGAACTGGGCTGAGACCCACTCGTGAGTGTTGCAACCAGGGACAGACTGCTTTCCGTGCCATGTGCTGGAGCTCTGCTTTATAACGGAGCTGTCGAGGCTGCTGGGCTTTTCATTTCACTTCACCATACAGAGTTGACCCGGGTCGCGTTATAGGGGCAGATCTGAAATAAAACGAACTGCTGCGAGTGGCACATCCCACTGCAGTGTGATATTTAACCCCCTTTGAGCATTTTAACACAATCCATTCTGCATTAGGTATTCACAGAGCGACGTGGCTTTCTGACTGATCTGATGCTGCTGTCAGCGGCTGATGTGGTGTCAAAATTAAAAAGGTGTCTAGACACTTTTGGCAGTGCGTGTTAGTGGACCACTCTTTAACTTCAGGCTTCTGTGGTAGAACTTTTTTAAATGGCCAGATGGCATAAAGCAAATGAGTTGGACCGTGTTTGCATATTTATGAGGCCTGCTTGAATAATTAATGTATTAGAAATGGAACTAAAGTGGATGGTAAAGCTAGGAAGGTTATGGTTACCACGGAGAGGCGAAGCTCACAAATATTCCTGCACCCTTGGAATAAAAAAAAAAATTCTATTGTTTTAATGGGCGAGAGGATAAAATATTAATATTAATGATTAAGTATTGTTGGACTTTCTATAAATTCGGTGTTCGTGATACGTTATAAAGACATTCATAAAGCTTTATAGAGAAGCCCTTCGTTTATGACAAGAAAAGATGAAAAACTGTTCAGTGCTTCACATGTTCTCCTGATATCATTCAGCCATTCAGATTCTAAGCTGCTTATTCCACTGATGGTCGTGGGGGGTGCTGGAGCACATCCCAGCTCTCTCTGGATGAAAGGATGTAAAATCACACTGGATGGGTGTCTGTCAGTCCGTTGCAGGTCACACACACACACACACACACACACACACACACACACACACACACCTTGGGGCAATGTGGTTTCTCTAATTCACCCGACTCTCATGTCTTTGAACTGCAGCCACAGGGTGAACATGCAAACTTTGCCTCAGTAACCTTCACATGTTCCTCTGTACATCTACACTGCTGTTGCTCTGTTGCATTTCTACAGTCCGAAATGTCCATTTAGAAGCTGATGACGTGGTGCTGGAACATTATTCCATTCTTATTGATGGTGATGAGCTCTGCTATGCTGCCGGCTACAAAGCCATGTAGTTTCTGCCTATTACACATTTCTCACTCTGCTTCACTGTGAAATTACCACTAAAGGGCTTATTTTCCTTGCGTCACGTTACGCCATATCAAAGTGATTTCCTACAGCCAGTGCACAGTGGTTTCAGAGCGAACAATGGCTTAACAAAAGTTCTATACAGCCGCAGTTTTAATTTCCACCTCTATTTATACAAACTTTACTTCCTGCAGCTTTCTGTTCTATATAAACGCAAGTTCATTTAGCGAACTGCGCCGTTGAAATAGCAATCTGCCAAGACTCTCGAAGAGAACAGCACATGGCACTCTGATCTGACACAACACCCAAAACACACCCATGAATTATGTCTTGATGGAAAAGACACACAGACACACCTTAAATTAAACTGCGTGGTGTGCGATTGACGACTCACTAAACACACACACACATTTTTTACTTATACATTTTTTTTTTTTACTTATAATTTTTAAGATTTTTATCTATCTATCTATATATCTTTCTATCTATATATCTATCTATATATCTATCTATATATCTATATATATATCTATCTATATATCTATATATATATATATATATATATATATATATAGGGCGGCACAGTGGCTTAGTGGTTAGCACGTTCGCCTCTCAGCACTAGGGATTCCCTGTTCGAATCCCCATCTGGGTGGAGTTTCCATGTTCTTCCCGTGTCTGCGTGGGTTTCCTCCGGGTTCTCCGGTTTCCTCCCACAGTCCAAAAACATGGATCAAGTTACTTGAATTTTAAAAATTGCCCCATATAGAGTGTGTCTGTGTGAATGAGTGTGTGCCCAGCGATGGATTGGCGCCCTGTCCTGGGTGTATCTGCCCAGCGCCCGAGACGTTCTCCCCTGGATGGGCATGGGGAACCCCACCGCGACCCTAATAGAGGATAAAGCGGGAGATAATGAATGAATGAATGAATATATATATATATATATATATATATAGGCTTTAAATCAGTAAACTCTACACAGCGTGTTGTGATATGTGATGTGTTGAAATACCTTTCGCTGTTTGTGAACACTTTTAAACCGGATGCTTTAACCTGAAACAGTAATATAAAAAAAACATTAATGCTGTAAACAGATTCTACACTTTGGGACATAGCGTGTAGCTCCACACAGAATGGGGCTCTAATTAATAAATAATGAACTAATTCCACTTTGCACTGAAGGAAATTGCAGTTTGTTCTGGTCGCAGTGACCAGGCTTCATAATCAACATCCATCAGCCTTGAATGATTTCATACCACAGCACAGATCTACAACACCCCCCCAACCTCCCAGCCCCCCCAACCCAAAAACATAAGCCATGCGTGCATGCACACACACACACTCACACACACTCACACTGCTTTGGCCATGTTATTACATTTAATTTGTTTTGTTTACACCTGCGCCGGCAGCCTTCCCACCGGATCAGTTTTCATTCACCTGAAAAGCGTGTCGAGCAGATGAAGGACATTTCTCAGAGAGTGAGTGATTGAGAAGGGGAGTGCGCGAGAGAGAGAGAGAGCGAGAGAGAGAGAGAGCGAAAACGTGAGTAAATGTCTGTCACCCATGACAAAAATCGTACGGTGTGAAGCCGAGTAATAATGAATAAATCCTCTACTCGACGTCGCTAATCAACCTCAGAACTGCAGGTTATTGCATATTTCATAGATGGCAAGATCTTTTCTCTTTTCATCTCGCTCTCTCTCTCTCTCGCTCAGCCGTGTGGCACTCTTTAGCCCACTTTCCTCAGCTTTAACACTGGCTATTCTTCACCATGAGAAATGGAGGGATATGAAGAATGTGAAGCCTCTTATGGACAGAATTGGAGAGAGACGGAGATAAAGTGAGAAATCAATCCTTCATGTAGAGCAGAGATTTTGTCCTTTAAAACAGTCGCTGAAGGACAGAAAGACAAAAAAAATGACAGTTGTTCTAATAAGGTTCTTTTTTCTTATCATGGTAAACGCGTCATGACGTGTTGGATGCTACGGTAGCAGCACGGCACTCTTCAACGTCATTGGCTGAACGTTCTGATCACTGCGTATCGTGGGCTGCAGAGGAATGGACGATGCTGGGGGTCTGCAATTTGTTCTTATGTGGCTGATTGGAGAGGGAACCTTAAATTCAGAGGACAGTTGAATATATAGAGAGTAATATCATGCATGTGTAGTAAAAAGTTTTTACTGTAAAAAAAAATTATACATGCCTTACAGAAACTAAAAGTGAGAAGTCCGTCCCATCCATCCATTATCTTTCGCTACTATGATGTCAGGACTCCGGCACACAGTCATGCTTTTTGTTATTGCGGTTGTTTGAAATGCCCCAGTGTGAATTAATGCTCTTTTAATAATGCAATCACCACCGTGCTTTACTGTGGGCATCGTAATCTGTGATAGACATACCGCTTTCTATCTCAAATTAAGAAGTTGGATTATTTATAGTATTTTTAATTATCACCAAATAATAAAATGCAGTTGTTTTTTCATTGAGTTGATTATTTTCTGGTTGTAGATATTTAACTCCTGAGTTTCATTTTCATTGGGCAGTTCGAGGTTCATAGATCATCCAGCGATCATTAAATAACAAATCCAAAAGCTGCTAAATACTGATTCTCCCTCTCTGTATACACACAGCGTTCTAATTAGTGGGGGGAGCAGCTTTTAGGGAAAGTGGCACAGTGTTGCCTGGTTGGCTCAGTGCATCCCTTTGTTTTGGCCATGGGGCACCGCGCTTAATGAGAATATTCGAGGCGCTTCCTTTTGCAGCATTCTCTCATTGCAGTTTCCTCCACAAGCTAAAGACATTATTTAATATAAAGCCTGAAGTTCTGTGTGTGTACCGCTGCAGAACCGCCCTGAATAAAAGCAAGAACTTTGAGAGCGTCATGAATAGTTTTAGATCTTATTAAAAGTGACAGTGACGAGCGTACAACGTGATTATACGAATTACTGATGACTTCCAACAGGTTAAAGTCATTTAGCACCAAATTCTGTCAGCTCTGTGTGTTGTTAATATAAACATCTGTACTCTACTGAACGCAAACTGCGCCACCTGGAGGAAGTAGCACTGTCTGATGGGTTGGAGCCCAGGTTGGGGATTTGTGTCTGCAGCTGCAGCAGTGACGTCTGCTGGCTGTTTGAAGTGCCAACTTTGGGAGGTGGAAGGGTAAGCAGTGCAGGTTCACCTGGCATGTGGCATGTTTATTGCTTTATGGGTTTGGGGGAAATAATAAGCGTTTAGTTCTGTCTGTGTAACAGGAAGAGAATAAAGAACTGGTGTTTTAAAAAAAAAAAAATGAACGAGCGCCGCGAGACACGAAAAAAAAAAAAAAAAAAAAGAGAGAGAGATCTATAAAAGAAAACCTGGCTCAGCTGCTCAAACAGTTTGGAAGAATTGGCTCATCAAAATGATTCAGTTTGCTCAAAGCCATCATGAGGTTAGAGTTACTGCAAAAACGCCATGTTCCCCCAACCAGAGAGAGAGAGACAGAGAGAGACAGAGCGAGAGAGAGAGACAGAGCGAGAGAGAGAGACAGAGCGAGAGAGAGAGAAAGAGAGAGAGAGAGACAGAGCGAGAGAGAGAGACAGAGAGAGAGAGAGAGAGAGAGACAGAGAGAGAGACGGGGAGAGGGAGTGACAGAGAGAGAGGGACAGAGAGAGAGACAGAGAGAAAGAGAGAGAGACAGAGAGAGAGACAG
>JAFMOD010000368.1:670601-684754 GCA_019802435.1 Corydoras maculifer
GTCTTTGCATGTTCTCTCTGTATGATGGATCATACAGGACGTCTTTAAGGGCTAGAAGAAAAGACTCTTTAGTCACTGTGGCAAAATCAATAGTCTTAGCTACTCCTTTAATTTTCATTTTAAAAAGATTATCAGCTTGATCCCAAATAAGTGCGAAACCAATGATAGGGACACCGTGGTAGATTGCTTCTTGAACTCCATTGGTTCCTCCATGTGCCACAAACACTCTGGTCTTGGGATGTCCAAGGAGATCATTCTGAGGGATCCAGTCCATCACTAAGGTGTTGTTTCCTAACGTCAGAGGTCTTTCTCCTTTGTACTTCCAAATGATTTTATGTGGGAGCTCTGCGAATGCCTCGGCTATTGCATTAGCTACATCATGAGGAAGTTGACCAACCATAGTACCCAGAGACATGACAATGACCCCATGCTCACCAGAGCTTTGCACAAAGTTCTCGAGGTCTTGTGGAAGTGGTTTTGCTGGTTTGCAATGGAAACCACCAATATATACAACATTGGGCATGGTGGGTCGGGGGAATTCAAAGATAAAATCCACCCTGAAGAGCCACAGATCTGCTGCCTGGATCAAGTGGAAATAGTCTGATGTTGGTCCAAATATTTCAGTACACAATTCAGAGTAAACTGGAGCCAAATAATACTGAAGCTGTAATTCAGTGACAAAATACATAATAACATTGAACACTCTCTCGAAAAAGCTCATGCGATCTGATATTTGCGTCATCGGTACAGGTACATAAGAAAGTGGTGAGGGCGCGATTGCAAAATGACCCTCACTATATACAGTCCAACGAGCATTAAAGACGAGGGGCAGTTTGAGATAATGACATATAAAAACACCACTCATGAAAACCGGATCAGTGAGGCAGACGTCAAACTTAAAATCCTTTAAGAACTGCATCAAAGCCTCCTCTTTAAACATGTTAAGCACCATTTCTCTCTCATTCACAGTGATGTCTATCATCTTGTCCCACATTTCTTTCTCCATCTTCAGCCGAGACCAGGTGGAACCTTCCCTCTGGATTTCCAGCAGTTTGTTTATAATATCCCACATAAATTGCTGATCAAAACTTCCTTTACTTTGTAAAGTTATGGACGTGTAAAGGAGGGAATCTTCTTTAATGTACCAGCTGTCCGAAGGCCGGATCACCGTAATGTTGTGACCTTTTTCATGAAGAGCCTCGATCATGATTTTCATGTTAATCCAGTGGCTCCCATCCACAGGGATAACCAGGATGTTCCCACAGTGGACTGAGGCGACCAGCAGAGTGAACAGAACCTGACCTTTCATTATGGTCCCTGCAACACTGAATGAAAAATAAAAACATGCATAGAAAATTGAAAATCACACCAAATCAGACACAGAACCCTCAACACACCTCAATATCTAACTAAAATAGCTTTATATCAATCAGAAATACAGTAAGAATATCGTTATCTTTACAACTGTTTAGTTTCAGAATATAGTAAAAAAATATATTGTAAAAATTGAAACCTCGACTCCAACATTGAGCCACCACGCCCACATGCAATAAATACAAATGTCAAAATAAAGGTCACTATATGCATCACATGAATAAAACACCTATGTGTAATTCTATACTGCTTTATAAACCTTTGTTTAAAGGTGAATTGATCTATATTCAGTTCATAAATTTGAATAACTAAAATAGTTAAAAATAAATTCCTCTGAATTCTTCTGATTATCACAAACTGCAAACTTAAAACAATTCCTTTAAAAGACACGTTACATCAAAATAAACTTTAACAAAATCAACAACAAAAAATGTAATGCAATGCAAACCACAGAGTCTGTTATAGAAAACAAAAAAGTGATTCCAAACTTCTAAAAAACAATCATGTATAACGCAGAGTGTGTGAACAAATTTATAACAGTAATTTAACCCAAAATATTAACATGAAAATCATATTTCTATATAATTATTACCAAACGGGAGCCATGCTGGACGTGGATCTTTAAAGAAGGCAAGCTTCTCTGCCACTCTGCTCATGTCCGCTCCTCTATGTGCTCTTAAATACTCGTTAAACTTAAAGCAGATTAAAGTTCATTTAACGTTAACTGACAGAGTAAATGATAAGCTTACTTTATTATTTATAAATTAGGACCATTAAAATATTCAATTGCAAACTTTATTCAAACTTTTTTTATTGAATCATTGAAACTGTGCAAAAGATATTTTAGTTTTCTATAGATATCAGAATTTTAAAGATTCACAGGACTTTGTGTTCTCTCACATGATTTCTGTTAATCAGTAGCTGTTGGCATGATATTACGCCCCTCCCCCACCCCCCGAATGCTATCATTAAAAATACAGTAGGAAAGTATCACCTGACACTCAGATCGACACAGAAATGATTCAAATACTGTAATTATAAAAACTTTGTTCAGATCCCCCATGAACTTCTGTTATTAAGTATTAAAGTAACCTTATAATCAGAATTCTGCATGAAATCAATTTGCAGCCAGGCTTTTAAACATGTTCCATCAACACCGTTGTGTCTGCGCCACTCATCACACCTCAGTAAACGACATTCTTTGTGTAGATAAATGAAAGTAAACCACCTATTCCTGTTTGGTTCTTTTCTCCCTCACACACAGCGTGCAGCTTTGTTTAAGATTATTTAAAATTGTTCAGAGGTTTCTGTTCAGGGCATCACGGTGATGTAGTGGTCAGCACATCCGCCTCTCGAAATGCCTTCCCCTGGATGAGCATGGAGACCTCCCTCCAATTCATGACCATAGAACTGGATAAAGCAAAAGATAATGAGATGAGTTAATAAAATGGCTACAAATTTCTATTTACCTCAATTACAGTTTGCCAATAGTTTACCATTTGCTTTATTTGTTTAAATCAAACCCAACCCCTTCCCAAAATACAATTTGTAAAAAGATGTAAATTTAAAGTAGTAAATAGTGAAGTTGCCTAGACAATCGAGCTTTAACGCTTTCGCCCGTCTGTCAATATAAAATCTCTTCTGCACTACTGTATAATACTAAATACTAAATAATATTACTACAGATTCTACAGATTATGAATTTGATGATTACAGGTTTCTATTATCTGAATGAACTTTACTTTAAATTGAGATTCTTAAACTCTATTTTACACACTGTTTGATCCCCAGCCTCGTCCACTTTGTTAATCTGTAACTTTGGGAGAGATAACCTCACACACACTCCTACTGTTATCTAGTAGATGTACAGTGCAGTTTGTACCTCTCTCATTAAAAGAATTACCTTTGACCCAAACACCTCACTATTTTTATATTAGTACTTTCAAGACTTCAACTTCAACTAATATCCCTCAGTGGCTCAGTTGCAGTGTATGAAGACTGAGTTCTATGTATAGGCCAGCTTGGAAACACAGGATACTTGGAAAGGCCAAACAATCGCTTGGGAAATCCAAAAAAAGACAAAGGAAGGAGTATTTTAATCCTAATGTCAAACATAATTAATTACACCAGAGTGTTTTTGTGACAAAGAACTTGTGCTTGTATAGGCCAGCTTGTGGAAGATTCGGTTTATAAGAAATTTGGATGGGTTGGTTGGTTGGTGGGTGGGTGGATAAGTTGGCAACTGGATTGGATTGGTGGGTGGATTGATGGATGGATGAATGGGTTTGCGGGGGGATAAGTGGGTGGTAGGGTTCATGGATGGGCAGGTGGATGGATAGGTGAGTGTAAGTGGGATGTTGGGTGCTTAGGCAGGTAGGTAGGAAGGTGGATGGATGGATGACCTCAGTGGTACACGGAACTTAATAACTGTTTAATGAACTGCTAATTAAAAGTTCATTCATTCATTCATTATCTCCCGCTTTATCCTCTATTAGGGTCGCGGTGGGGTTCCCCATGCCCATCCAGGGGAGAACGTCTCGGGCGCTGGGCAGATAGACCCAGGACAGGGCGCCAATCCATCGCTGTAATTAAGAGCTAATATATAAAATTATTCAAGAATGATTTTCACTTAATTTAATTAAGAGTCGAGTGTCCGTGTTCTCTCTGTGTCCATGAGTCCAAAAACAAGGACTTACAAGATAAATGCCCTGCTCTAAATTGCCCTCATTAAAAATGCCCATATATAGTGTATGTGTGTGTCTAGTGTGTGCCCAGCAATGGAGTCGGCCCAGTCCTGGGTGTATCTGCCAAATGCCCAAAAACTTCTCCCCTGGATAGGGATGGGCATGCCCCCGCCCCCAATGGATGGGTGGCTAAAATCAACATTTTCCCCCTGCACTGAAAATAAAAATTGAAATCTAAAACGCACCAACACCACCAAAATGCATGTCTTTTAAGCCGCTCCTAAAGAAAAAAAAACACAGACAGACAAAAGGTTTTCTCTAAAAGAAACAATAAACATCTAACCAGGTTGAGATGACGAACACGAATGAACAGCACAGAAGTGCCTCAGTTGAAATACATTTAAACCCTGAGGTTCATACTAATTTCAAAGGGGTTTAAAATATAAAACGCCCTACATTAGTTTTTAACCTCTTGAACCTTTCCACATTTTAAAGTGTGATTAATTGAAAAGGAAATTAGTGAACTGAAATTGTATGTCAGGAATCTGTAATTACACTCGTTTTATTAGGAACTCTGCACTAATGCTTTTCTGAGCTGCTTTGTATTTTAAACATCTGTTAGGTCTGAAGTTTTGTGCATTTTGGGTAATTATTGCATTAGTGAGAACGTGCACAGACGTTCCGAATAAAGAGCTCAGTCAGAGTGTAAAACACGGAAAGTCAACTGAAACTCAAGTTTACAAAACTATTACGAGCAAAATAGCTGATTGTGCAATTTACTCGCAAATTAGTTACCGAAATGTGTTTTGGGTTCAACAAAAAAAAAATGAATACACAATAAAAACAGCCCCATAGATAAAGCAACCATGCAAGAAAGTTGATCTTGTTACCTTAACAATGCAAAGTAAGTGTCGACGTCGAAGGCAAACAATGAAATGTTTATCAGCGAGCTGCATGCAGAAGCGAAATCATGTTCCTGATGGGCGGACAGGCTGCTTCCTGTGGGTCTATGTGGGCAGCTCCGTTTCCTGTCCTACAGTCCAAAGACATGCAAATCAGGTCAACTGGAGATACTTGTGTAAAGTGGTACACTGTGTATATCCTCTGTGGTGGATGGTTGACCCCTCGAGGAGGTTTTTCAGACTTTCAGCTATTTAGAATAGAATAGAATAGAATATTTATTATGATTATATCAGGTGTAACATTAAAGTGCAACACTCCACAGTGCAAAGAACAATAACATATTCACCTCAGGAGTAGAACTATTTAGCTCTGGAAGAGGCCCCACCCACACAATGGCCCTTAGTACAATATGCATGCTAGAAGATGAAGGCCTGAGCAGAGTGTTACTTCTCACACAGAAACATCACAGAATGAACATCAACTTTAAAACATCTGATTTAAATTCATCTAAAAAGGCATTTTTTTTTTTATTACAAACAGATTGTGCATTTCTGAGTGGAAGCTTTTTCTGCACATGACATACTCACTGACCTCAGCATGATCACGAAGCAATGTGTCAGATCAAGTCATTTAAAAAGTAATTTCAGGCTAGTTATGAAAATGAAATTATTACCTGCCACAGACGGCGGCGGCGGCCCAGCCGGCTCCTCTCCACCTTTATCGGGGAAAGCGGGAGCTGAAAAAAGAATGTGACGAAAACAAATTCATTATTAACATTAATTGTTATTTGATTACAAAGCTGTTTCTGTTTTATTTACTCAGAGTAACCTTTTATCTTTAGGATGCAGTGAAAACAACGTGCTGCATTCGCCACACGTTTCAGTTTGTGTGGCAGGTCTGGGTCACGATGGGGATTAAAAAGCTTTACACATAATGCGAGGAAGTAGAGAACATTCGACTTTTGGCCTGAAAAAATAGTTATGGATGAATGTAGGAGTGAAAATCTATTTTTTCCTTTAAAAATCTAATCAAGTGGAAACATACAGCACTCAAAATAATAAAGAACCTCAAAGGCAAAGCCAAACGCATTTCTACAAAAATGAAAAGTTGTTGAGACAAAACAATAAAACTCTGCATGACACAGCAAGTGAAGAAATGCTCCCAATAAAATGTGGGCACTTAAAAAAAAACAACTAAATACAACTGAATACAACTAAAATACGTTCTGCGTGGCTTTTCTTTCCAGGACGCAGGCTGAGGGTAATGGAGCGAATTATAAGCATTCTCCTCTCCGATCGACTGCCGACAACATTTTTAATTTAACTTTTGTTTTCGTTTCGTGGAGTCTGGCTGTGGGGTTTCGTGCTGCAAGCCTAACAATAAACGGCGTGGCTGAAGTGAATGGAATCTGGCTAAGCGGATGGATTATTCTGTCATTTTTAAACCTTCAGAAATCCTGTTAGTTCTTCACAATGCTGCGTTTTGCCGTTTCACCTCACGACTAATCATCACTCACACATTCATACAGTGACGTGTTTATATGTCCTACATTAGAATGTGCCTATATTCTTTCTTTCTGACCTTTATTTTGAACCACTTTCACTTCTCTGGTCCTTGTCAGCTCTGTCGCTGTCCGCCGAGATCGTTTAAAGATCAGTTTTGCTTACAGAGATGAATGCCCTTTCCTTTCTCCTGAAAAGGTCTGAGTTGTACAGTCTGAATTCCCCGTATAGAATGCAGTTGTATTTAGGGAGCCTATAATTATGGCTTTGGTATGAGTCGTAAAACTTTATTGTCCATGAAGAATATCAAAGCTCATTTCATTTGCAAGATAATTAGGCATTGCAGTATGACAAAAAAACAACAACAGTTTAGCCGGTCGGCTGTAAGACAGATCCATGTCGGTTAGGGGTTGTAAACCCTGCTTGTTGGAATCCTAATTTCTGCATTTATTTGGGCGACACAACCATCTGCAACGTGACCACTGATTATTAAACGCCAGTTTCAATATTATATGATTTCTGTGGTTTATCCATCCATCCATTATCTTCCACTTTATCCCATATTAGTGTCGTGGGCGGGGTTCCCCATGACCATCCAGTGGAGAACGTTTCGGGCGCTGGGCAGATAGACCCAGGACAGGGCGCCAATCTATCGCTGGGCACACACTCACTCACTCACACAGACACACTCTATATGGGGCAATTTTGGAGAACTCAATTGACTTGATCCATGTTTTTGGACTGTGGGAGGAAACCAGAGAACCCGGAGGAAACCCATGCGGACACGGGGAGAACATGGAAACCCCACCCAGATGGGGATTCGGGAATCCCTAGTGCTGAGAGGAGAACATGCTAAACCACTAAGCCACCGTGCCGCCTCTGTGGTTTATAAAAAGGAAAAAAAAAGTAAGCTCTGAAGAATGTTGATAGACACAGCAGCACATGAGACTTTATGAGTGATGGCGCTTTAAATGTCCTTTTTATAAGTAGCAGTGGTTTATATTGACACAGCATCAGGATAAAGACCAACCACTGAGTGATTGATATATTCAGGGCCCTAACACTTCAGTCGACCGAGAGCAATCAAACAACTCAGCGACCTACATTTCAGGCTCAAGTGAAAGTGAACTGATATGTTGTTCAAAAAGACTTTATATGTCTGGCTAAGCACCAGATAAAAAGCCCTCAGCATCAGTAGGTTGTATTTCACTTCTCTTACACACAACATGCAAAACATTTTCTTAATATGAAAAATCTAATGTGAAGGACAAATAAAGAGACATTCAATTCTACAAGTTAGATATGGGCAAGTATTTGGTTGAGATATGCACTCCTGTGGCCCTCTGTGTATTTCCTAAAACACATCTGGTCCACGCTTGGCAGACGTAGGGTCCTGAGGGTCCCGCTACCTACATGTGACTCACAAGTGGCCCACATCTAAAATAACACACCTTCCAAACAGATCTGGTCCACATCTGGCTAAGTACCACCTTCATGTACACCTCTTTTGACTGACACAAGCCTCGAATGGTATATGGATGCATCTTGCAATCGAGAGAGTTTTGCCCAAGTTCCATCAATCTGTAGGGCAAGTGGGCCAAATTAAAATAGACCGTATTTTGAAGTTATTTGCGATTCAACAGGTTTCTTCTAACCAACAACAGTGTCTGATGCACAAATGCTTTTCTGGATAATTGGACAGAACTCAGAACAGCATCAGAAACCCCTCAAAAATCTTGTAGAAAGTCTTTGTAGATGAGTGGAAGTTGTTATAGCTGCAGAGGAGGAACCATGCAATGTAATCAGTTGTAGGTGTAATGTGGGGGTGTCCAGATACTTTGATACGAAGCCCACCACACCATAATCTGTTTCATCATTGACGTTTGATGGTGGCAACGTGTTTATTGCTGATCATATTAAAGCCGATAAAAGGATTAAAAAAAAAATTCCTTGCCACTGTTACCATCATCTTGATATTTTGTACTTACGTGTCTTAAAATTTGCCTATTTGGTTAGTTATATTCTGTTTTAAGAAAACATGGGGTGTAGTAGCTCAGTGGAGGGTGTGAAATCGAAATCGAAAGGTTGTGGGTTTAAATCCCAGATCCACTGAAGTTACCAATATGGTTACTTGAGCAAGACTCTGAACCCTCATTGCTCCAGGGGGCGCTGTATGTATGTATTGTGTCTTCTGACCCAAACCAAGTTGGGATATTTGTCAGCGTCTGCTGAATAAATGACAAAATGGAATGGGTTCCAGTGTGCTGAAATCATCCAGCGCAGAAAGCAGCTAATTCCAGCTACTGCCTTTTCCAGACCCTTTTTAATTAGCAGCCATTAAAATGATGAATTCTAACAATCAACCTCCCGTCTTTCCCGATATTTCGAGCCCATCGTCGTCTCTTTAGAAAGAGCCAGCTCTTCAGCAAGTGCGCCATTTCGAACGGCCCGTGGATGGGAAGTGAAGAAGGATGGTGAAAAACAACAAGAAAGAAAAGAATCAACCTTGAAAGCTTCAAGGGGAAGAAAGCTCTCTTTTTCTCTCCCTTTTAAAAATGTTGTAAATTGAATGTGCCAGTCTGCCGGAGAATCAGAGCGGCGGAGAAAAGGAGCAGCGAAAAAGATAGTTAGAGGGGTGGAGGAAGGAGGGGCGGACAAAGATGGGCATTAGTCAGAGAATGGGGGTGAGAAAAAGGACAGAATCTCAATCTAAATTCGTTCAGCTGGGACCGGAAAAAAGGGCAAAGCCAGCAAGGTCAATTCAACCAGGGTGACGTCGCACTTACACCGACCCAGCTGTTCGGCTCCGAGTGGTAATCTCTGAGCTTGATTGTCTTCGAGGGGTTTTTCTTGGTACGTGCAATCACTGAATATCTACTTTCTTTCAGGTGTATGTGTGTGCAGTGTGGGGCGGGGTGGGGGGGTGGGGGTGCCGGTGGTGTCATGGCGTCTGATGTGCCCGGTCGATAATCATTCACCCAATCATTCATTCTAATTGAATCCACTAATCCTTAATGCGGGCGTGGTGGTGCTGGGCGCTATCCCAATGAAACAGCCTGGACAGGTCGCCCACCCACAGCGGAGCGGACACCCAAAAAACCACATTCACACACCCATTCACAGCTGGGGTCATTTCATGGAATCAACGAACCCACACGTTCAGTCACGGTGATGAACCCCAGCACCTCGCACCACTGCTGGGTTCAGTGAGGTCCTATGGCTATGATTAGGTTGGAAGATTCGAGTCGATCTGTGGTTTTGTAAACGTGATGTGGTCAGTCACATGAAGCCTGAAAGGTGAGGTGAGGTGAAGGGTTTGATGCGCCGTGGACTTCAGGATCAATTGCAGCTATTTTAAAAGATCTTGTGGGAAGAAAAGCTGTCAGAGGAGGCTTTTTAGGAGTCCGTGGTGGAAATGACAGGCGGCTGGACAAGCAGATGGGTGGCGAGAATTCTGAGGAATTCAGGGACCTGAGAACATGAGCATGAAGGTTTCCTATAGAATTTCAGGGGGGATTTTTTTATGTTAACAGAATGTGCATGGGAATCCAGGTTTCGATGTCCTCCCCGTGTCTGCGTGGGTTTCCTCTGGGTTCTCTGGTTGTGTCCCACAGTCCTAAAACATGCATTCAAGGTGAAAAGTTGTCTGTATATAGTGTTGTGTTTGTGTGGGTGATGGTGTGCCCACGGATGGATTGTTTTTGGACTGTGGGAGGAAACCAGAGAATCCGGAGGAAACCCACACAGAAACGGGGAAAACATGGAAACTCCACCCAGATGGGGATTCGAACCGGGAATCCCTAGTGCTGAGAGGAGAACATGCTAAACCACTAAGCCACTGTGCCGCCGTGTGAAAGACAATATCCAATAAAATGACAGAATACTGAACATGAGGTCACAGTAAACCAGGTATATTAACAGCGCTGTAAAGCGGTGTGCCCACGGATGGATTGGCGCCCTGTCCTGGGTGTATCTGCCCAGTGCCTGAAACGCTCTCCCCTGGAAGGGGACCCCTCCCCACCCCACGACTCTAGTACCTAGTAAAGGATTAATTGGATGAAAAATGAGATGAAGCGAAATTTCTTTACATCATTCAGCAGACGCTTTTGTCCGAAGTGTTTTTTAGCAACTTTGTAGATGGAAGGTGGCAGCTACCAAACCCACGGAAAGCAACTCAAGTGAAAGTGCATTGTGGGTCCTGCCATGCTATAACAAATGACTCACAGCAGGAAATCAGACTTTCATCTGAGTCAGATGACGATCTGCAGAAATGTTTATTGGTGCTAAAGTGCATGAAAACAATGGTGGATGGATGGAGCAGTGTGTAAGGCTTAGATCTCTACAGCTCGCTCATGAGAAAGTGTTCCGAGCCTGAAACAGCAGCGACGAGCTTTAATTAGTCTTAACGAATCAAGAGTCAATAAATTAGCATGAATCAAATGCGCTCTTAAGGAGCTTCTTCAGCTTCATTTGCCAGTTAACTTTCGCTTCATTGAAACAATGGAGCAGAGAAATGCGTTCTGATTGGTCGCTCAACGCCGATGAACATTAACGATTACCTTGGTTGGATTTACTCTTATTTTCTCTGAACGCATTCTTATCCTGTTCCTGCACAAAAAAACTTCCATCACTGTTTGATGACATCATTTTATTCCAAATTTAGCCTTCATTTATGACACCTCCCATCCCAAGAGCACCGTGGCAGCCCAGTGCCAGTGCCACCTCCATCACACCTGCACCAATGACCACTTCTTTTTACCTACCCAGAGACAGGGAGAGATTGGACGAGGGAGAGATTGGACATGCATTCACTATCCTCTGCTGTACCAATGGAATGGCCAGTAGGGGTTTCTGTTGCACTTAAATGCACTTTTACTAAAGCAAAAACTCAGAAAGCTCACGATTCTTACTGATGCCTTCAAAAATTAGGGTTATTTCTGTAGAACATGCTGTCTGCCAATTAAGCCACAAGAAATAAACACACAATGATCAGGTGAATCCTTAAAATTAATTTAGGCAGTACATGTTGATATTTTTTTGTAGATTAATAATAAATGCTGTTGTGTACAAGTATGTTCAAATTAATTATACAGGGATATGTGTAAAAGAAAATCCATCCATCCATTATCTTCCGCTTTATCCTATATTAGGGTCGCGGGGGGGTTCCCCATGCCCATCCAGGGGAGAACGTTTCAGGCGCTGGGCAGATACACCCAGGACAGGACGCCAATCTATCGCTGGGCACACACTCACTCACACAGACACACTCTATATGGGACAATTTGACAACTCAATCGACTTGATCCATGTTTTTGGACTGTGGGAGGAAACCAGAGAATCCGGAGGAAACCCACACAGACACGGGGAGAACATGGAAACTCCACCCAGATTGGGATTCGAACCGGGAATCCCTAGCGCTGAGAGGAGAATGTGCTAACCACCGCCGCCGTGTGATAGACAATATCCAATAAAATGACAGAATACTGAACATGAGGTCACAGTAAACCAGGTATATTAACAGTGCTGTAAAGTCCGTACACGGGTTTCTGAAGTTTATTATCTGGGATTATTTTAATTGATCCGATTAAGCCGTTTGTTATGTTCCCATCCAAAGTGGTACAATTAAGTCAGCTGAAGAACTAAGTGGACTCAACCGCCCGATTATCCTATTAGTGGATATATTTTTTCTTATTGTCTGGACAGGGTCAATATTCACTCATCTCTAATTGGGGTTCAGGAAGCGTGAGGAATCCATTTCCCACCTAAATTGGTCGCCGCGGAGTCCTGACCTTTTGAACGTCTCTGCGGAAGCACTTGAAAAGACTCGACAGAGTGACTCGAATCTCCTGCCAGTACAGGTCCACGGCCCTCAGATGGAAATAAATGTGCTGTTGCACGAGGCTGTCACAACCACGGCACAGGGAATGCGCACTGCCATCCAAAGCACCTTCCATTTTGGGTCGGTCGGTCGGTCGGTGACGACGGAGTGCTGACTAAACGGTGCAACATATAAATGACCATCATGTTCAGTCTGTGATTTATGATGGCGTGTCAGTGGTGGCTGTGATTAAGCAGAGATGTGTTACAGATTTATATAGACGGCCGGCTGGTGAGTGAGTGAGTTAGTGAGTGAGTGAGTGAGTGAGAGAGAGAGAGATTGAGTGAGCATGTAGTTAGTCCAGTTGTGCTGATGAGTGTGCATGCCGCTGGGAAGAAGAAGCATTTCATGCTGATAGGACGGAGCATCCCTCATTGTGGTGCCACGTTCATAATAGATGAGATACAATTTAAAGACACTCGAGCATGACAGAGCGGTGGCGGCGGTGGTGGTGGTGGTGGTGGTGGTGGTGGTGGAGGGGGCGGAGGTGGTGTGAGCTGTAAGGCAGTGCTAATAATTAAGTGTTAATAAATATATAAATATAAATCAGCCAGAAGGAGTCATGTGACTAGGGGAACCTGGATCCTGAGGTTTGGGCTTTGTTATAGTCAGAAAAAGGCAGCAGTGGGATTGAATTTCCAATCTCAGAGTATTCAGACATCATTCACTCTGGAATTCAGTAGAAATACTACAAGCTGACACATAGACCTTGAAACCTGACATGGCCCTGCGTCACACATCACATATCCTGAGCCGTGCGACGTGTTATTACCATTTTATGACTTCCACCACAGCACGACTGAATCCCGATTCTGATGTGAGGTCTTGATTTTCTAAAGAAAACAAAGAACATATGTTCTTATTATGTGCTTTCAAATATATAATGGTCCATCACTGAGAGCTGGGAAGCAAACGCTGCACATTGTGTAACATAACCTGAATACAGACAGCTCATAATCCACCTGTAACAGCGCATCTTAATGATATTGTTTTTTTGGCGGCATCCACGTTCAGCTTGGACTGGATTCCGAACTCGGCAGTCGGATCTGCGGCCGATTTTCAGCTAATTACCATTTATCATGTCATTTGATATTCAGTGAAGGGAGTGGAATTAGTTAAATATCCACAGTGTCTTTATTAAAACGGAAAATAAAGACGGATTTGCAAAATATTAAACCTTAAGGACATAAATTATGATGTGTTCATATTTAGTTATATAATTAGGTGAGGATTAGGAGAGAGTGGAGAAGGTTGCCATGACGAAGCAAGTTCAATAAAACATGGCAGTGATGTTCTAAACAAAAAAGACCCAAAAAACAAAAGTAGCTTTGAAAAAGAAACAAAAATTCTAATTCAAAGAAAAATGCATGCAAAAATTTATTTGTGACTGTAATTTAGTTAATTGATGTGTTTTCTCTTAATTATTGCTTTAATTACTGCTGCGTTCTCCAATAACATGGTTTCCCTTTGAGTATTTCTACCTGCATTACCCATTCGTGGATGTTCTAGCCTTATTCCTTCATGTGGTTCATTTGCGTGTGTGTGTGTTTGTGTGTATGTGTGTGTGTGTGTGTGTGTGTGTGTGTGTGTGTGTGTGTTTATCTGAACATTGTCTCCACGCCGCAAAGGCGGCCAAAATGTGAGAAAAGTTCTATGGTGTTTGTGGGTGGCTTTATGGTTCTGTTAGCTTTACATTGCTGAGCACATGAGTCTACACCCTGAGGTGTCTTTGGAGAAGGGGGGGTTGTGTGTATGTGTGTGTGTGTGTGTGTGTGTGTGTGTGTGTGTGTGTGTGTGTGTGTGTGTGTGTGT
>JAFMOD010000368.1:698834-711496 GCA_019802435.1 Corydoras maculifer
AGCAAACCCACGCGGACACGGGGAGAACATGGAAACTCCACCTAGATGGGGATTCGAACCGGGAATCCCTAGCGCTGAGAGGCGAACATGCTAAACCACTAAGTCACCGTGCCGCCCAAGTTAATATTTAACTACTTTATTTAACTTATTAAAACTGTAAGTAGAGTATGATATAATATACCTACCTACATATGAAAATATCTAACTACATACCAACCTACAAACCAACCGACCTACCCAACGAAAAATACCCACCTACATACAAACCTACAACCCCCCTTCACTTACAAACTTAACTAACTACATACCAACCTACCTACCTACATAACTACCTACCTAACCCAAAATACAAACCCACCTACAAACCCACTCACTTACAAACCTAACTACCTACATACTGACCTACCTACCCAACCAAAAATACCAACCCACCTACAAACCCACTCACTTACAAACCTAACTACCTACATACTGACCTACCTACCTAACCAAAAATACCAACCCACCTACAAACCCACTCACTTACAAACCTAACTACCTACATACTGACCTACCTACCTAACCAAAAATACCTACCTAACCCACAGAACCTACAAACCAACGTAGCAACCCACATACACACCTCATTAAATACAAACAAACCCAGCTACATACTCACCAACCCACAACATCCATACCTACTTACATACTACCCACCTACATGTGTCTACAGTATATACTAAGATATATAATATTCACACAGAGGGATATAGCTGCCTAAACACAAAAAAGTCTAAATTTGCAGGTTCTCCTAGCCACTTCTTTAACTCCACCAGAGTTTGATGTAAAATAAAAAAGTGCTAAAGTGAATATCTGAAACAGGAACAATACACCAATAAACAGTACTGATGAAAGCCTGCTCGCATATTTTTGGCACTAACTGCTTGCAGTAGCTTTGATTCAATCACAGAGTCACAGATTAAGTTCTAAGATCAAATAACGCATGTGGTTTTTTTAGCGATTAGCCATTTCAGAGGCTAATAAGGTGGAATTTCCAGGCAGAATGTTTTCAGTAATATATTTGCATGTTATAAGGATTGCTAAGCTAATTTTGTGCGTGCTGTCAGGCGGTAATTGGCCTCCGTGTGGTACGGCTGCGCTTAATGCAGTCTATTTTGGGCTGAAAGCAGAGAAAGAACCATAACAACTGTGTACACAGGATGTTGGGTCATCTAAACAAAAACCGACTGAAAGTCTTTGTTTTCGGTGTAATTAGCGTTAATGGTTTGGTTAACAGCTTGTTATTTACTTATGAAAAAGAACTTCATGGCGCCTCACGCTTGTTCTCTTTCCTTTTCCAGTGGTCCAATTGTCCGAAATGGGGCCTTCAGAGGGGCGGCCCATCACCTGCCGATTCGGACGCCGCGCACGGAGCGGCTCAGTGACCCGACCACGGATCCTAACTGTGTGAACTAAATCTTCTAGCATCAACTCTGCATCGATAATCTGTCTGAGGTGATGGTTACCGAGTAGACAGATCAACGGTTACAGCTTTGCCTCCTGCACACCTCGCTGTAAAGTCCACACTTTATCCAAATATCGGTCCCGACATTCAGAAGCCCGTGGGCTCGCAGGCGGCTCAGACATGAATGAAGCTCAGACGTCCGATTCACGGCGGGCAGGCGGAAGTGTCAGGGGTTTCATGACCAGTGCCTTACTCTGGTGGAGCGTGGCCCTTTTGTTGTTCTCGTTCTCTCGGATGCCCGTTGCCGAGGCCGATTGCTGGTTAATTGAGGGAGAGAAGGGTTTTGTTTGGCTGGCCATCTGCAGCCAGAACCAGCCACCCTACGAGGCAATCCCCCTGCACATAAACAGCACTATAGTCGATTTGAGACTTAATGAAAACAAGATTCGCAGCATCCATCTTTCTGCCCTCAGCCGCTTTGGCAACCTCACCTACCTGAACCTGACCAAGAATGACATCTCCTATATCGAAGACGGCGCTTTCTCCGCTCAGTTTAACCTGCAAGTGTTGCAGATTGGTTTTAATAAGCTGAGAAACCTGACTGAAGGTATGCTGAGAGGCTTGGGAAGGCTTCAGTACCTCTACCTTCAAGCCAACCTGATTGAGACCGTCTCCAGCAATGCCTTCTGGGAGTGTCCCGCCATTGAAAACATCGATCTGTCCATGAACCGGATCCAGCAGTTGGATGGAAGCACCTTCCGTGGTCTGTCCAAACTAAGCACATGCGAGCTGTACTCCAACCCCTTCAGCTGTTCCTGCGAGCTCCTGGGATTCCTGCGCTGGTTGGTATCGTTCCCTAACAGGACAAGCGAGAGGATGGCGTGCGATACACCGGCAGGCCTCGCTGGTTATAGTTTGTTGAGCCAGAATCCCAGGATGCCAACGTACCGGAATGCTTTCCATGCTCTGTCTACTGTCTGTACGGATGACAATGTGACTCCATATCCGCATGGCTCTTTAGACGGGGGCACGTCCACGATTCCCATAGACCTCACCCCTTGCGGATTGGACGATTGTTCTTCGGGGACGCCTCCAGACGAGCCAATAAGCATCAGCACAACCTATATTGACCAGGAAGCTCACCCCATCATAAAGCTGAAGGAAGTGACACACACAAGTGCAGTTATCACGGTGCAAATCCCAAACCCCTACCGCAAAATGTACATCCTCGTCCTTTACAACAACAGCTTCTTCACGGACATACAAAACCTGAGAAGCCATAGGGAGGAGATTGAGCTGCCAAACCTTAAACCCCACACAGACTACACATACTGCGTGGCATCCATCCGTAATAATTTGAGATATAATCACACCTGCTTGACCATTTCCACAGGAACACGGACAATGCGAGAGCCTGTGCCAAATGACTCCACAGCTACCCATTACATCATGACCATACTGGGCTGCTTTTTCGGAATGGTCATCGTGTTGGGTATGGTGTACCACTGCCTCAGAAAGCGCAAGAAGCAGGAGGACAGCAACAGCAAGAAGCTTGAGAAAATGAAACGCAACTTGATTGAGATGAAATACGGAGCGGAACTGGAGGGTGGGACCATGTCTCAGCTCGCCCAGAAACAAATGATGCCCCCCGGGGAGCCCATCCAAAGGATGCCGTATTTACCAGCGGCCAGTGAAACAGACCCTTATAAAGTTCAGGAGATTTCAGGCACCCCGAAAACAGCCAAGGGGAATTACATCGAGGTGAGGTCCGAGCAGTCCGAGCGAATGGAGTGTGGCATCCCGCCATCCGAGAACAGCCAGGGATCCGTGGCAGAGATATCCACCATCGCTAAAGAGGTGGACAAAGTCAACCAGATCATCAATAACTGCATCGATGCTCTCAAATCTGAGTCCGTCTCCTTCCAGGCTGTGAAATCTGGAGCTGTCTCCACAGCTGAGCCTCAGCTAGTCCTCATATCCGAACACCCACCGGGCAAGTCTGCTCTTCTGTCGCCAGTGTACAAGGGAGGCTACCATCACCCTCTGCAGCGGCACCACAGCATGGAAGCGCCCATTAAGCGTGCCAGCACATCCTCGAGCGGCTCCATGCGCAGCCCCAGGTCCTACCGATCTGATGGGGCCTACAGGTCCGAGCCAAAGTACATCGAGAAAACGTCCCTGGAAGAGTCAGGAATCCTGACCGTCACCCCTGCGGCAGCTATACTCAAATCCGAGGCAGAGCGAATGCGCCACTACAGCGAGCACAGACACTCGTACCCTGGCCCCCACCACGTGGAGGAGTCGCTGGAGGTCTCCGGAAGCCGAAAATCATCCATCTTTGAACCCCTGACCCGTACCAGGCCACGTGAGCTCTCGTATTCGCAGCTTTCGCCTCAGTACCACAACCTCAGCGGCTACTCCAGCCCCGAGTACAGCTGTCGGCCATCTTTAAGTCTATGGGAGCGTTTCAAACTGCACCGCAAACGCCACAGGGATGAGGAGGAGTACATGGCTGCAGGTCACGCATTAAGGAGAAAAGTACAGTTTGCTAAGGACGAGGACCTCCACGACATCCTTGACTACTGGAAGGGCGTCTCGGCCCAGCAAAAATTATGATTACATATTTTGTAGTGAATTAAAGCAGAGTAAAATCAACCATGCTTAACTCTCTGGACCAAAAAGCCAGTGTTGATTATTAAAGCTGCAGTAAGTAACATTTATTTATCGATTTAATTCCTTTAAAAGGCCTTTTACAAGAAACCTTAAGACCACGGTCTGCAACATTAGCCATGCTGCGCTGGGAAAGCTAACGCTGCTAGACACACTGAGTTGGCGTTCTGTATTTCCAAACGCTAAACGTTACTTACGTAGGCAAAACCCCAGTAATCAAGTCTTCAAGGCCACGACTCAGTGCGAACGTGGTGCGAGAGCGACAAGTCCGTTTCATTAGCCATACTAACTAGCCTCAATGTGGGATCAGCCTAGAAAGTGTTTGTGAAGGTATTGTAGCAACGTGTTGTGTGTCGATGTTGTAGCTCAGGAGGAGTCAGAGGAACACACAAAAACTGTGAAACACCACGAAACCGGTGTTTCCAGCGCCCCCCCGTGGTTCATTCTGGGATTTACTAAACTATTATTTATTTATTGTCTCGTCAGGCTTCAGGACAAATCATGGCGTGTGCGTCCAGCACACTCAGCGGTCCTGTTTTAAACCGAATAGCTTTTTGGATGAAAGCCTGGCGTTTTTATTTAACGGGGGTTACGTACTGCAGCTTTAAAGAAAAACATACTCATTTTTAGACTTAGCTAAGATTTCATTCTGAACTCACTGACTAGCTATTTTTGGTATTTGATAAGAAAAGATGATTCGTTAGATCTTGCAGTGAGATATGTGCCAAATGACAATAGATGACTTTTAACAGTATTAACCTCAAATGAAAACACTTTTTATATATCAGAATAGAAGTAATAATAGAGTATAATTGTCTAATTCTTATTAGTGTCATTCTTATTATTATTAATGCCATAATCTTCATTGTTTCTTCTTATTATTAATATTATTATTATTATTATTGAGTACTGGAATTGATTTTGGTTATAGCATGGCCGTGTCCTGTGACAGTATATTGACTGTTGTGCTCAAGGAGCAAATAACTTTCCTAAAACGTCTGCCGAACACTGTTCACCCCAACGTATGGTTTCCAACCAAACTGTTCTCGTGAATATATATTTTTGGAACTGTTTAAACGAACCTCTGCTGAATTCTCCAATCACCCAGAGGGAACTGAGCAGGGAAGCTGCTTTCCACAGAAGCATGTGTTGGCTCGTAGAACGAAACACTGACTTTGGGAAAAGACAACAGCTTCGGTTCGCACTTTGTTTTCTGTAAAAAGTTTCAAAGTTTCCGTTCAAATCTGCAATGAATGTCTCAAATCCTCATGGATTGCACTGTTCGATTGCACAAAAATACTCACGCCGAAATTCAGACGCTGCGAAGGCGAGACTCCTCTCCTCCTCGCCGGCTCACAGAGATATTTTCTCATTTCTAGCAGCCGCACCGAGGGAACGGACTTCACCCCGAATCACCCCGACTCGCCCCGACACGATCCCGATCATACATATAGAAGAATGTATAATCTATTTTCTCAGTATCCCATCATTTTTTATGTCATTAATGTCTTCTATTACCTTTTACGGCTACATTGTGCTTTTCTAAGCCCCCGCTTCTATTCCCTGAGTAACGGAGCCAAAAGTGCCAACGATGCGAAGGCCACCTCCTCTTCCTCACTAACACTCCAAACCATCATGGCCTCCAGACTGAGTTCTTGTGAGATCCGTTCAGAGATTAACTCAGAAGTTCCTTCCACAGATCCTGAGCCGGCGTTCTGAACTGCTGACTCGCCGGAGTCTCTGAGAGAGTGATCTTTTTTCACAGACTGTAACTCTGACACACCTCTAAAGACCCCACCGCTGGGAATGGGCTATAAATTCTGCAGAAACTACTCACTTCAAAGAGGCTACACAAGGCTCGGGCCGTGCTCATAATTCAGGCATGGTTGTGGTTTATGGGAGAAAAAAAAAAAAAGATTTCTCAACAAAAAAAATCTGGCTTCATAATGAAAAGGATGCAGAATGAAGCTCGATGACGTATTTATAATGAAATCCTAAAAGGATTTCAGGATTAACTTATACAACCTGAAGCATGTCGGTATCTCGCCATTACACCTGTATGAGCTTACTGGAGGTTCCATTTCAAAACCATTAGAACGTATGGATTGGGTCCTGTGTTCAGTTCTAAAGTCCACAGTTGCTATGGAAATAAAAGACCAGATCGTAAGAGCATGCGTGAGGTCAGATGTGATCAGATCAGCTGAAGGAGAAGCGCTAGTCTGGAATCGATGCTTGATTTGTTCCTGATAATTGACACTCGTCAGCACAGAGAGGTCTGTTATCTCTTTAGAACATGGAACCAGACATCTCAGCAACATACTGTTTTATCCATCCGTCCATCCATTATGAGAATAATATTAAAATGATAATAATAATGATAATAATACATGCAGGATGTTGCGCCAAACTATCGCCTATTTTCTTCTGATATTAATGAGGAATCGTTCAAACCAAAGTCTTTAAAAGCCGAACAGCTGTTTTTCCTAAAAACAGAGACCAACATCATCTCCATGTCCTTGGTTTTGAATAGACCCTCCAGCAAGCTTAAGGAGACGTGTGAGCTGCGTCCGAAATCGCATACTACCTTCTACAAAAGTGGACAGAAGCAGAAGAAAGTTCCCCGGGTGACAAGACGAAATGCACCATTTTAACATCCAGAGCTTTAACTCTCCTATCCCATCATTCAATTTACGTGATTGAGCTTAGAAAGAAGAATATGTGAAAGAGTTGACTATCTACAAGTTTAATTAGTAAATAATACAACTGTGAAAATTGTCTTTCACTTGTGGGGGCACCACAGTGGATCATTATTCTCCATCTCACTCTGGCCTTACTATTCTCCTCTGTCACCTCCTCCACCTGCATGTTTTCCCTCACCACACCCATAGAACTCTTTGGTCCCCCACCTCCTGCCTGGTGGTTCCATTCTCAGCGTTCTTCTGCAGAGATGAACCTCATTTCTCTGGACACGTCCCAACAACCTTAATCACACCTCTCTAACGCTGTCTCTGAATCATCATACCTGTCCCGTCCCTCTAATAACCCACTTCTTAATCTTGTCAATCGTCATCACTCTACTCATCACTCCTTCACCTCCACCTCCACCTCCCTCACCCTGCTTTATGGCGTTGTGATTTTAGTGAGTGGCAGAACATTTATATGGTGGGGGGGGGTGACCTCGTATGATGTTTGTAATAGAGTTTTTGAGGTTGTGTGGTCACTACATACTCGCTTTCTCATCAAAACTACTAGTTAGCAGGTTAAGCAGAACTTCCTCGATCTAAGTTCCAGCCTGCAGTAGGCGATTTGGGACGCAGCTACGGTTCCCGTTACCAAATATAATCGGACACAGCAACTACAAACGGGTTTCACCTTTAAATCAGATCCTGAAGTCAATTAGTATTCTAATGAAGCCTGATTGGTCGGTTAGATTCTGGTTCTAAGCATTTAAGCGACGACTGAAAAGTGAATGTGGTTTCTCCTTTCCCAACCTCATCCTCTTCCTCACTCTCCTCTCGTGTGACCCTCATGAAGCGTTATCGTCGCTCTCTTCTGCAGTTTGTGAAGGAAGTCGTGATTAAGCCTGAGGTTTAATCAGGTTTATTTCTCTTCCAATTTAGACTTTTTCTTTCTGTGAAGACAATTACTGTCGTTATACCATTTAGGTGGCGGGCCTTATAACTGTGATGCTTTTTTATCTCTAGTTCTGCGATTTGAAGTCATTTCTATATTGTGCGGGCCTTGACCTCTGTTTCATGGGCCTTACGATCAATTAAAAACAGTCATTTGGAACTTGCGTTCATATCCTTTGTGTTTCAAGTCTCCTGGACAATGACGAGCACTCAGAGGAGCATTTAAACCCAATGGTGTAGATACTTTTTGTAAGTGGATGATGAGACTTTGTTCAACAGGCCTTAAAATGTAACATTTCCTTTTGCTTTTCGGTTCATGTAGCTTATTGGTGTGAATTTCCTTACCGCTATCCGATGCCTGGAAATTTAATGTCTCCTAATGTCCCTTCATCTTTACATTTGTTAGAAGCAATTGTTAATGTCATGCTTTGTAACTCCCTAACTGCAAACTGTAGCACTGCTGAGTTTCCATGGACTTCTACGGGACGCTAACGTTGTTCGATCTGGATATGAACTTCCAAAAGCCTGGACTGTTGATGTATTGCTTGTGAATTCGGTGGATTCCAAAGGGCTTTTTGGTCTGGTGGATATTTCAATGAGCACAATAAAAAAAAAACTATTTCTTAGTTTATAAACACTATTCTTTCTTTTAATAGTGAGACGATAGTGAGGACTGCTCCCATTCAGCCGAAGCATACAGAGCAAACTGATTTTTAAAATGTTTAAGTTCAAGTTCCTTTATAGATAGCCCTTTATTTCAAATAGCACACTGTGGGAATTCCCAAAAATCAACCTCGAGCGGATCGAGACTCTACTCGGGACGGTGTGTTGGCAGCAGGTAAAACTATTATAACGCAGAGTCCGTACAGCCGGGACATCGGCGTCTCAGTGGACGTGAAAGTTGATTGATCCCCATTGATGTCCTCAGTGATGATGGAGACACTTAGAGGATGTCACATTAGCATCTTGGCAGAGTTGCAGCATCGTCTTAATTTACCATTTGGAACCCTAATGAAGGCGGGTTCAGTTCCGATCGATAGCTTCAGACTGTGGAATGCGGTATTTTCCAAACTAGTGAATCAGGTGAGGTTAGTGCATTAGACCTGAACTTTGTTCTTATAGGATTTAAATCCTACCCTCTCGGTCCTCACTGTGTATTTATGTGTATTTACAGATTCTTGTCTAAAGTACGGTTCACTGCAGTGTATTGTTCTCGAAGCGGAACACATTAAAAGAAGCTGGGACCAAGGGGATGATAATAAAATGATTTAAAACTTTAAATGTTTATCAGCTGAGGTCAGAGTTAAGGTCAGCGGGAGCATTTTAATAAAATAAAACTTTTTTTTTTTACAGCAAAAAACTATCATTAAGGTCTTTCGTCGTCTACTCTTCATAACATCATGAGAAGATTAAAAATAAATCTGGGTAAAAATCCTGAGGGTGGACACTGCTGGGTGTTTGTGAGGATCAAACCCTCAGTACAGTACAGCAGTCACACTGACACATGGACTCGGGAGAACTGCCGAAAATCACATTCACGTTACACAATTCGCTGCTTAGCGTCGTGCATGTGTGTCAGAGGCTCCGCTGGGTATTATGGAGAGACGTAGGAGTCGTGACGATGAGGCCCTGTTCCAGGAACAGCACTTCTATTTCAGCAGGACTATGCCAGACCTCATTCTGCTGGAGTTCATTTGATTGATTATTTAAAATCACATATATTTCAATTTGTTCTTTTGTCGGTAAACTTTGTTAAGATTATAAGCAAACACTACAGTATAGAAAGTGTTTTAATGTTCCTTTAAACAGGGTTTGATTATCAGGGGTAATATTCTGATCACATGATTACTAGCTGAGGAAATCAATCTTTTGTGAGAGATATTGGCTTAAATTGTTAATAATGATTAATCAATAATCCAGTTCATATCGATAGCTGGTTTTAATGAAATGCTACAGCAGCACGGTGGTTAAGGTGGTGGGCTGTCAGTCGGTGTTCAGGGTTTAAACACTGAGGACTCAAGGTATCGATGCGGGCCCTTCAGGCAACGCCCCGGACCCTCGTGACTGAACCTGAGCTCTGATCCCAAAAAAAGCATCTGCAAAATGACATCATGTAATTTAAAGAAATGGCTAAACGCTTTCCTGACGATGCGTCTGAATGTTAATGTGGATTTCAGTGAATCTGTCGCACTAGTTTTGACTCAGCATCTCGAAATTTCCGTCATTTCTGAACAATAGCTCTCACTTTCCCGCTTCTGCCGGAGACGCCGTTTCACACAATAGAGTTTACTGGTTTTTGGAATTTCATTAAACCCAAATCCGTCTCCGTTCACGTGGTTATTGTTGTCCTGCCGCCGAGGGACCGGTCTGTAATGTGAATCTGTTGTCTGTGAGTGTTCGTGTGCATCGGGAGGTCAATATGAAACCACATCATTAGCATTTCATCACTCTGTTGTGCACTTATTGTGCGCCGCTTATGATTTCGGGTAATGTTCGTCTCCACCTGCGCACCCTCTCTGTTAATACAACACATAATACCAACTTAGCTGTGCGCACTTTCAATTTTCAGGATTTAATAAAGTGCTGATAAAAATTTGATCTTCGTTACACTCGGTACATTAAAGCCATAACGACGAGCCGGCGATGGAAATGTGACGGAATCAGCATCACGGGAAAAGGTTGAGCAGGACAAGCTGGTTCACGTGTGGTGGTGCAGCAGCCCTGCGCTACGTGACAAAACCAAACGTCCAACAGCAGACTTCACTGTACTGTCACGCTGCAGAAGCCACATGACGCCGAGAACAGAGGGCGGCGCTGGGGTGGTGCATCATACACATCCATATAATAACTCTCAGAAGTCAGTAGGCACGAGTTCAGCAGCTCGGCGTCTGCTGCGGATGAGAACGACCAGACAAAACCAAACGGGAGACGGGAAAAGAAATAAAAGGAGAAAAACAGAGTTAGGAGTTGAGCTGATGAGAGAAACGTGGAGATGGTGGTGGTGGTGGTGGTGATGGGGGGGTGGTGGCGAAGACAAAACAGAGTGGCAGCAGGTGCGTTCAATAGACAGGAAATTACAAACAGGGAGGTGTGATGCAGAGGCAGCGGTGTCAGATGGAACTGCGACACCCTTTTTATTCTGTTCTCTAATTATTAGAACGCCGCAGGACCACCACCGAGGAGGAAGGGTTCGGGTGGTGGATGACGCTCAGCACTGCAGTGACACGTGTGGAGGGGGTGAATCAGACACTGGAGTTTTTAAATAAGCTGCCAGACACAGCCCCGTTATTGCTCCACCTTGTGGCTGTAAAACCCGCAGACGGAACCTCGCGTGCTAGTCATCCTCTCGGCTGCACACAGCGCTCACGGGAAGTTCTCCAGGTCGTCAGCATCACCGAGGCGTTTAGAGATTCCAACTGACTTGACAAACACACAACCAGCACATCAATGTCCCTGCAGTGCTGAGAAACATCCACCACCCAAATAGCACCTGCTCTGAAGGGAAACCCGAGAAACACATGAACTACAGTCTGTGACTGTAGAACTACAAAGTCCATCAATATGGAGGAACTGATTAAATAGATAACGAGTGGAGAGGCAGGTGAGGAGAACGTTTCGAGCGCTGGGAGAAAACACAGCACAGGGCAACAACCAAACACCGGGTACACACTCACACTTCATAGGGGCAATCTCCATAATCCTCTACTAGGGTCATAGGGTACTTGGGCGCTGGGCGCCAATCCATCACAACCAAACTCTATGAAGGGGCAATTTAGAGCAGCCACGCTTGAAGCCATGAAGCCATGTTTTTGGACTGTGGGACTAAAACATGGAAACTCCACCCAGATCGGGATTCGAACCTGGAACATGCCAACCACTACGCCACCGTGAGGCCAGACATCCAACCATTCAGATGGACAGTTCTGTGTTCTTAGCAGGTTTTTTGTAGGTTTTTGCCGTTGCGTTGTGTACTTTTAGTGCGTTCATTACGGAACCCGCGCAAGATGTAAAAAGGACGAGGACGAGCGTTTATGGAAACAGCCGCCGCAGATCGCAGCTTCAAATGTCGACAACAAAAAGCTTTTAGTGCACTTTATTGTTCTTTCCAAAGGCAGCCCAAAAATGATGGGCAGGCAAATGGAACGTCGCCTGCTGCACAGAGTCGACCCGCCGACAAACCATTACAGCTGCTTTTCTGTTTTTGCAGAACCGGAGACAGTGGCATTAAGCAGTCCTCAATAAAACAGCACAGGGAGAGAACCTCGTCCTCAGCTTTGAACAGGAACTCACTTAGAATGCAAGCGGGGACTTTTGATGGCGTTTAAGGGCCCCAAGCAAGGGCCCCACCGACTAAATACTGCCGACATCATTCAACAACAGTAGTAACATTTCAACGTAAACATTTACATAAACAGTGGCACCTCCGCCATCTCACACAGGGGATCCAGGTTTGATTCCTGGTCAGTGTGGGTTTCCTCTGGGTTCACCGTTTTTTTCTCCCACAAACCAAAACATAGATTCAAGGTGAATTGGCTGCTCTAAATTGCCCCATATAGTGTGTTTATGTCAGTGAGTGTGCCCAGTGATAGATTGGCACCCTGTCCTGAGTGTATCTGCCCAGCGCCTAAAAATTTCTTCCCTGGATGGGCATGAGGAACCCCCCCCCCCCCGCCACCCTAATAGAGGATTAAGCAAAAGATAATGAGATGAATTTAAAACAAAAGGAGGATTTCGTTAGCAGGGTCAAGATTTAAAGGGGACTCACATAGTTTGGAGTTGCATTCTATTCATAATCATTTGTTTTCTGGGGGCCCCCGGCCAGTTTGGGGCCCTTGGAAATCAGTTGGTTGCAACAGGCCTTAATGCCCGTGAGTGCAACTCCAGAGTCTAAGCCGAACCCTAATAACGAAACAACA
>JAFMOD010000368.1:712423-734082 GCA_019802435.1 Corydoras maculifer
CTGGAAATCGACGGCATTACGGATCATTTAAAAACCAGGTTGACCTTTAAAAAGTAGCTTTATCAAAGACACCCGGTTGGTGGTGCGTTGGGAGAAAGGAAGTGAGACACAGAGAATGAAAGCAGCTTTGAAAACATCTCCACTCTGCGGAGTCTGGGGATGTGGAAGCGCTCGGTTCCTCGGTGCGAGCTTGTCGTTTGCATGGCTGGCTGAGAACCTCATTTGATTTATAGATTTGATCCCTCAAGGACCCAGGGTGTCTTCTGTGTGCAGTTTCACTGATGTTGGAGAACCGGCCTGGCTCACATTTTCTGTTCCGTTTAATCCCAGGAGAGTCGGCTGGGGGTTCGAGGTCAGGAATCGAAGCCAGTTGAGTTCGCTAACAACTTTTCTGTATGACCTTTGTTTGTACAAAGGGTTGGGTCCGTGCTGCTGTTGGTCTGTCATGTCATTAGACCCGAACATGTCCTTATAAACATTCACAGAACCCGTTACCAACTTCTGAAGACACGACGTCCACAATGAGACGCTGGAATGATACTCATTTACCGAAACTGATCATTGTAGAAAACGTCACATGGGGGTTTGAGGAGTGTTTAATATTACATACCATCATGACCCTGAGGGGGTGGAGACCGAGTCAGCGGGGGTTCCAGTCCTGTTTCGATTGTGATGAAGAAAACAGAAACCACCACGCAGGTCCTGAAGAGGGGGGGCAGGTTGCAGCCACGTCCCCACTATGGAGCCACACGGGTCCTGAAGGGGGGGGGCAGTTTTAACTCTTCAGTGGAACAGATACCAGGCTGCAGGCTGCGGGCTGCCCTCGTCCTTGGCAGTGGCAGCAGTGTTTCAGACTGCAGATGCAGTCAAAGCTGGCAGGTTGAACTTTCTTTAGCTTCTTCACTCAGAGCATCGTAAGCTTTGCTCTCATGTTGAGCAGACGCCTCACTCTGACTTGAGGTCCTGGGATGTGGCTCCCTGTAAAGAGGAACTAGGAGACCAAACAGGACGACGGAACATCCAATCTCAGGGAACTCAGCACCATTCAGAGATGAGTGCGGTGATGATGATGTCATCAGCAAGCTGTTGGTTGGATTTGTACAGTTGGCGGAACTCCCAAACTCCTTCTCCTTTAACAACCTTAGCCGCCAGGATTCTAAAAAATGTAAATTTCGGGTGTCTATGGCATCAGACCGTGGCGGTGGGCGTGACCCAGCACGGAGCAGGGAGTGATGTCACACGCTCAGCTGATTGGCGTGGAACGTTCATCTAGAGCACGTTGTGTTGGTGTTTACAACGTGGTCATCAGGTGTTTTTATGACGTTTTCAGTGATGTATCCATAAGCAACCTGATATCTGTCTGATTGTATTTTGATTTTGTCTGACTGTATGTCTCATGGGCGGCATGGTGGCTTAGTGGTTAGCATGTTCTCCTCTCAGCACTAGGGATTCCTGATTGGAATCCCCATCTGGATGGAGTTTCCATGTTCTCCCCATGTCTGCGTGGGTTTCCTCCGGGTTCTCCGGTTTCCTCTCACAGTCCAAAAACATGGATCAAGTCAATTGAGTTCTCCAAATTGCCCCATATAGATTGTGTTTGTGTGAGTGAGTGTGTGCCCAGCGATGGATTGGCGCCCTGTCCTGGGTCTATCTGCCCCCCCGCGACCCTAATATAGGATAAAGCGGAAGATAATGGATGGATGAATGTATGTCTCATTACAGCAAACACAATATCCAATGAAAAAAAAAAACTTTAAGGTTAATACGTCACGGTCACAGTTACCTCAGTGTTCTTCAAATGTGAGATCTTCGAATCGGCTCAGTGATCTCCTATTACGTTTGACAAAGATCTCCACTTGGACTTGAGAAACTTGTTAAGGTGGCGGTGGCGAAGGTGGTGAAGTTGGTGGTGGCGTACAACCATGCAACATGTTTTACGATTCAGAATGATTGAGAACGTTATCTTCTCTGGATGGACCTTCAATCATCTGGTGGGATTGAGGGAACTTCATGACGGGATCCTCTTTGTTGTCTTCCTCCAGGACAATAACGGCGTATTCCGGGTTCATCCGTTCCGGTCGGCTGGCGCACGGCGTGTTGTGCACATCAGCCTGCGGTGGAACATAAACACCGAGCAGAATGAATGAAGCCAGCTCACGGGGTAATTGAAAGGTTTACTGATGATTAAAGTTTCCCGAACAGAACAGCGCTGCAGCGGCTCTGCCGGTCCTGTCCGGCCCGGTCCGGTCCGGTTCGGTATCGATCCGCCTCCCGGGTTATTGTGAAACATAAAAAGGAAAGATGTTCTGTTCCACCGGTAGCTGAAGGTCATCTGGTTTATTGCGCAGTGAACGAAGGTTAAAGGGAAATATTGCCGGTAACGCAGTCTGTCTGCAGAGACACGCCAGAGCGCCGGTACACACCGTCTGATTGGCTGGGTGAATGAAGTCGAGCACGAGGGAACCAAATGTCCAATATTTTATCAGATAGGACGAGAAAGCCGGGAAATAAATAAAGTTCAGTCAGAACCACTTCATCACGGATTGATTTGTTGGATGATACGCTACGCCTTATTGTTTTATACGTTACATCGGAGAACAGAGGTGCAGTTTGTGCTGCCGCCTCACAGCAAGACGATCCAAGGTTCGATTACAAACAGGTCCTGTATGAGTGGAGTCTGCATGTCCTCCCTGTAGACGAGTGGGTTTTCTCTCTATACCCTGTCTCCTCCTTTAAAGACATTCATTCATTCATTATCCTCTGATTAATCCTCTAGTAGGGTCGTGTAAGGAACGTGTGGGAGTTCACCATGTCCATACGAGGGGGAGGGGGGGCATTTCTGGCGCTGGGCAGATACACCCAGAACAGGGTGCCAATCTATCGCAGGGCACACACTTACTAACACACACATTAAACTTTATAGGGGCAATTTAGAGCAACCAATTCACCTTGAATATATGTTTTTGGACTGTGGGAGGATACTGCAGAACCCGTATCCCCAGTGCTGAGATGTGCTAACCACTACACCACTGTATTCCCCTTCAAATACATGCTATTAGATCGTTTGTAAACTATGGTTGAGGAAAACAATCCAAGGGCTGGACAGACACACACACACACACACACACACACACACACAAGGAATCCATGCGTATCCATGCACACACGCCCATGTCACAGGGAGCAAAAAGTAGACCCTAAAATATTTTGTAATACTCTGTGGTTACTACAAGCCGAGGATGAACAGAGCATCTGGTCTATTACAGCAGAAAATGCAAAAGCCAGCATCCGTCATGGGAGGAGGTGCATCAGAGCCTATGGCATGTGTTGAAAACACATCTGTCATCAGCGCAGTGACGTTTCTCGTTTCCCATGATGCACGTGTGTTGAATTGTCCTGTCTGCACCACTGATCTGTCTCGTACCATGAGGAGGACCATCGAACATAGACATTTCAGAAGCTGAAGTCCACCAGTGACACGTGATTTAGTGTTTAATTAAAACCAACCTTTACATTCAGGCTGCGTCCTCAAACGTAACCCCACACAGGAACGTGACTCTGTACCGCAGTAAGCATGGGGCTGCCCTCAGATCTGGACAGGTGTGGTGTGGATGTGTCCTCCGTTAAGGTGATTTGATGGTAAATGTCTCTGTTCGTCAGCTGACAGTGATGGCTGGGTTCAAGTCATGACCAAACACCCTGCGCAGCCCCGAGGTCATGATATTTGCAAAGAACACAGATGAGCCAACTGTCAGGATATGAAAGCCCTGACAGCTCCAGTGCAGTAAACATGCAGAGAATAAATATCCTCTATACGGACAAAACTACTGAGACACCCACAGCTCACACCAACCTCACATCCAACAGAGCCCCGTCTGTAGGGAGCTGGTTCTAACAGACTTGTTTGTTTTTTGTCTTTTATTCCAACACACGTGACATCACAAACATCCATCCATCCATTATCTTCCACTTTATCCTCTATTAGGGTCGCGGGGGGGGGGGTTCCCCATGCCCATCCAGGGGAGAACGTTTTGAGGGCTGGGAAGACACACCCAGGACAGGACGCCAATCTATCGCTGGGCACACACACATACAAACACACTCTATATGGGGCAATTTGGAGAACTCAATTGACCTTCATCCATGTTTGTGGACTGGAGGAAACCGGAGAACCCGGAGGAAACCCACGTGGACACGGGGAGAACATGGAAACTCCACCCAGATTGGGATTCGAACCGGGAATCACCAGTGCTGAGAGGAGAACATGCTAAACCACTAAGCCACTGGGCCGCCCCATCACAAACATCTCCATCCCAATTCATACCAAAGGTGTTTAACACTGTTGAGGTCAGGGTTCTGTGCAGAACACTTGCTTCATGGAGAGCATTGTTGTGAGAACCATCACAGCTCCTCAAGATCAACCGTCTGAGATCATGTGATTATGAGTCAAAACAAAATCACATCAAATCAAATCAAGTTCATTTGTCACATGGGTAGATATAGACGGAACAGCCAGCAGTGAAATTATGTATATAGTAATTATATATATATATATTCATTCATTCATTCATTATCTTCTGCTTTATCCTCTATTAGGGTCGCGGGGGGGGCCCCATTCATGGGAGACCGTTTCGGGCGCTGGGCAGATACACCCAGGACAGGGCGCCAATCCATCGCTGGCCAGACACACACACACACTCTATATGGGGCAATTTGGAGAACTCAATGGAACTTGATCCATGTTTTTGGATTGTGGGAGGAAACCGGAGAACCCGGAGGAACCCCACACAGACACGGGGAATACATGGAAACTCCACCCAGATTGGGGATTCGAACCGGGAATCCCTAGAGCTGAGAGGAGAACATGCTAAACCACTAAGCCATCGTGCCGCCCGCAGTGAAATTCAGAAAATTATAAATATAATAATTAATGATTATATAATAATAATTATATTTCCAAAGTGCAAAGTTAAAAAGACTAGAACAGCTTGCGTCTCTTAATGTTAACCCCGTACTGCTGTGCTAATGTTCTGATCAGGGTTCTCTGGAGGTCATAACATCTGCTGCAGGTCTTTAATAATTAACTCTTATGTTGTTTTCACAAGGAATCAAAAGTCTGGTTGGTGTAAACCCTCGTTAAATCTGTTAGAATGAGACGTTATACGGAAACGCAGTAAAGATAGAAAGTCGTTTAGTCATTAGACCAGAAATCTATCAATAAACACGGCGTTCACGCGTTCACACTGCGCTCGGGCTGCGCGGAGACTGACAGTCGGGCTAATTAGGATGTCTTTAATTTGTTAAGGTTGATGGATGATGATCTCTTCACTAATGTCACAGCGTGAGTGCGCACCCCCGTCGAATCTCGCACCACCAACAGATCAGGATAAGAGAGAGGAACTTTAAAGATAGAACGCAGCAAGGACAGACATTAAGGATCCAGGATTTTGAAGATGAACCATGATGTTTGGAAGTGTGTGATTCCCTCATCGCTTCACGACGATGGCACGCTGACACGTCCAAACTTGGATTTCATTACGTCCCACATGAGAGTAAATGCTTTTCAGCGCCTCGCTGGCCGGTGGACGTTTAGGGGAGGTGGGTGAGGGCAGAATATCGAGTACATTTCCACTTCCTTTATTCCTCAAAGGACTCTGGGATTCTCTTCTTGAAAGATGGTCCAATATTCTTGGTTTTTGGCAGAGACACCGGGTCTAAGTCATCACATGGAAACAAATGACGTACAAACGCTTTGGCCTCCAAGTGAACTGGTGTATCACATGATACTGTGAGAGTGTGATCTGATCCCGTATTAAATATCAAATTTAATTACTAGCTTTATTTATTCATGTTCACAAGATATTTTATCCAGAGCTGATCCCACTGCTGATTACACCCCAACCTGATGGATTAGAGTACCGAGTCAGTCATGATTCAGAGTTAATGAGGGTTAAGGACTTGTTTAAAGACCCACAGTGTAAGTTTAGTAAGATCTGACCTGGATTTGAACCCACAATCTTTAGATTGATAGCCCAACATCACAACCAGTGAACTAGCACATCCCAGTGGATCACGGCGAGGAACCACCATCCATCATGTGACAGATACACAACTAAATATATACAAACACATGTTACAGCCAGTGCACGGCGGCCTCGAGGTTATCATGTTCATCTCTCCAGGTTTGAATCCCGATCTGAGTAAAGATTCCATGTTCTCCCTGTGTCAGCATGGGCTTCCCACCCCAGTCCAAAAAACATTGATTCAAGGTAAACTGAATTGCTTCTAAATTGCCTCTATATAGTGTGTGTGTGTGTGTGTGTGTGTGTGTGTGTGTGTGTGTGTGAGTGTGTGCCCAGTGATGCATTGGCGTCCTGCCCTGGGTGTATCTGCCAAGCATCCAAAACTTTCTACCCTGGATGGGCATGGGGAACCCCGCAGTGACCCTAGCACCTATTTAATGAGATAAAATGAGACGTTACAATCAGATAGAAACGCAGTGTCTCTGTTTTAACTGATGATTTGGTTCCTAAAGAAATCTCGTGTTCTCAAATAGAGAACATACCAACACCACACTGCCTGGCCAAATCCCATGACCTTCTGTTACATTTGGTCATTTTGCGGAAGCTTTTATCCAAAGGGACTTACAAGTATCCCAACTTGGGGTCCGAATGCAGAGTCACCTCTGGAGCGATGAGGGTTAAGAACTCATTCATTCATTATCTCCCGCTTATCCTCTATTAGGGTCGTGGTGGGGTTCCCCATGCCCATCCAGGGGAGAACGTCTCGGGCGCTGGGCAGATAGACCCAGGACAGGGCGCCAATCCATCGCTGGGCATATGTATATACAGTATATAAAAATAAATTTGAGAATATATATATATATATAAATATGGAATATGAAATATAAAATGTACCCATCCCCACATGTAAAAATGTGCCCATCCAGGGTAGAACGTCTCGGGCGCTGGGCAGATAGACCCAGGACAGGGCGCCAATCCATCGCTGGCCGGGTTAAGAACTCACAGTGATAACTTCAGTGGACATGGGATGTAAACCTACAACATTCAGATTGTTCACCCCACGCCCTAAACACTGAGCTACCACACCTCTGCTCTGTTGTTATGAAGTCAAGGGAAGCCAAATGTCAAAGTAACAACGACATGTAAAGAGAAAACAGCATGCGACGCCATTAATCAGGACTGTAGATTGATGCGTGAACAAAAAAGAGGATCTGTGATGATAAA
Source organism: Corydoras maculifer (assembly GCA_019802435.1). Classification (NCBI taxonomy): domain Eukaryota; kingdom Metazoa; phylum Chordata; class Actinopteri; order Siluriformes; family Callichthyidae; genus Corydoras; species Corydoras maculifer. The sequence continues at coordinate 719,671 of JAFMOD010000368.1, forward strand.
CAAGGACCCCGGCCAAGAGGAAACCCACGGAAAGCGTCTGGAAGCAGGAAAACAAAGAAACAAGAAACGGCTTTCGGGACGCATTAACATCACAATGGCCCGGAAAGGAAAACAAGACAAAGGGCTGAAAGATCTGGACTAATTTGATGTGAGCTCTGGGTCCACTCACAGGAGTGGGACCGCCCAAACGCACCTGAACAACAAAAGAGCAAGAGCGCCGGAGAAGGTGGAAGCACATTACACGCACTCTGGGAAAACGTCCGCACGCCGGGAGGCAGGGGCGCCGACGCTACAGCGACCGTTCACGAGGCAGGAAGCATGAAGACGCGAGGGATGAGTTATTGTGAAGGTGCGAGTCCTATAGGTTCACAAAGAGCCCTGACCTCAACCGGACTCGACCCGTCGGGATGCACTGAAATGTCAGCCGCGAGGTCTGTGGGCGGAACATGCACTTTACACTGAATGGACACGGATTCGCACCGTCACTGTGGACCTCTGAAAGTGTTATCGCCACGAGGGAAGAACGATACATATTAATGCCCCTGAATATGAAACGCCTCATACACCATGTCCACAGATGCATTGGGTTTAACTGGTTGGAAGGCGGGGGTGGCATGCTGGTATATGTGGTAACCACCCCGCCACCATGCCACCCGCCTTCCAACTTCCAGCGCTGGGGGTCCAGGTTCGAATCTTGATCTGGGTGGAGTTTCCATGATCTCCCCGTGTCTGTGTGGGTTTCCTCTGGGTTCTCCAGTTTCCTCCCACAGTCCAAAAACATGGATTTAAGGTGAATTGGCTGCTTTAAATTGCTTCATACATGTGTCACATGTGTGTATATATACATATATATATACACACATACATACATACAGAGTGTCTAAATGCTACCACCTAACATTAAACATAACCTTACACTAACCATAAACTAACCATAACTAGAACCATACAACACGATTTCACCTACAACATAAAGTACATTGTGATCTTAAGGTTCTCACAGTGTGGTGTAAACAGGATTTGATTTCTGCAGTGTGATGTATACCTGTACACACACACACACACACACACACACACACACACACACACACGTACACACACACACTTCTCCCTTTGTGGGAACAGTTTGGGGAAGGCCTGCCTTTGTTTCAGCATGAGTGTTATAAGGAATTCTGGCCCTCACAGAGTCTTAACCTCAACCTCACCGATTCCCATTAGAGACGAATTAGAACACAGACTGCAGGTTTTCTGGCTGAAGGGACACAGACAGAGCGGAGTGAAATCTGTTCAGTCCCTTTAGGTTCTCTGTGAGAACAATAAAGAATAAAAAGTAAAGAATGAAATGACAGAACTGTCAGTGCGACGTCATTCGAGTGATAATGTCTCCTGTACTCAGCACTATATTGGGATCTTTCAGGAACGCCGTTCGGAGTCTCACTACATCTCGTCCGTACAAATCGCAGCGTCACCTTCTTCTGGGTCATAAATCCTCCAGATTGCTGCAACATTTCTGAGTGAAAGTGCACGTCTGAACGAGGTTTGAGCGAGAGGCGGCTTCACGGTAACAAACAGTGACATCCTAATAATATCATCCACTGCAGACGATCATGTGCAGGTCAGGACAGAGCCTCAGACGCACAGCTCTTAAACAAAACCGGTTCTGTCTGGTTCAATCAGAGTGCAACATGCACGCCGTACCTCACTCTGATTCAAGATTCAAGATTCAAGAAAATTTTATTATCATTAATATCACATTGTTACATGAGATATTACATGATATACCCAAAATTATGGGATACGGACCCCGATTACCCTGTTATTTAAATTTACATTTTGAGAAGAAGCGAGAATTACACATATCGCTATGTGAAATGTGAAATATAATATAGTATACCACTATGAATACATAATATTCATTCATTCATTCATTATCTTCCGCTTATCCTCTATTAGGGTCGCGGTGGGGTTCCCCATGCCCATCCAGGGGAGAACGTCTCGGGCGCTGGGCAGATAGACCCAGGACAGGGCGCCAATCCATCGCTGGGCACACACTCACTCACACAGACACACTCTAAATTGGTCAATTTTGAGAATTCAATTAACTTGATCCATGTTTTTGGACTGTGGGAAGAAACCGGAGAACCCGGAGGAAACCCACGCAGACACGGGGAGAACATGGAAACTCCACCCAGATGGGGATTCGAACCATGAATCCCTAGCGCTGAGAGGCGAATGTGCTAACCACTAAGCCACCGTGCCGCCTGAATACATAATATATCACTACAAATATAGAATATTTAACTATAAATATAATATATAAATATATGTATATACATTCATTCATTCATTCATTATCTTCCGCTTTATCCTCTATTAGGGTCACGGTGGGGTTCCCTATGCCCATCCAGGGGAGAACGTCTCGGGCGCTGGGCAGATAGACCCAGGACAGGGCGCCAATCCATCGCTGGGCATATGTATATACAGTATATAAAAATAAATTTGAGAATATATAATAATATAATATATATATAAAGTAGTAAAAAATAAAATAAATATAAATATAGAATATCAAATATAAAATGTAAATATAGCAGCATATAAAAGTGTATAACGATACATGTGAGATGAGATGATGATGAGGTATTTTTTGTGGAGTGATGATCAAAATGTGTGAACGTCTTGTTAGATGGAGTTTGTGAGTCTTACAGCTTCTGCTATAAAGCTGTTCCTCAGTCTGTTGCATCTGAGTATTAAGATGAGATAAACCTTCATTTGTCCCACAATGGGGAAATTCACAATTAATTATTAAATATTAAAGGCATGGTCAATACGTCGAGTGTCCATGTACAGTAACATCGTTATGCTATTTAAAAGAGTAATGTGAGCGTCTGCAGATTTGTTATCACAGTAAAGAACATGCCAACTTTTAATCCTCACTGCTAAGGTTCTTAAATGGAACGCTTCACGCCAGCCTTCATGGCAGCAGGATGCAGGTAGCGTGTCCAAGTTTAATCCGGTTGCATGTGTTTTTTTTTTTATAAAACCATGTGCCAGGATTACACCATGATTTTATAAATGTTAAATTAAGTAAGATTGTTTAATGGCTGATCCATGCCGAGTTCCTCTCTCTGCCCGGCTGCTGTTGGGCGCTTTTGGGAAAGACCCACGAGCCAAAATGACTGGAGCGTAATTTGCATAAAGAGGCTGCAAAATGCATCAGCGAGTCTGGGAATCCAATGAATTAATGAATTTTAAGAATAAACTCATAATTCAGCGTAATGAGAAATCTGACAGAAGCCAAAGCAACTGATGGAAAGTAGGGCAGCGGAAGAGAGCGGCGTTTCACTGAGGTCTAAATATTCCGACTCTGATATTCAGGCGGTTTAATGCATTGCGCTGATTGATCGTCTTCAGCCATAAACAAGTCTGATCGCACAAACAGGCCAAATCAAATTGGCAAATCGTGACAACATACAAAGTGGCTCTTTGTATTCATTTGATTTTAATGGCGTTTGATAAATATGGACCATTTCTCTCTTTCCTTTCTGTCCAATTAAAGGTGAATGTGGAAAAACTTGACAATCGTTTCCATCAATAATAGAAATTACACCTGAATGTCTGAACCTGAACCTCGCAGGACACTTATTCAAAGTCATTCTGTCAATCAGTGGAAGGCAGAGCCTCCGAGAGAACCTACTGCCTCCCCCCGGGGAGGGTGCCGGAGTCAGAATCCAGCTCCTGTCTTCTCAATAGAAATAAACTCAACTTTAATTCTCAAGTTTACCTTCAAATGTCAGTAACAGTAACAGGGTTTAGTACCGAGTTCCATGGTTCCATGGCCCTTAACCCTCATTGCGTCAGGGTTGCTGTATTATGGCTGACTCTGTGTTCTGACCATGGCCATAGCATCGGACACCTGTACGTCACTTTGGATAAAAGCTAAATGAATAAATGTAAATGATCTACTGAGTCGGTGAGGGTTCTGACAGCAGATCAGAGGTCAGAGGAACAGCTGGAAAGGATCTCACATTAATAAATATTCAGTCAGAGAGCAGCTCATGGAGGATGAGGGTTCTGTGTTTCAGTGGATTAACACGCTGGACTGCAGAACGTCCACAGATATTCATTTAAAAGATAAAAATAGAACCCAACAGATCCCACTCACACATTACATACACACCTTCCTACACACCCTCCCACGCACCTGCCTTTAAACCACCACCCCCCCCACACACACACTCGCACACACACTCACACACACTGGTTTACAGAAGGCGCTGTATGTTTTATAGAACTCCATCCTCAAATCCTGCACACCGTCAAATCAGTTTATAAAAGACAAGCAGAGCAGATCTGCATTTAAATCATCAGCTTTACAAACTAGTTACCATTAAACTCAAACTAGTCATCTTTAAATTCAAACGGGTATTTTACATTCTAACTAGTCACCTTTATTTCCCTAACTAGTCACTATTTCCCATTGGATTCAAACTGGTAATCTTTAAACCCTAACTAGTCACTTTTAAATTGTAACTAGTCACCGCTAAACTAAAACTAGTCCCTATTAAATTACACTCGTTAACATTAAACTTAAACTAGTCACTGTTAAACTTACACTGGTAACCTTTAAACTCATAGCCACACTCAAATCATAACTAGTCACATTTATATTTTAAGTGGTAACCTTTGACCATTACACACTACTACACTTTATACTTAATCAACTAAACTTCAAACTTAGACTAGTCACTATTAAACATCAACTAGTCACCTTTAAACTTTAACTAGTCATCATTCCACTTAAATGGAATTCCACTTGGCAATCTTTAAACACAAACTAGCCACATTTAAATCATAACTAATCTCCATTATATTCTAACTAGTAACCTGTAAACTAATTAGTGACCATTACACACTTTAAACTTTAACTAGTCATCATTAAGCTTTACTATTAGTCAGTGATGTTGATTTAGTTTCCGGTCTGATTCTTCACTGATCACAGATCAGCGGCGCCAATTATTTAAATCAGAAACATGTTAATCTTCTTTACGTAACGTTTCTACAAAACATTCAGCCATTAAAACGCTCACGCCGCCAGAAAGCGTCTGCCGAAAGCCTCCGGATTTTTACATTCTGCTTAAAAATGTTGGGAAGCTGAATTATGTAAAGCTGGTTGGAGGTTAAACGTTCTTTATTCTAAAGCAGCCCCCGAGTCTCCGCCTTCAGAACATCGGAACGCTGATCAGAACGTCTGCAAATTCATTAAACACTTCCAGCATAATGAAGAGACCTGAGGGCGTCTCCGGGTTCTCAAGCAGCCAACCCCCCTCCACCCCCCCACGCATATGAACACAGTGTGTGTGTGTGTGTGTGTGTGTGTGTGTGTGTAAACAGACGTCCATTTATTTCATAGTGTCTAATCCAAACCGTTACCATTAACACTCTTATCTCACATTAAACTGCTGAACCTCCATGGAGCTCATTTCTTATTAAATGATTTTAATAAAGTAGGAGTTTTTTTTTTTATATGTTAATTAAAATAAATCCTGTTTAAAGTTAAAAGTTAAACTCCAGCAATCACAAAATGTCTGTATAATGTAATCATGAGCAAACATGTCCATCACTCGAGTTTGCTCTCAATGTAATCATAATTGGCTGACAACACGGACGGGTGCCGTTTCAATAATAAATCAAAAAGAATAAATGAATTGTAAATGGTTTCCATACTCTGTACGTCCCTGCATGTCTCTGTACGTCTCTGTACGTCCCTGCATGTCTCTGTACGTCCCTGTACGTCCCTGCATGTTTCTGTACGTCCCTGCATGTTTCTGTACGTCCCTGCATGTCTCTGTACGTCCCTGCATGTCTCTGTACGTCNTGAATCTGATCTCATCTGTTTGCAGGGTTCTGTAGAGACCTTCAGATGGCGAGGAACCGGAGTGAAGCGGAATATGAGCGACCTTCAGGTGCTGGTCGTTTTTTCATGGTTTCGTGATTTCATGTCAATACCATTTACAATGCCGCCTCAACCCCTGACACGCCGACAAGTGGAGCAGGTAGAGGTAGTAATCCAAATTTATTGAAATCTAAATCGAGAAATGACCTTTTCAGCGAGAGCTACTGTGTGTTTCATCAATGTGAGCTCATACACAAAGGGACCTCGAGGCCACGGCGGCCTTAAAATCAAAAAGAAATGCCCGCGCTGTCCATACGTTTCGAAATGTTTAGGAATGCAGATGAGGAACCTTCAATTAGGATCTTGTATTCGGGGGGGGGGGGGGATTAAAGGGATGAGGCATGACACCGGGTGAATCCATTCAAAAGTCAATTTTCAGCGTTATGATCAATTCACTGCATTCTGGGACCTAAATGTACAGTAGTTCAGCCCAAACACAAGTCCCCCCCCTGTGTAAAGTCTGCATGTCCTCCCGGTGCCTGAGTCGGTTGATTATGGATACTCCGAACCCAGAACTCTATAAAACAGCACCATGAAAGACGACAAAAACTGCTGCTGCTGCTAAATAAATTACAAACCCCATTTTTAACTAATGGACATAACCGCACCTTACAGCTAACGCTACTATTAATTATTCATGAAAACATGAACAAATAAAAGTAATTCTTTAATGTTAACGTAAAGAAGAGAACTGTGCTGTTCATCATCACAGATCTCAGAGATGTGTCAACGAGTCATTTGTTTCTAAACGACTCTTTTCTGAATGTTCAACATTACAACACAACTAGTCGCCGGTAAATTCAATTAACTCAACGTGATCACCGTTACACATTAGTCACCATTAAACTCTAACTAGTTGCAATTAAGCTCAAACTAATCACCATTAACTCAGTCAATTCTTTCCAAACGGCTCTTTTGAGAATGTCCAACGTCATAAGATAAAACTCAAACTAGTCACCTTTAATCTTTAACCAGTTACCATTAAATGCTAACTATTCATTCATTCATTCATTATCTTCCACTTTATCCTCTATTAGGGTCGTGGTGGGGTTCCCCATGCTCATCCAGGGGAGAACATTTCGGGCGCTGGGCAGATAGAGCCAGGACAGGGTGCCAATCTATCACTGGACACTCACTCACTCACACACACACACACTCTATATGGGGCAATTTGGAGAATTTATTTGACTTGATCCATGTTTTTGGACTGTGGAAAAAAAAAAAAAAAACAGAGAACCTGGAGGAAACCCACGTGGACACGGGGAGAACATGGAAACTCCACCCAGATGGGGATTCGAACCGAGAATCCCTAGTGCTGAGAGGCGAACGTGCTAAACCACTAAGCCACCGTGTCGCTAAATGCTAACTAGTGGCAATAAATCTAAAACTAATGACCATTAACTCTAAACCTGTAATTTGTTTCTAAACGGCTCTTTTCCAAACGTCCATCATCATAAGATAGGGGGCGCCGTCCACATTCCTTTGACTTTATAGTTTTCTACTTAAGTGCATTGTGTTTTGTCCTCCGGGGGACGGTTCTCGCGCAGTGTTCGTTTTGATGTATGGTTTTGGAGATTGGCCTCTTTGCTGATGCTCTTGTTTTTATTCAGCACATTCTTTATCTGTAATGAAGTTGCTGTTGTGCTCGCTCTGCCTGCGTGAGGAAGGCTTTGTGTATGGATCCTTTACCGGCGTGGAACTGATTATGCTTTGGATATAATTGATTTACTTTAGGCTGAGCGTTTTAGCGGGCCTGACACCGCCGCGAGATTCGTTCGGCGTCGTAATGGTTTGATGCCAAGCAAATAAGCACTCAGTGAGTCTGTGGAGACTCGAACCATGAATCAGCGCGTGCCAGACAAAGGCCTGACGAGGTAATTGTTTGTGGGCTATTTGTGAGAGCAGGAATCTTCATTATTTTAGGTTTGTAATCTTTGTGGGTAAAACTTTTTACGAGAGAAATTCAGGTGGTTAGAATGCAGAACGCCAACAATCGCAAAACGGCGGCATGATGTAACGATACGAGCGAGCAGGCTCAGAGTAAAGCACGCGTTCACACCACCTACAGACTGCCGAGCTTATTAAGAGCCTGAGAACATGTTCAGGATCTTAATGGACGTGGTTCTGTTCTCGGCTGCACGCCGTTCTGATTTATTTGGGTTTAATTTATTATGTTAGCTTCNTTCAGGTGGTTAGAATGCAGAACGCCAACAATCGCAAAACGGCGGCATGATGTAACGATACGAGCGAGCAGGCTCAGAGTAAAGCACGCGTTCACACCACCTACAGACTGCCGAGCTTATTAAGAGCCTGAGAACATGTTCAGGATCTTAATGGACGTGGTTCTGTTCTCGGCTGCACGCCGTTCTGATTTATTTGGGTTTAATTTATTATGTTAGCTTCAAATTATTTCTTATTTTTAAGTTTCTTTATCCTAGTATTTCATTTCTGATTAGCATGTTCTCCTCTCAGCACTAGGGATTCCCGGTTTGAATCCCCATCTGGGTGGAGTTTCCATGTTCTCCCCGTGTCCGCGTGGGTTTACTCTGGGTTCTTCGGTTTCCTTCCACAGTCCAAAAAACATGGATCAAGGTCATTTGAATTCCCCAAATTGCCCCATATAGAGTGTGTGTGTGTGAGTGAGTGAGTGAGTGAGTGTGCCCAGCGATAGATTGGTGCCCTGTTCTGGGTGTATCTGCCCAGCACCCGAAACATTCTCCCCTGGTTGGGCATGGGGAACACCCCCTCCCCCCCCACCATGACCCTAGAACATAATGGATGGATGGATAATATTCCATTTCCGTGCTTTACTGATTCTAAACTCCATCACTGTGTTTTTATATTATCTCATCTCATTATTATACCTTTAATCCCCCACTACTGACTTGTGTCACTAGGGGGCGTTCTTCATGTCCATTCATGGGGGAATGTTTCAGGCGCTGAGCAGATAGACACAGGACAGGGTGCCAATCCATCACTGGGGCAATAAGATAGGGGCAATTTACAGCAGCCAATTCACCTTGAATCCATGTTTTTAGACTGTGGGTAGTACTTGGAAACTCTATCCAGATTGGGATTGGAACATCCCCAGTGCTGAGTGGCGAGCATGCCAAGCCATTTTCTGATATAATTCAGCTCATTCTGATGTCGTACAGTAAATCTTCTGAAAGTTGCTTTTAATCTTAAGTGTTATAATGAAAATGACCTCGTCACACGTCTCCTAACTAGTTGTCGGGGTTGCGATATGACGGTTAAGTTAGCTGCGCTCTGCTAGAGCTTTTAATAATGAGGATGTATAGGAATCGGCACCACGTTGTCTTTTTTGTCGTTTTGAAGTCTAGTTTAAATCCAGTCTGCACGGACGAGCCGGAACTGAGAAGATTGAAAAATGAGAAGCACGGCCGCGTCGTTCAGGGCGGACTGACCCAGTAAATACCCCGGATCACAAGAACTCAGATGTAAATGGCCGGATCTGCGGGTCATTCCATTACATCCTCCATTACACCTTTTACCTACATAAAAGCTACACCATCCGGAGAACGGCGCTGCGCCTCGAACACAACGCAGGCTTTACTATTAATCAGACGGATAAAAGAAACCCAGGCTGATGCAACACGCTGCAGGACTTAATGCGGCGCCAACGGAAACGAGAAGTCCGGCGCTGTTCTGCCATGTAGGTCACATGTGCAGCTGGTGCTAATGGTGGAGCCGGCGCGTCGGGTCCATTCGATGGATGTGGATCTAAACGTGTCAAACGTAAATTCATTCAATCATTATCTTCCGCTTTATCCTCTATTAGGATTGTGGGGGGGGGGGGGGGGTTTCCCCATGTCCATCCAATGGAGAATGTTTCGGGCGCAGGGCAGGTACACCCAGGACAGGACACCAATCTATCGCTGGGCACACACTCACTCACACAGACACACTCTATATGGGGCAATTTGGAGAAGTCAATTGACTTCATTCATGTTTTTGAACTGTGGTAGGAAACCACTAAGCCACAGTGATGCCCCATCACAAACATCTCCATCCCAATTCATACCAAAGGTGTTTAACACTGTTGAGGTCAGGGTTCTGTGCAGAACACTTGCTTCATGGAGAGCATTGTGAGAACCATCACAGCTCCTCAAGATCAACCGTCTGAGATCATGTGATTATGAGTCAAAACAAAATCACATCAAATCAAATCATGTTCATTTGTCACATGGGTAGATATAGACGGAACAGCCAGCAGTGAAATTTAGAAAATTATATATATAATAATTATATATATATATATATAAATTCATTCATTCATTATCTTCCGCTTTATCCTATATTAGGCTCGCGGAGCGGGGGGGGGGGTTCCCCATGCCCATCCAGGGGAGAACGGACAGGGTGCCAATCTATCGCTGGGCACACACTCACTCACACAGACACACTCACACATCAATATGGGGCGATTTGGAGAACTCAATTAGCTTGCTCCATGTTTTTGGACTGTGGGAGGAAACCGAAGAACCCGGAGGAAACCCACGCAGACACGGGGAGAACATGGAAACTCCACCCAGATGGCGATTCGAACCGGCAATCCCCAGCGCTGAGAGAACGTGCTAAACCACTAAGCCACCGTGTCGCCCAAACGTAAATGATTTTTTTTTAGACTGACCCTGATGAAGAGCAGAAACGGCATCACGGCGAAACACGGCTGCAGCAACGGACGACGGATTTATAGATTTTTATGTAAGACCTAAGAAACCAGGTAAGTAAAAAAAAAAAAAAAAAACAACTATATTTTGGATGTAAACCAAGTGGAGGGTGATGCGATACCAGCCGAGTAATAAAGCCTGGAGCAGAGGAATGAAGAGAAGAGAAAAATAATGATACGACAGAAGACAAGGGTGTAGGATGATCAAAACGCCTTCGGGGCTTTCCTAATCTTTTTATGTTACCTCTAACTCCGCCACGCAGCTCCTCCTGGAAGCTTCTGAGCAATCAAGATAGGTTGGGCTATAAGACGTAATGTGATAACACAAAGACACACAAGCACAGTCTGCGAGCAGCCAACCACCCCCACGATTCTGAGTGTTCGGGGGCCAGAGGGGACACACGAGGTGGGGCGGATATGAAAAGAGGAAAGAAAATGAGAGGAAGGAGGGAAGGCTGGCGATATTTGCGAGATATAAAGCGATCAGGGACGTTGTTATCCAGTTAGAAGATTCCTCAGCGCCATGATACGCAGGCACTTTTTAAACGCGCTCGCCGCCGTGCCGCTCAGTTTAAGTGCTTTCAGCTCGAACAAAACTCCGGATGGTCGGCGAGGGAAAAGGCCAAAGCCCCGGATTGCACTCCAAGGACGCATTTGAGGAACCGTGATGTATAGCGTTCAAGTGGCGCAGAACCCCCCCGGATACGGAACAGAAGGAAACTCGATAGAAAGTGAAAGGAAACGAAAGAAATGTTTACACGGACAAATAAACGTCTGAGTGAGTTCAGAAGACGTTTCCACAGAAAGTACGCTTACAAAAGGCTTTTTTTAATATAGTACTGATAAATATTAAATACACAGAACAAAAATCTTTAAAAAGAAAAATTCTGACCTTTCTAAGTATAAATATATATTCATTCATTCATCCATTATCTTCCGCTTTGTCCTCTATTAGGGTCGCGTTGGGGTTCCGTCCACATTTAAAGACAAGCAAGCTGTTGGGATCAGGTATAAATATGAGGATCGTTTCACTGTGGCGCCCCCCAATAGTACAAGAAAAATAAAGACAGAAGAACTCCAGCGTTGTACATGCTGGACGAGTTCAACTCGAGGGCTAAACCTCAGTGACCAACAGACCCCATTCCATCAGTGCCTGACCCGACACACAGTCTCTGGATTGACCTCCCAGTAAAAGTAAAACCCGGTTTAAAGTCACACAAACTTCTTTGGTCATGAAATAAGACGACCAGCGACCCGGGGTCCATAACACTAAAGCCACCCAGCTTGTCCGTAACAACCACGTCCCCCTGCAGGCGCTCTAATCGGTCATTTATTCAGACTTGCTGTTGGAATGGGATTGTCTGTTCAAAAATAGCAGAGCGCCAGCTTTCTAACACGGCAGGTTTGAGTGACGGGAATCACGGCGCTTAAGATGACCTCTGTCACAATCGCTCTTATTGCTATCCGGCGCATTAAAGCTCCAGGGAACAGCGGCGTCGCAGACATTCTCTGGTTTAAAATGCCAAACTGCGCGGGGAACAGATACGGCACATAATGGAAGGATATCTCCAGCCCCATCTTCAGTTCAGTCACGGCGCCTCTCAGGGGAACACGCCGGTGCATTGACACAACGCTGTCACCGGGCGATAAGTTGCCACACTAACCCCACTGCTATCAGTTACAGTGGTATCAAAATGTCCCGTCTTTAGCCGCCGGTAGCTATGGAGTGCTGTTCCATATCGTTTGGTATCGTTTGGTATCGTGATTGTTGAGGGTCTCGGGTTGAGATTTATTTTAACAACAACTAACTCCATCCAAAACCAAATGACATTACATCACATGCACAAAGAGGCGCCGGTACGACAGTCTGCTCACACACGAAGCTGCATACGGGTCAAAACGAGTCGAAAAAAGTTTCAAACCTTCATTTCACATTTGAATCTAAAGTACGAGCGCAAAGTTTTACCATTAAATCAATCAACAGTGCAAAATACAATGAAACTCAAAGACTGAAAACCTATCCATCCATTATCTTCCGCTGAATCCTCTGTTAGGGTCGCACGCAAGGGGGGGGGTTTTCCCATGCCCATCCAGGGAAGAACGTTTCGAGCGCTGGGCAGATAGACCCAGGACAGGGCGCCAATCCATCGCTGGGCACACACTCACTCACACAGACAAGCTCCATATGGGGCAATTTTGAGAATTCAATTGACTTGATCCATGTTTTTGGATTGTGGGAGGAAACCGGAGAACCCGGAGAAAACCCACGCGGACACAGGGAGAACATGGACACAGGGAGAAACTCCACTCATATTGGGTTTTGAACCGGGAATCCCTAGCGCTGAGAGGAGAACATGCTAAACCACTAAGCCACCGTGCCGCAAATGTAAAATTTAGATCAATAAAAAAAAAAGAAGGAAATTAAATTAGGTCATTCATTCATTCATCCATTATCTTCCGCTTTATCCTCTATTAGGGTCGCGGTGGGGTTCCCCATGTCCATCCAGGGGAGAACGTCTCGGGCGCTGGGCAGATACACCCAGGACAGGGCACCAATCCATCGCTGGGCACACACTCACACACACAGACACACTCTATATGGGGCAATTTTAAGAATTCAATTCACTTGATCCATGTTTTTGGACTGTGGAAGGAAACTGGAGAACCCGGAGGAAACCCACGCAGACACGGGGAGAACATGGAAACTCCACCCAGATGGGGATTCGAACCGGGAATCCCTAGTGCTGAGAGGCGAACGTGCTAAACCACTAAGCCACCGTGCCGCCTAAATTAGGAAATGAAAAGGAAATTTAATTTTGAAATACTGTACAATGCAAAAGTTTTAACTATAAACTGTTACGTAGAGAATTAAAGGTAAACTGCAGAGTTGGTGTTAAAGACGACGTGCATAAAGAAACGATCGTTCGTCCGGCGGTCAGTTAGTTTCTCGGTCAGTCCGTCAGTCCTCTCTTCAACCGGGTCACGGGAAGCAGGTACCAAATCCCACCTCTTGTCCAGAGTCNAAGGAAATTTAATTTTGAAATACTGTACAATGCAAAAGTTTTAACTATAAACTGTTACGTAGAGAATTAAAGGTAAACTGCAGAGTTGGTGTTAAAGACGACGTGCATAAAGAAACGATCGTTCGTCCGGCGGTCAGTTAGTTTCTCGGTCAGTCCGTCAGTCCTCTCTTCAACCGGGTCACGGGAAGCAGGTACCAAATCCCACCTCTTGTCCAGAGTCCATCCCGTCAGAACGGGCAGTTCCCAAAACCGCGGCTTGTTTTTAAAGCCAAATGCATCAAATATTTAACCTCTTTATTCATTTATTGCTTTTCATTAGCAAATGTCACTCCGGGTCCAAATCATGAATAATATACCAGTTAGTTATGAAAAGAAGAAAGGTTCTCTGCAGCGCTGGTGGGACAGCGACGTCGTGTCCGAGAGGACGCTTTGAAAACGACGTGAAGCGAGGAATTTGACTGATTTGGGAAAATATGAGTTTAAAAGAAACACAGAGTTCTGGATTTCTTACACAGAATCTATTTACACAGAGTCCATCATCCAGAAGCCTCTCATCTGAGTCCAGCACAAAGAACACACATCCACACAGCCGCCTGCGTAAAAAACCCACACGGGTTCCATTAAAGCTGGAAACGCTGGCCAAGCTCACGGAGCCGATGATTGAAAGGTTCTCCAGACGATGACACGGGACGTAATCCGGCGGGGTTCACGGGGACTTTATTCTTTGATCAAAGAGCAACCTAAAA
>JAFMOD010000037.1:0-16499 GCA_019802435.1 Corydoras maculifer
CCAATTGTGCTTTCAATTTCACAACTTCCTCAAAGTATCTAAAGCGTTATCTCCAACGAGACACACTCAGCAGGATGGGGAAGCTGTGGGGAGTGAGAGACTACCACCATTTTCCACTGGACATCTTGTTACATTGCAATAGAGATTTCGTATATTAAGCTTACGTGCAAATTTTAAAAAACAAACTTTATTCAAATTTGTTACCAACTTTATGTATAATTGATGACATTTAAACATTAGATGACCAGAATGCTTTGACGTTGTAAAACTATACAATAACCATCCAATCAAAATATGTATATACATATCTAAAATTTGGTATTCTTTTATTTTAAAAGATTTTAGTCAAATAATTAGAAAATGATCATTAATTCAGAATGTAATGCTAAATAAACCTTGGTGTATGGGTTTTATATCTGCACTGAGAAATGCAATAGTTCACGCAGCCGTCTGCACTGTACCTGGAACTTTGTGTGCTTAGTGTATGTTCCTCAGGTCCAGGCCTTTTAGTTAATTACCCCCCAGTTTTAGTTGAGTAGTGCTCATTTATGTGTTGTGTTCCTTTTTTAAACCGGTTTTAGACTCTCAGACCTTCGCGGAACAGAGGTCATCACCTACGCTTTATCCGAGGTTTACGTAAGTTTTTGTCTTCTTTGCTTTGCTTCATGTTTTGATTTAATAATAAAAGATACTGTGTTTTAACTGCTACCTGGAACTCATTATATGTCTTTATAATGCTCTCACGAATCAAGCGTTACACAATAAGGCATATCTGTACATTTCTGTACATGAGATGCAGTACAAAAACATTTAGTTCAATGCACTTTCAGTTTTTAAGAATAAATACTGTATTTTGTTTTAACACTATGATCAACTGGAATAAGATTCATATCAAACTTCTAGAAGTACTCTATAATATTCAAATATGCTGTATTGACAAAAGTATTAGGACACATCTCTATCATTTTATTAAGATGGTTATGATCAGCGGCACGGTGGCTTAGTGGTTAGCACGTTCGCCTCTCAGCGCTAGGGATTCCCGGTTCGAATCCCCATCTGGGTGGAGTTTCCATATTCTCCCCGTGTCTGCGTGGGTTTCCTCCGGGTTCTCCGGTTTCCTCCCACAGTCCAAAAACATGGATCAAGTTAATTGAATCCTCAAAATTGCCCCATTTAGAGTGTGTCTGTGTGAGTGAGTGTGTGCCCAGTGATGGATTGGCGCCCTATCCTGGGTCTATCTGCCCAGCGCCCGAGACGTTCTCCCCTGGATGGGCATGGGGAACCCCACCACGACCCTAATAGAGGATAAGCGGAAGATAATGAATGAATGAATGAATGTATGTTTATGATCACTGAACATCATCTTGTACAGGCTTAGTTGCATTTATTCAAATGTACTATTTTTATTATTATTGTATTATTAGTGCGCTGCATTATTACATTTTTCAATAGCGCTTTTTCAATAGTACATTGTCTATTATTAACACGTACCTGCTCCTGGCTGCCAAATTTCTTCTGTGATCAATATTTATTTCTTACAATGTCCTGCATTGTATGCTTCCAACTGAAGCGGAAGCAGTTTGGGGAAGGGCCACTTGCATGACTGCACCACAAGGTCACAATGCAAGGTCTATACAGACATGGGTAAGTTTGGCGTAAAGCAACTTAACTAGCCACACATGATGTTATGACCTTAACCACATTAGGCCTTTTCGTCCAACATCAGTGTCTGAGCACACAGATCTAAATCGCATAAATGTCCACATGCTTTTCCAAAATATGTGGAAATCCTTTTGAAAAGCTTGGGGATGATAAAGGGAGCTTACTTAAAATAGCGTTATAAAAGCTTCTATAGTAATGTGTACTTTTGTCCATACATTGTATCTCTTTAAGCTATAATTCAATAATTAATAGCTGTGAAATACTTATATAGGTTTTTAATTTTTCATGGATGCAATAGTTGTTAGAATGGTTTGTTAGCTGCTTTATCAGTACTATAAAAGGTTTAAAATACATTGAGGTAACGACCACAAAGAGATTACAAGTAGCTACAACACAAGGGTTCGTAGTAAAGTCCGTAAATACACTCGAGTTACTATAAACTTTCATATACTAGTGTTTTTAATACATAATCAAGGCAAACATGAGCAATATTAAATATTAACCTTTAAAGTAGCATGCAAAAACAGATCTAAACATTAAGCTGTATATGTGCCTGTGGTGTATGCATGGAAATAATCTTACCTTTGCTTTGCTATACACTTGATGTGACTAAGCTACAGTGGAAGAAGTGACAACATCATAGACGATAGCAAAATTTTAACAACATTGTCGCAGCGAGCCTAAATATGAAGCTTCTGGTCTGCAGAGCCCTATGACCTCCACAGAGCAGCAGATACTGCTAGATTCAGTGACAGGCTCAAGTCTAAATGTGTTAACTCTGCCTCGGTCGGAACACTTCCTCTGGTTAAATGAGGAAGATAAAAACCATACAACCTCTGACCATGGCTTTCAAAAATGTACAGACAACTGCCATTTTTGTCTTTTCACTATATTAATATGTGTGTGTCTAGAACATGAAACTATAGAAAATATTAATAAAACACATGTCTTTTTTACCTTGTGAGATTTTTGTTAACTGGAACAAAAGCGAGCAGGAAGTGTGCAGAGCAGAGTAAAAGATTAGATATCTTTAAATACCATTGTTTTTAGTGTATATAAAGTATATAAACTTGTACAGCATTATTGTACAGTTGTTGAAACATCAGAATTTTAAAACTGTAAAATCACATTACACACTCACTGGCCACTTAATTATGCTTACCTCCTTGTTTATTGTCTATAACAGTTTTGGATAAAAAAAAAAAAAAGAGACAAGAAAGAAATGTAATTGGAGAGTCAATCAAACAAAAAGAGGGACAAGGCAGCTGCAGCCACCCAGAGAGAAACAGAGGGTTTCCTCCCACAGTCCACAAACATGGATTCAAGGTAAATTAAACGCTCAAAGTTGCCTCATATAGTGTGTGTATGTGGCATGTGATATATTGTCCTGGGTGTATCTGCCCAGCGACTGAAACGTTCTCCAGAGAACACCCCTGCGACCCTAGTAGAGGATTAAGTGGAAGATAATGGATGGATGAAGTTTTAACCAATACAAAAAGTTAAAGAACATTTTTTTTTTGCATTAGCAAATTTGCATTAAAACTAATATCTAACTGTTGACTGATCACTGATCACCTGCAATATCTAAACTGCAGCCTCAATCAATTTTCTGCCTCATTTAAGTTTTTAGAAGTTTTCACATGCCCGGGATGAGAATGTGATGTCTTGAGAAGTTTATAACTCTATTTGTTCTAATTTTACATTAGATTTTATTTTTTAGATCGAATACAAATAAAAGTCATTATGAAAATAGTCAATAAGGCAATACGGTATGTGATTTTAAGAAAGAAAGCAGCCATAGCGCCTTCTTGAGAATTTTATGTAATAAGAATGCTGCTTAAAAGCAATAGTTGAAAAGAACATGTTTTAAACTATTGTTTAACAACTTCCTTGACATTTCTAATTTTTGTCAGTTTAAATGGCTTCCTGTATATATTAATGTGCAATACATTTCTGGTGTCAGTTGTACCCAACAGGAAGAGGCTATGGTTTCACAGAATTGTATTAATAAAATGATTGTGAAAATACTGTGTACAAATGTATTTCAACACTTTTCTTAAGGGTTGGAGAGATTTGAGTGAAATAAAGCCAGCAATTCTTAATGAACATGTAAAGAGTTCATCAGAATCAAGCTTGTATTACTAAACTAAATCATCTTTGCAACAAAGTTACCAGTGTAAATGTAAAACGGTACATTAGTACCACAGAAGCAGATGAGAGACACTTTTACAGAATGCTATTTTATTTTTTTCAGTCCTTAAACATTCATTATTTTCCGATGAATCCTCTTCTAGGGTCGCGTGGGGGAAGGGGGTGGTTCCCCATGCCCATTGAGGGCACTGAGCAGATACACCCAGCACAGGGCGCAAATATATCACTGGACACACATTCACAAAGATACTATATGGGGCAATTTAGAGCATTCAATTTACCTTGAATCCATATTTTCTGACTATGGGAGGAAACCAGAGGGGAAAAGATGGAAACTCCACTCAGATCAAGATTTGAACCTGGAATCCCCAGCGGTGTGAAGCCACCGTGCTGCCCGTCCTTAAACATGTTACCCTTTGAATCGTGTTGATTCCAACTGATGTTACAAAGTCAGATGTGATCAGTCATATGTCTGGACTACTTAAAATACACCTGAATAGAATCTGACCTACTGACAAAGGTACTGAGAAAGAGGAACTTTAGCTTTGCAAAAGAGGAAACAAGGTCATGTAAGGGACATAAATAATGATACAAAAATACTAAAATTAGTCTTAGATGTAAAATTGTAAAGATTGCTGTGATTCACAAACCATTAAAAACCTGATTGGGGTAAGCAGATTAGAAGGAACATTCAAGTTCAAGTAATTTATTTATAGAGTGCTTTTTACAATAGTACATTGTCACAAAGCAGCTTTACAGTTTTATAAGCCTGAAACCCCCAAACAGCAAGCCAAAGCAACAGCAGAAAGAAAAAAACTCCCTGTTATTGTTTTTTTTAAGGAAGAAACCCAGTGAGGACCAAGGCTCAGTGGGGGACTCATCCTCCTTGAGCAGCTGGGCAGCATCAACAGTGTAAGAACAGTGTAGGATACCAATGTACAGGTTGTGTGATGATCAGGTGACCCGTATTTAACAATTAGAAAACTATATAAGTCCATTGAGGGCGTCCTGCAGGACTGCCTGTCCAATAAAAATCCAGGTTCAACCAGTAATTGTCGTTGCCGCAGTGCTTTGGCAGCTCCATGGAAGAAGAGCTAACGAAACCTCAAGGAAATTGGCAACAGCTTAAAGCTTTTATCTTTACCCAAATCCAGTATTCATAATGAAATATTAAGGTATTTATGAAGCTTTATAAAGTATTCATAATGCTTTAGAACATGTCAGTAGATTTAATGTCAGTAGATGTACATAACCACACACAAGTGTAAAAACATGGCATAATGCTCCTTATAGACATTAGACTTTAAGCTAGAATCAAAAGTTTAAATAAATTCATATTATAAAGCATTATGTTACTTTGTTATAAAGCTTTATGGTAAATTGTTATAACTATGATTATGAACATCTATGTACATTAACAGAGGCTTATGACAAAGGTTGTAAAGTGGTATGAATACTTTATAAATGCACTTAATATTCAGAGAAAGTGTTTTACCAAATTAAAGTAATAATAATAATGACAATTAATAATTATCATTAAATTCAGGATTTAACACTGCACAGTCCTCGATATTCATTGTGGTGGACCTTGCTACTACTCAGATGCTGAGTGTCTATGTATATTTTTATATACTTCAGAAAATAACCAAAATTTTCCAGACAACTGTGTTTGTGGTCAGAAACAGACTCCCCCGATGGATGAACCCCCGATGCATGAAACAATAAGCCCATAGTTCAACACCTACAACAATGTTTGTTCTGAAAGAGATTATGCTTATTTTATCTTCAAAAAATCTGAAGCCAAATGTCCTATTTACAAACTCTTTAAATGCTTAGATAAATATCGCCGAATGAAAGATGGGGTTATTTTTCACTATGGTAAAATCGATACAATAAAAAACAAAGAATGTGTGTTTAATTTATAAAGGGCAATCGCATTACTGTTAATTATAACCAGCATTTACTCCGCACCATTGCTAGCAATGAGCAGAGTAAGAGGGTGTGGTAAGTGTTGTGGTCAGTAGGTCTGCATATAAACACACAGAATGAGGATACCACAATAAATCTTACTGTTTAAGCAGTTATGACACATTATCAATTAAAATAATGCTTTTTACTGTAAAATAGGTTTTCACTGTTAGGTTTTGAGGTAGAAATGGAAAGGCTGGAGAAGGTCTAGGGCTCATTATCACTTTACCAGTCAAAACCTCAGTGGAAACTTTTACACATACAGCATTTGTGTCATTGAAAAAGCAGCCATCTGCAGCTATTATTGCTAAATACCACGATGCTGGATTCCAAATAAGATCCAGACCAGACGTGCCCAACACATCGATCGTGATCGTCCGCTCGATGGTGCAGTGCATGTTGGTAAATCGGCATGGATCACTCCACAGGTTTAAGAAAACAGGACGTTAAGTGTGCTTTAATTACAGCAAAGTTTCAGAAGCACTTCACACACACATTCACACACACTGCGAGTCGTACTGAATCGTAATCTGCATTCCCATGCGAGTGATCTCTGCTCTCCTCCGTCACTCTCTGTATTCCCTGTTGGTAACATTTAAACTGCTTATAAAGTGTGCATATATATATATATATATATATATATATATATATATATATATATATATATATATATATATATATACATCCATCATCTTCTGCTTTATCCTCTATTAGGTTCACGGTGGGGTTTTCCATGCCCATCCAGAAGAGACGTTTTGGGCGCTGGGCAGATACACCCAGGACAGGGTGCCAATCTATCGCTGGGCAAACACTCACACAAACACACTCTACATTAGGCAATTTTGAGAACTCAATTTACTTGATTCATGTTTTTTGGACTGTGGGAGGAAACCGATGAACCCGGAGGAAACCCACACGGACACGGGGAGTACATGGAAACTCCACCCAGATGGAGATTCGAACCGGGAATCCCTAGTGCTGAGAGGAGAACCACTAAGCTAACCACTAAGCCACCATGCATATATATATATATATATATGCATATTGTTACCATAACTATTACCAATTACTATCACCACTTCCCAGCATGCCTTGCAGCCATGTTATAAGTGTTCTATGCTTATATTAATGTTATTAATGTTCATATTCTGTTTGGGGGGAATGCGGGTTGCAGGGATTGTTGTACATTTGTGTTGTATGCTGTGTGTGTTTGCTCGTTCAGGTGGTTGGGGGGGGGGGGGGGTTTGCCATTTAGGGCAAATGTGTCATGTGTGTTTTTGATCTATTTAATGGAGCATGTTTAATAAAAGAGCAATTTTTTGAACATGGCAACCCGAGGCTTTTTTGTGCTGATTCCACAAAATTAAGACGATGAGTGTAAACAGGTTACAACATAAAAGTTTAAGAAAGAAAAAAGATGAATCCTGGTAGATTATGATGACCTGTGTACTGGAAAAAGTAGATTACGGGTCAGAAAAGTGTGGGCACAACTGATCTAGACCTTTACCTTATGTTAATGCAATAAACTGACTCGAGCAACTCGAACACTGTATGGCCAAAACTATATTCCTCTTCTGGCCTAAAATCTATCACAGGGCACACTCACCCACACAGACACAAACTATATGGGGCAATTTAGAGTATTCAATTCACCTTGAATCCATGTTTTTGAAACATGAAAACTCCATCCAAATCTGGATTTCCTAAAGTGCTAACCACCATGCCGCCCTCACTGGGGAATGATTTTATTATTTGTTTCTAACTGAATTGTTCGAATCAGATTTGTCCATACAGGTTGATATAACCTGAGGCAGGGAGCAAAGGCAGAACAACATGCAGCTGGTGAGCAGAGAAAATAAAGGCTGGCACACCGGTTGGTATCAATTTTAGTCACCTCCTCCTAATCAGCAAGTTCAGATCTTAGGTCCGAGAAAGAAATCCTTCAGTGGAAATTCCCTTGACAAACCTCAAAACTTATTTTCAGTCCTGCAGACGGCTATTACAATCACATACATGCACATACTGTGTGTGTGTACATATGAAAATTCATTAATAGTTATTTACTATTTATCAATAGTAAAATATGGGGGTCCTATTAATTCTATTAATAGTAAAATATTTGTAAAAAATATAATAATAAACAAATAGTTAAAAAAAAAATATTTTTTTAATTTAACATTACCTGTGTGGTACCAATTTATTTCGATTATAGTATTAGTGGTACCAATCAAAAACTTAAAGTTATGGTT
The DNA here is from genome assembly GCA_019802435.1 of Corydoras maculifer. Classification (NCBI taxonomy): domain Eukaryota; kingdom Metazoa; phylum Chordata; class Actinopteri; order Siluriformes; family Callichthyidae; genus Corydoras; species Corydoras maculifer. Next base: position 8,031 of record JAFMOD010000037.1, read on the forward strand.
AACAAACTTTTGCCACTCTCAGGATCTTATATTTCTTAATACATAAATGACTAGTTTTTTTGTTCTCTCATTTATGTAATTTGGTCTCAATTTACTTTTAGGACATAAATACAAATCTGATGTAGTTTGAGGTCAAAAGTTTGCAATCATATATTCTGTATTAAAAGTAAAAATAAAGTAAACAGTTGGGTGGGTTTACATGATTGTGCTGATTGTAGCAGAATGAGGCACCTGTGTGTTCTGACAGTCTGTATTTAGGCTGTAATCACACTTTAAGACGTTACCAAAACACTTGTTTGAGTTCCAGTTCATCCCATAACGAGCTGCTTAAGCAATGCATTCAGTCCCTTATGCTTATCTTTGTTATCAAAGCTATTATGGTCATTACAGTGTCCAGCAGAGCTACATTTAAAACTGCACAGCCCGCCTGTCTGTGAAAGTAAGGTTTGTTCTGCCCGTGTGCTCTGTTGCATGCCCAACTTTATTTTATGTAACACTTATAAATAATAAATGCAGATTTTCTTATTATTTATAGCAGAATATCATAAATCCTGTAAATAACTACATTATAAAGCCTTACATTTAAATGTTAGAGCTAGGATGATTAGTGTTGTTGCTTCACCTCGCTCACCTTTTGCTTACATGAGTGTGGTGGAGAGCACTTTTAGTTATGTTGTTCTAATTCATGGTGCTCAGTTTTCTAAAACGTTTGTTATTTTCTTTAACATTGTGACCTCCACTGCTGAACATTGACCATAAAAAATAACTGATCTGATGACAAGTTCTGTGTGTTGAGATGGTGAGGAAATTGCTTCATTTCTAATTTCATCATGTTTTCTCATTAATACAATGGAGAGGTTAACATAAGGAAAAATAAGCCAAAAAATAATATGATAATATTAATGAAATATAATGAATATTGATATTGAATAAATGATATTGTACAGTAGTCATGTATTTTTCCCATTAAATGTACCTTTGCAAATTATAGATCTTAGAATTATAGATTTTAGATCTGATCTTGACCTTCAGTTCCCCTGTACTGCTATTTCTTAATAACATTCAGAACTGTAGAAATTGAAAGCTTAAACTTTTGACCATCTTCTTATCATACACCTTTTTAGCTTCAGAATGTCACTTTGCGAAGTCCAAGGTTTTACTATGTTTTAATGAGTTGTTTTGGCTTTATTAATGTGCTAATCAACTTCAAACTCAGCATATGTTGCTTAAGTGATGATTACTCATTGTTTTAATTTTTTTATGCAATTAAAGTAAAAATAACAATGCATTAGGATTTAAATCCGATATTGGGCTTCGTGTTTAATTGCCTTTGTGGAAAACGCAGTAAGCGTTGTTTAATACCATACACACATCATATGTCTGTGTTTTCAGTGTTAAGAGTCATTGATCAACATCCCAAACCCACAAGGCAAACATTTAACTCTGTTAACTGGGTCTGAGAATTCTGCTTCATTAATAGTAGTATAGTAATGGTTAGATAAGTAAAAAATAGTAGATTGCTACATATGCTTTCTGTTGTTATATGCTATATGTACTGTTTGGTCAAGAAATATAGCTGGACTGTTTTACTAAATGTTGCCATGGTATATTATAATATTAAAATATAATAATAATATAAAATTATAATATGGTATATTTTGAGTATAACAGTCTCACCTATTTTCTGTAAACTGTAATTGCATTTAATCTACCAGATGGAAAAAATTTCTCTGCAAATCATAGTGTTAATCAAAATAATAGTAATTCCTACTAAAATGAAAAAAAAAAAATGCAGGAATGAAACCAATGCCAACAAAAGGTGCATGTAATCTGAAGAATCTAAAGAATTTACGGTTGTAAATGTAACGTACGGTTAAATTGACAATTTTTTTCTTGATACTACTTGAGCAATAGTGCATACATTTACATTGTTTACATTACTGTCATCCTTGTTCAACTGATAAGCTACAAATGTTAATAAAGAAGTTGAAAGTGTAATATTGCATATTTATAATATAATGATTATTTTTGTTTTTCATTATGACAAAGTTAACTACAGGACACTAGCAGGTGACACTACATGTTTATGTAAGTATTCATGGTACACTGTTTATAGTTTAGTTATAGTTGGTTTAGATTGAATTGAAAACAACAAAAATCCACGAGAGTACTGAAAAATAGATTTGTGAATAAAATGGCTAATTTACTGTATGTGCCAAATTTTGATGATGAATGACGCACCCATGAACTGAACACATTAACCCATCTGGGTGGAGTTTCCATGTTCTCCCCGTGTCTGCGTGGGTTTCCTCCGGGTTCTCCGGTTTCCTCCCACAGTCCAAAAACATGGATCAAGTTAGTTGAATTCTCAAAATTGCCCCGTTTAGAGTGTGTCTTTGTGAGTGAGTGTGTGCCCAGCGATGGATTGGCGCCCTGTCCTGGGTCTATCTGCCCAGCGCCCGAGACGTACTCCCCTGGATGGGCATAAAGCGGAAGATAATGAATGAATTAATTAATCACCCTAGTTAACAAAGAGCAATTATTGGTTATGGATCAAAAGCTCACCAAGTCACAACAGTCTAGCACCATTACTATTGCCCTTAAAAGGCTTAAAAATGAGCAATAACCTCTTTATCCCTTAAGCCTTGAGGGAGCTGTGGTTTACCCAGACAAATTTACTCAAAATAAATTAAGAATAATCATGTGGAAATGCATGATTTTAAAAGTAACCATAATAAAAACACTGAAACAATTCAACAACTACTTAAATAAGATAAACAGAAATATCATATCATATCATATATTTCATTCATTCATTCATTATCTCCCGCTTTATCCTCTATTAGGGTCGCGGTGGGGTTCCCCATGCCCATCCAGGGGAGAACGTCTTGGGCGCTGGGCAGATTGACCCAGGACAGGGCGCTAATCCATCGCTGGGAACACACTCACTCACACAAACACACTCTATAGGGGGCAATTTGGAGAATTCAATTGACTTGATCCATGTTTTTGGACTGTGGGAGGAAACCGGAGAACCCGGAGGAAACCCACGCAGACACGGGGAGAACATGGAAACTCCACCCAGATGGGGATTCGAACCGGGAATCCCTAGCGCTGAGAGGCGAACGTGCTAACCACTAAGCCACCGTGCCGCCTCATATATTTCAAAGGTTCAAAAAATTATATTGGGTCATTTAGTAGATGCTTTTATCTAAAATTACTTATAAGTGTCCCCACTAAATGGTCACAGATTATGGTTGGCCACAGCAGTGCTAGAGCATTACTGGTCAATATGGGCTAGAGCAATAAGGGTTAAGGGTCTTGCTCATGAACCCAAAATGGTAATTAGGGCTGGGACAAAGCATAGAGTACGTCGACGTAATTGTTTAAGATAATACATTGATTTGCATAACTTGCGTCAACTTGTCAAAAAAATGGCAGCACCCTACCGAAAAGATTAAATTCATCGGAGCGCAAGTAGTAGCAGCAGCTACAAATGGCCCACATGCATCTAAAGTGTGAGAGCACTTCACTCAGAAACACAACAGTGTAATGCTCTGTCAGATTTACAAAGTGGAGATGACTTTACACAACAGTACAACTGCAATGCACAGGGGTTTAAAGAGTAACATCCGCACCGGGATGTCTGCACAGCAAAACATCCACATGGCAGCAAAACAGCGACGCAGGTTTGTTTACTTGTTTTTTTCTTATCTTAGCAAATTATTTTAAGACTTTTAACACATTTAACATGTTTCCGTTATTAGAAGTGCATTACTAACCTTTTCTTTGTCGCTGTGTAGATACATGCAGCTTTTCTTAATACCGCTCATGTACCATGTTTTCAGATCGCATTCAGATCAATTTGAATGTCTGCGCTTGTATATAGTCAACAAAAAATCTGTAGTCAACATATAGTCTTTAAAATGTCAGATTTTATTGTCCACGATGTGTCGTGTCATGTCATGTGTGCCTCAAAGTTCAGTCAGGGCAGTTTTTTCACCAAGAACCAACTTGTTACCTGATTTGATCATTTAAAGTCAACTATTTGGGAAAGACGAGATGCATTGTTTTAAGTCCAGCACTTTTGATAAGACATTTTAGTAATAGTAAAAGACTCGCGGTGGGGGTTCCCCATGCCCATCCAGGGAAGAACGTCTCGGGCGCTGGGCAGATACACCCAGGACAGGGCGCCAATCCATCACTGGGCACACACTCACTCACACAGACACACTCTATATGGGGCAATTTTGAGAATTCAATTAACTTGATCCATGTTTTTGGACTGTGGGACGAAACCGGAGAACCCGGAGGAAACCCACGCAGACACGGGGAAAACATGGAAACTCCACCCAGATGGGGATTCGAACCGGGAATCCCTAGCGCTGAGAGGCGAACGTGCTAACCACTAAGCCACCGTGCCACCAGCTAAGATTTGATACTTGCTATAATTTAATTTATATTGTACCAGAAGAATAAATATCAAGTTGTAGGAAAATCAAAAGTAAACAAAAGTTCAAACACCGTGTTGCACTAAAGGTGTTTTCAAGTGCAAGTCGGGTTTCGCTGAGATCAAACTTGTTCACCAGTTGCGTTTATATGGAAAGCAGAAATTCTACATGCTACATGTTCTCAACCTGTCCGTGTGGGTTTCCTCTGGGTTCTCTGGTTTTCTCCCACAGTCCAAAAACATGGATCAAGGTTAATTGAATTCTGTAAATTGCCCCATATAGAGTGTGTCTGTGTGAGTGAGTGTGTGCCCAGCGATAGACTGGCACCCTGTCCTGGGTGTATCTGCCCAGCGCTTGAAACGTTCTCCCTGGATGGGCATGGGAAACCCCCCCCCCCCCATGACACTAGTAGAGGATAAAGCGGAAGATAATGGAGGGATGGATAAAATCTTAGCCAAGCTTAAAATGAAATTAAAATCAACGAATTGTCTCTGTGTTTCAGGCTTGACAAACATAGTATCTATCAAACAAAATAAATAAATTAAAATAAATTGGGTCATTTAGCAGACGCTTTTATCCAAAGCGACTTACAAGGCGATCACAAGGTCGATCACAACATCCCTGGAGCAATGAGGGTTAAGGGTCTTGCTCAAGAACCCACACTGGTAACTTCAGTGGACCTGGGATTTGAACCCCCAACCTTCAGATTGATAGCCCAACACCCTAACCACTGAGCTAACCTGCCCCCTAAACAACTCTCTGTTATATCTGCAGGGTTTAGTGCAAAACAAGTATTATTTACTTGTGCAGGCTTTTTTAAAAAACAAGTTAAGTGTAAACAGAACATAAAGCATTATGTTTAGTTAAATCCTGCCTTGGTTGTTGTTAGCATACTAATTTGAAATGACTGTAACAGACAATGAAATATGTTTGAAAAATAAATAAGAAAAGAAAATATTCAGGAAAACAACACTGTGCCAAATTCCGGTTCCTGGAACAGGATAATATTTATGTTCACTCTGACAGTCACTTACTGTCAGACTGTTCCAAGAAGTTAAACCATCTGTTTGGGACATTTGTCATGTCTCACTCATTCAAACACTGCTGTTGTATTTGAAACTTTCAGCATGAACCTCATTTGTGAACTTGGCGGAATCATTATAAAGCCATTACTTCAAAAATAAAGGAATTGTAAATAATGTCTTCTGCACAGGGGACTAAAAGTTAAAAAGCAAGTAGGAACTTAGTTTTGAGTTTCATTTTCAAACTGAACTCTTGAAGCTCCTGAAGTCTGACTGCTGCACAAAATAAACAGTATTTAACTGTTTATCTTTAAACAGATTTATATTTGTGTAAAATTCCACTCGACAAACATCTAATAATGTTTTCCATGTCATTTCAAGCACATTTTTTGTACAACACTGTGCATTTCTTCTAGTTATCAGATTGTCATGCTGTTAAACCACTGATGTGTGTTGGTTCCTGTTTCTTTCTTTCAAAACATTTGGATGAAGAACAGTAATCTAAATGTGTGATTAGTGTAATATTGATCCAATAAAACTAACAAATCACCAATAGTGATCAAATAATGTACAACGAATAGTAAAGATTGTCCATCCATTATCTTCCGCTTTATCCTATATTAGGGTCGCGGGGGGGGGGGCTGAACGTTTTGGGCGCTGGGCAGATACACCCAGGACAGGGCGCCAATTTATTGCTGGGCACATATTCACTCACACAGACATGATCCATATGGGGCAATTTTGATAATTCAATTGACTTGATCCATGTTTTTGGACTGTGGGAGGAAACCGGAGAACCCAGAGGAACCCACGCGGGCACATGGAAACTCCACCCAGATGGGGATTCGGACCGGGAATCCCTAGTGCTGAGAGGAGAACATGCTAACAACTAAACCACCATACCACCCTAGTAAACATTGTGCTCAGAATAATAAAGATGCATTTATTCATTCTCTTCTACTTCATAATCCTCTACAAGTGCCACAACCCTACAACTGTTTCTACGTCGACAGCATAAAGACATGCAGATGTATTAAAGACTAAACGGTCCTAGCCATTGGAGGTGTGCATATCAGTGCACTGGTGTGAAAACTTTGCCAAGTCAAATATGCGGATCTTCTCTGCTGTGGCGACCCCTAATGGAAACAAATATAAATATATTATGTACAAATATAAAAATATAATAACTTATGAATATAAGGTTGATTTGCAGGTTTTATTAAAGCAAAGAAAAAGTAGGTTAACTGGTTAAATGTAAAGTCTTTAGCTTGCAGAAGACATTCCAGCAGGCTTTTCGCAGTGACTCTTAAGCACTTTATGTTTTGGTAAGATCCATGCAGTACAACCCATTCCTTCCTGATACATTCCTCCTAAGAACATTTTTCCAACACTAACTTACTCACTTCTTCCTTTAATGGTAGATGAATGTGCATTAAACCCGCAGTGCTTTTTAAAAAAAAAAAATCAACTGCTAAAACTAACTCTTGCAGAATTTAAAGAATTTCCTCGAAACAAAACATCCTCCGACATGTTTATCCTTATGTGTTCAATGCTTTATATAAACTCATAATTCAAACAGCTTGCAGCAGAAGTCCTTTTGACAGGACTGAGTTTAGCACAACTGGGATGACATGATTAATTCATTATAGTTACAACAGTTCACATGCAGGACATAATCTGGGTAAAGATTAGGGTAAAGTGAGGATTTTTTTTTGTTTTAGTCAGAACTGTAAAAAAATTTAAAAACAAAAATAAAAACAGTACATTTCAACAATCTCTGGCCACGTCTGATCTGTTTAGTAATGTATAGTGAATGAAATATCTCATTTTACTCTTTATATCTATTATTTAATATTCTCTGTCTGCATATGTTTTTTCTGGGTTCTCCGATTTCTTCCCACAGTCCAAAAACATGGATTCAAGGTAAAGTTAATGTTCTAAATTGCCCCATATAGTGTGTGAGTGTGTGCCCAGCGATGGATTGGCACCCTGTCCTGAGTGTATCTGCTCAGCACTTGAAACCTTCTCCCCTGGATGGGCATGGGGAACCCCCCACAACCCTATAAGAGGATTAAGCGGGAGATAACTAATGAATTAATAAATGATCTTTTCCACCACACAATGTTGACAATGTAACTTGTTTAATTTATTTTTGTAAAATGCAGCACAATGTTGTACTTTTTTTAGTGTGAGGTATTAAGTTTGGTACATACATTTATGTACAAGGGTCTGGTGAAATGTTCTACATGTTTGTAATAAAAATTGTATGTAGAACATATTCATTCATTCATTATCTCCCGCTTATCCTCTATTAGGGTCGTGGTGGGGTTCCCCATGCCCATCCAGGGGAGAACGTGTCGGGCGCTGGGCAGATAGACCCAGAACAGGGCGCCAATCCATCGCTGGGCACACACTTACTCACACAGACACACTCTATATGGGGCAATTTTGAGAATTCAATTGACTTGATCCATGTTTTTGGACTGTGGGAGGAAACCGGAGAACCCGGAGGAAACCCACGCAGACACGGGGAGAACATGGAAACTCCACCCAGATGGGGATTCGAACCGGGAATCCCTAGCGCTGAGAGGCGAACATGCTAACCACTAAGCCACCGTGCCGCCCATGCAGAATATAGTGTTTTTTAAATAAATATTTACAGAACAAATATTTAAAATCTGTTGGGAGCCAAAAAAAAATAAAAAAAGATTTCCCCATCAGTGGCCCTGAAAAACCAATGAATAAAGGAAAACTCTTAAAAAAAAACATACCAAAGCATTCTATTCTCATTATCTTCCACTAAATACTCCACTAGAGGCTTGGAGTGTGTGTGTGTGTGGGGGGGGGGGGGTCCCCACCATGCGAATACACCTAGGACAGGGCACCGAACTATAACTGGGCAAGCACTCACTTAAACAGACATTATTAAGACAGCTTAGAGCATTCAATTTACCTTAAATCCATGTTTTTGGACTGTGGAGGGATATTGAAGAACC
>JAFMOD010000037.1:20259-38977 GCA_019802435.1 Corydoras maculifer
TATATATATATATATATATATATATATATATATATATATATATATAAATATACACTGTATATATATATGCACACACACATCCATCCATCCATGGGGGTTCCCAACGTCTCGAGGGGCGTGTAACAGGCTCATGGGCTGTGGTTTAGACCTGCAACCTGCTTAGGGTAAGGTATCAAACCCCAGGTTCTCCTGGAGGCCATTTACACGGCTGTTCAGCGTTCCCAGCACATGTCTTAATACAATAGTTTTTTACTGCATGGATGGGTTAAATATAAAGGACACAGTCCTCTGTGTGTAAGCAATGCAGGCTAAAAAGATCATTTTATGAATTACAGTAAAGATGGACTTTGTAGTTCTACAATTCCAGATTGTAGTTCATTTGTTTGTGGTCTACAGTACATACTGTGTACGTCCCCTTTATTTATTCATTCATTATCTTCCGCTTTATCCTCTATTAGTGTCACGGTGGGGTTCCCCATGCCCATCCAGGGGAGAACTTTTCGGGCGCTGGGCAGATAGACCCAGGACGGGGCGCCAATCCATCGTTGACGCCCCCTTTACTCTGTTCTAATGGTCAGGACCCCAAAAGTAGCACCACAGAGCTGGTATTATTTGGTTGGTGCATTATTTCTATCCCAGCAGTGTCACTGAGGTGTTTAAATGAAACTACAGCAGCACTGCTGCACTAAAACCCCCTCACCACATCAGTGTCACTGCAGAACTGACAATAAACAATCCACCACCCAAATGATACCTGTTCTGTGATGCTCCTGACCAATAGAGAACAGAGAACCAACAGAGGACTAACAAAAACAAGAAAACAGATGGACTACAGTCTGTAATTATAAAACTACAAAGTCCATCTATATGGTAAGAAGGGAAAATGGACATTTGCGTGCAGACTTTTGACGGTACATTTCAGATCTCTCACCTTTTTCTTTCTCAGCTCGCTTCTCTGAGCTCAGCGTCGCAGTTTTTATAAACAGCTTGAAAGTTTCTCTCCACATTTTAGACAAACGCAGTTCGAATATGACCTAGAGAATCAAAACGTCTTTCTCCTGTTTCGCATGGAAGTGAATTTAGTTTATTTCATCTGGTCCAGCACTTTAAATCGATCTAAATTGAGAAGCTAACTACTTACCTCAGAGTTTTGTAGCAAATCGCGGGTTTGACTGCGCATGCGTGCATGGAGGTCTAGTCACTCACATCAAATGTCAGGCGGACTGATGATGATGATGATAATGATGATGATGATGATGTAATCAAATCTAAATCATATTTTAAATGAGTCTGATTACGTCATTTTGCTCAATCGTGCGTTAACAAAATAACATTGGGAAATTCTGCTTGTTTGGATATACGAAAAAAAGATGGACCATATTTATTACATCAGGGAATATCCAACATTGTGAAATAGTGAACAATGTCTGTATTTATGTTATAATAATAATAATAATAGTAATAATAATAATAATAGTGCATCCATTCATTATCTTCTGCTTTATACTATATTAGGGTCGCGGTGGGGTTCCCCATGCCCATCCAGGGGAGAACGTTTCGGGCGCTGGGCAGATACACCCAGGACAGGGCACCAATCTATCACTGGACACACACTCACTCACACAGACACACAAACACACTCTATATGGGGCAATTTGAAGAACTCAATTGACTTGATCCATGTTTTTGGACTGTGGAAGGAAACCGGAGAACGTGGAGGAAACCCATGCGGACACGGGGAGAACATGGAAACTTCAACCAGATGGGGATTTGAACTAGGAATCCCTAGTGCTGAAAAGCAAGCATGCTAACCACTAAGCCACCGTGTCATCCTTAATAATAATAATAAAAATAATTCATTCATTCATTATCTTCCGCTTATCTTCTATTAGGGGTTCCCCATGCCCATCCAGGGGAGAACGTCTCGGGCGCTGGGCAGACAGACCCAGGACAGGGCGCCAATCCATCGCTGGGCACACACTCACTCACACAGACACACTCTACAGGGGGCAATTTTGAGAATTCAATTAACTTGTTCCATGTTTTTGGACTGTGGGAGGAAACCGGAGAACCCGGAGGAAACCCACGCAGACACGGGGAGAACATGAAAACTCCACCCAGATGGGGATTCGAACCGGGAATCCCTAGCGCTGAGAGGCGAATGTGCTAACCACTAAGCCACCGTGCCGCCCAATAATAATAATAATAATAATAATAATAATAATAATAATAATAATAATAATAATAAAAGGGTGGCACCGTGGCTTAATAGTTAGCATCTCACTGCTGTGGATGCAGGTTCGAATCCCAATCTGGGTGAAGTTTCCATGTTCTCCCTGTGTCCTCAGGTTTTCTCCTGGTCTCCGGTTTCCTCCCACTGTCTAAAAATATGGATTCAAGGAAATCTGGACATAGTCTGATATAGTGTATGTTTGCACGTTTGTATATATTGGCACCCTTGAAGGCATTGGGAACCCCCGTTAACCCTCATTGCTCCAGAGGGGCTGTATCCATGAGGTTGAGATACTTAAATCACTGCTTAAAGAGTCTGCTAATGATTTTATGTAATGAGATGTAAGAGAGGTTAATAAGAGTATGGTGTCGATAAAATTACAGCAATCAACTTGATCTTGGAAGATTCTGTCATTGCCACTCTGTTTGGTTTACAGTGTGCAGTGAAATTACAGGATTTAAGTGTGCAAATCTGGTTTTATTGTTGCAGTAGGTTTTTTAACATAAAAGAAACATTAGTTTCAGTGCAGAATTACAGAGAAACTTCATAGTAAGAATTCAGCAGACTTTTTAATTTGCACCCACTAGGTAGTACTTTTTGAAACAACGCTTTCTGTAATGCAGTTTAAGGTAATGTGGTTTCACAGCAATAGACTTAGGATACTTAGTTTTAAGTTTATTTATAGCCAATCTCGTCTGCTCTCCTCTGTGTAACCACAATAACCAAAAGCTTTTTACTCTCTGCTGTTCTGGCAGGCCTTCTTCCTGAACTTCACCGTGTCACCTGTGGTGGAATACACTACCTCTGAACCCTACAATCGCACGCAATATTGCAATTGGCCCTGTGCATGCCCTGAAACCCCACCTAGCTGTCCACCTGGGGTCAGTCTGATTGTGGATGGCTGTGACTGCTGTAAGGCCTGTGCCAAACAGGTGGGTGAAGAATGCAATGAAGCAGACAGCTGTGACCACCACCGGGGTCTCTACTGTGACTACAGCTCAGACAAGCCTAGGTACGAAAAAGGAGTGTGTGCATGTAAGTGCCCCCCTACACTTAAACATAATGCGCATTAACACCAGGTTCTGTTCTAAAATTAAACTGGGATAAGGAAAGTAGTTAAGTTTAATATTGACAAATGACCACAGTCATCAGAAAACAGTCAATTTGACTGTTTTTTTAATTGCGATTGTATTGTGATATGTATTGTGATATGTAAATATAACATGTATAATATATATAAATATAAAGTGTACACTCAGCAGCCATTTTATTAGGTACAATTGCTCTGTACTATTACGTACTATTGCTCTAGGCAAAGAAATAGATAACATCCACAGTCTGTAATTACCGAACTACAAATTGCTTCTATAAGGCAAGTGAAATTGATTAAACATAAAGATGGTAAAAGAAAAACAAATATATGTATCTAATAAAGTGGCCAGTGAGTGAATGTTTACATTTAATGTAAACATTGTGGCGGCACGGTGGCTTAGTGGTTAGTACGTTCGCCTCTCAGCACTAGGGATTCCCGGTTCAAATCCCAATCTGGGTGGAGTTTCCATGTTCTCCCCGTGTGAACGTGGGTTTTTTCCGGGTTCTCCGGTTTCCTCCCACAGTCCAAAAACATGGATCAAGTCAATTGAGTTCTTCAAATTGCCCCAAATAGAGTGTGTTTGTGTGTCTGTGTGAGTGAGTATGTGCCCAGCGATAGATTGGCGCCCTGTCCTGGGTTTATCTGCCCAGCGCCCGAAACCTTCTCCCCTGGATGTGCATGGGGAACCCCACCGCGACCCTAAAATAGGATAAAGAGGAAGATAATGAATGAATGAATAAATGAATGAATGAAAACATTGTGCTTTATGTCATTATTCAGATTTACAGGGCATAGGCTGCGAGCACAATGGCGTGATCTATCGTAATGGACAAAGTTTTAAGCCCAATTGTAAGTTCCAGTGTCTGTGTGTGAATGGAGCCATCGGCTGTGAGTCATTGTGTAATAAATCACAGCCACCCAGAGTGTGGTGCCAGACTCCGAAGAGAGTAAAGGTCCCCGGCCAGTGCTGTGACCAGTGGATCTGTGAAGATTTCAGAAGGGGACGCAAAACAGCACTGCGGCATGCCGTGGCTGGTACAAATTTATCCTTGCTTTAAAATTCTGATAGGAATCAATTAATTAAATCACCATCCTTTATTAGCATGTATAGTGTTCAAATACTATATATTTAAAAAATGTATCAGAAATTGATGAGGCACACTGACATACAGTAGCTGTAAATACTGCAGCTGTATGTAAGTGTCATCATGATAAAAAAAAAATTAACTGCTCTATTTAAGATCTTACACAACTTTTTCCTTTAATATATATTTATATAATTCTTTCCTAATAGGACTGTCTGCTGAAAAAAACAACTGGCAGCGGAATTGTGTGGTTCAGACCACTTCCTGGAGCCCATGCTCTAAAACTTGTGGCAGAGGAGAGTCCTTACGCATTACCAATGCCAACAAACAGTGTCAAATAGTACAGGAGAGCAGACTCTGCAACCTTCGGCCATGTGAGGTTGACATCACACAGCACATCAAGGTACACATTACACAGTATTCCTAAATCTGCTTTCAAAGATGTTTATGCATAATGTAACTGTTCCTTTGCTTGCTTCCCAAGCCTGGCAAGAAGTGTCTCAACATCTACAGAGAGAAGCACTCGGTCAACTTCACCATATCAGGTTGCACGAGCAAGAAGTTATACCAGCCTAAATACTGTGGCGTCTGCACCGACACGCGCTGCTGCATTCCCTACAAATCCAAAACCTTGCAGGTGGAGTTCCAGTGTGCAAATGGAGTCACGATCACTTGGCAAGTCATGTGGATTAATGCTTGTTTTTGCAACTTCAGCTGCAAAAACCCCAATGACATCTTTGCTGATCTGGAGCAATACTATGAGAACCGTGAAATTATGAACTGACTATAATATCTTTATGTGAGTTTTATGAAAACATCGATTCAAATAAAAGACTATTTAATGCAGTAAATTTATGTAAATACTACAAACAGCTTTGATTTTGAAGTGGCTATAATTAACTAGAGTTATGAACTGTTCAAGAACATCATTTTGGCATAATTGCATCAGCGCCGTATATTATTTTTATTAATTATGGACAATGGCTCTTTATGTCATCTTACAGCATAATCATTTTATATATAACACATAGTGATAGATTGGTGCCCAGTTCTGTGTGTATCTGCCTAACGCTCATAAAGTTCTCCGCTGGGTGGGCATGAAGAACACCCCCCCCCTCCCGCCCACGTATTAGATGATTAATCGGGACTGAATGGATGAATTTGTCATGAGGTGTTATATTTCAATTTTTATTTAGCAGGCAATTTTATCCAAAACGACTTATAAGCATCCCAAATTTGAACCCCTGAAGCAATGAGGGTTAAGGGTCTTGCTCAAGGGTCCATATTGGTAACTTCAACAAACATGGGATTTAAACCCTCTACTTTTGCATTGATAGCCCAAACCCCTAACTGCTGAGCTACCACATTCCAGGTGTCGTTCATATAAAGCTGTATTTACCTAATATTTAGGTTTTTCAGGAATTCATGTCCTGATTCAAAAGAATAAACAATTCAAAAATGTTATTCCTTGTGATGGTACATGTAGGTAATATTGTATGCAGGAATAACTTTGTAAAAATGTGTCTCAATAATTAATATTTACTTTGTTAGATAATAAATAAACCAGTAAAATACCTGGCTTCTCATAGTTTTTTATAGTTGAATAAACTCAGGACACAGAAAAGTCATTCAAACCAAACAGGATATTTTTAGTTCACTTTTTTAATAAACACAAACTAGTCCCATTAAAACGTTCCGTTCTCTGCAACAGGTTCTTTATCTTTACATAGTTTTGTACCTACATTAACCAGAATTAATGTGTTACTTATTTTGCTTCTTTACAACTAGCATTAGGACAAAAATAGTGGGCTACATGGCACATTTTTAATCTGCATGTTAATTTTCTAGAACAAACAACTGGTGCATAAATTATTAATGTGCATCAGAACATTCAGACATATCTTTCTAGTTTTTTATCTATTGTTATATGATATACATGTATATTTGATTTCATTTATATAGGAAAGAACAGTGTGCAATACATGCATCCATGTTTTTAATCATATCACTAATCATTGGTAAAAAATAATCATGTAAAATTACGTGGTTGCCAAAATAAGCCTAAAGCAAGTTGCAAGTCTGCAGCGATTAATGAAAAGGATGTTCTGTTCATTGTTTTAAATGTTTAAGTTTGGAAGCAACCCGCCTTCCGGCCATCACAACATTGCAGCCCTTTCAAAATATACAGAAAATGAATCATGTCATAAACCTAGTAAGCAAATATTACATTCCTACAAAAATCATTTACATCATTCATATGATAAGTTTCTCTACAGTCAAATAAAATAATTGAAAGAAAATTGATAATATGAGATGAATACAAATGTACACATTTGTATTTTACCCAGAACACTTTGTACATCATTGCTGTGTTGTCCCTAAAACAATGAAGTAAAGTTAGTGAATGTGAAATATTTTCCTTACAAATTATTTTTCATTCTCACCTCCCGCTGAACCTCCAATGCCACTGCATCCTGCAACCCCTTATCCTTGCCACACTAAAAGAGGGCATGTGCCCGGATCTTGTGGCCTGCACTTATGGGCATGAGTGACAACACAGCATGTACAGATCTTGGTTAGAAAATTATTTAGTAGGGTTTAGTGGAGGAACTGCTTTAACATGAAACTTCGGCAGATTTAAGCACAGATTGGTCTACAGAGCTGTTGGTGCTGGTTTCCATCGAGTCAGTGTGGGAGCGTGCACGCTGGGCGTCAGCAGTGTGAGAACGAGTTCGCCCTTCGTTGGTGTGCGAACGGCTGCGGCTGCCCTCGTTGGTGTGAGAGCGACTGCGATTACCATCGAAGGAGGTGACACTGGAGCCAGAGGCAGTGCGGGAACGGACTAGTCGAGTCATACTGGCAGATGGCACTAATAGAATAAAAAGGAGAAAAAGAATTCCAAAATTTATAATTCTGACAACTTCTTTATAAAGATTTAAAAAATAACAGAATATGTTTGATTGCCTTTAATTGCGTTTTCTCATTTGTAAGTCGCTTTGAATAAATTACATTACATTAAATGTAAATGCAGTTGTGATTATTTGTTGCAATTGTACAAATTCATAAATAATTTCCTTAATATTACATTGTATAGATAGTTTGGCACCCTGCCCTAGAAGAGGATTAAGCTGAAGATAATGAATGAATAACAGATATGTATATCATTTTTAATTAGTTATTTCCATTTTATTATTACTTTCATAGTATGTTCTGTTATTTTCATAATTCTCATAGTACCATAGTAGGAAGGGCAAACAAAACAGTCATACTGCTACTAATATTTCCCACTAGATGACAAATGTTTTCACTCAAAACACTGACAGCAAATTTATTCCGATCTTTTTATCTATCTGTAATGATATTAAAGAATTAATAATTTTACTGTTAATCGTAATATTTTTGTGATGTAAAAGTTTTGAAGTAATAAACAATATTTCAGTTTTAGTATTGTAATACAATGGTGCCAAAAACAATGGACTGCACTGGTCACAGCTATAATCAAAACCTGTTCCAGTGCATTATATAAAATATAATCTGTAAATAAGCCTTAAATTTCCAGCACCAGTTATCAACTTACTGGTCAGTTTTAATGTCTATGTAACACATATGACTTTCCATGTGCTGTTTAATTTTTCCAGTTTTTTAAGCCATTTAATCAGAAATAGAATAAAATAAAAATATGCATTTACAAAAAATAGGTGTTTAAATGTAAAAAAAAATGTTATTTAAATATTGTGTGTGAATATGTAAAAATCTATTAAAGTAAAAGTAATTATTTAAAGAAATAATCAATATAGACTTTTATTTAGTATCTTTTACTTATTACCACTTTTTACCACTAGAAGGCAAGAGAACAGTATCCGATCATCAAATTTAATAACAGACAGAATTATATAAAATAGAATAAAATAAAATGCTTAGTAAATGTATATGGTCAATTATATGTGCAATCATTAACTGGCAAAGATTGAAAGCAAACCAATTGGTTGTGGTATGCATTAGAGCAAGGTTTAAATTTCTTTATTCTTTCTATAAAGTTGTAGTGTTGCCTGAACCTTAACTTATAAGTAAACAAGTAATGCACATTTGCCTCCTATCCTTTATAGTTTTTTAATAGCTGTTTCCAATGGCTTAAGGAATAGTTAAAAGTGATCCAATCATAAAGGTTAAAAAACATTTAGTATATTGCGAATAACTTGATGCATTTCTTTAAACTACAAAACATTCTACCAGAACTTTAGTGTTTCCATAATATAAACACTGCAATATTAAAAAGTTACTCAAATGAATATAGTGCATTTAGTGAATTGAATACTCACTGTAGCCCATGCCCTGGATGAAGTATTTCAAAGCCTCAGTCAGTTTTCCAGGCTGTGAATCAAATGGAAAAGTTTGCTTTTGCTTCAAAACTTCAAAAATAATTTAGCATTTTAAAACTGTATTGCAAGCTGGAATTAGGACAACACGAGCAGTGCCACTGCTGACACTTAAGCTGCAGTACATCCGTAATAATTACACTCTGAGGAAATCTCCAGTGATTACTGCACTCAAAATAATCAACACACACCTGGTCGACCTGTGGCAAGCCCCCACAGTCAGCCATCTGTAAAACACAGAAACACAGTCATGACTTTATACACAACACAGGCTTAACTGCTTATTCATCACGGCAGACATTCTTTCTGTTCAGCTCTTGAAGAAAACAAAGCTATCGATACAAATGCTGTAACCATTAAGTTTGCTATTAACTTGCTAATGCCCAGCACTTATCAGTGTTAAATGAGGCATTTAAGCTGCCTTAGACCTGATTTCCCATTTCAAAGAGGGTCAGGTCAAGGAAAGTAGGTCAACTTGAGAAGGATTCTGCCTTCAAGGCTAACCATAAAATTGTGATCAGTGCTTCCAAGGTAAATCAGTCATCAGCTGCTGAGCTGTTGGAATCTTAATCGGACCTGCCTTTTTTCCATTCAGGGCATTATACGACTGATTAGGAAACCTGGATAATGTGAGAAAGTGTACCTTAAGCAATGTGGTCTTGGTCGGGTCAAGCTTGGTGTTGCATTCCACCTGTGGATAAAATAAAGATATTTAATATTAAAACGGACATTGTGGCTTAGTGGTTAGCACGTTTGCCTCTCAGCACTAGGGATTCCCGGTTCGAATCTCAATCTGGGTGGAGTATCCATGTTCACCCCGTGTCCACGTGGGTTTCCTCCGGGTTCTCCGGTTTCCTACCACAGTCCAAAAACACGGATCAAGTCAATCGGGAATCCCTAGCGCTGAGAGGCAAACGTGCTAACCACTAAGCCACCGTGCCTCCCTAGTTGGAAATATGGTTCTACCATTTTGCATTGGTAAACGAAACAGAGTGAGCGTTAGCACCACAGTGAGGTTAAATCACCAGGTGACATCATTAGAGTGAAGTGAACGAGTTGGAGTGTATTTTGGAAATATAGATGGATGGTCCCCAGCGATGGATTGGCGCCCTGTCCTGGGTCTGTCTGCCCAGCTCCCGAGACGTTCTCCCCTGGATGGGCATGGGGAACCCCACCACGACCCTAATAGAGGATAAGCGGGAGATAATGAATGAATGAATGAATAGATGGATGGTAAGTAGGGGCATATCCAGAACTTGTCCTGTAGATCAGAGTCAGTGCCTTGTACTGAATGTAGCAGCTACAGGGAGCCAACAGAGAGAGAGGAGCAGTGGAGTAGTGGGTTTGTCTCATTTGAGAGTAATTTAATGTTTCGAAAAGGACTTCTAAAAAAGTCTGTGATTCAATGAGACATACTCATTTTTTAAAATTGTGTCCTGTATTTGTTGGCCCATGTTGTGTGGACATAAAAAACAATACTTATTTAAAATATTGTACTTATTCTTAACCTGTATGTTGGTATGAGCTTGAACAAGAAACTCACCACAGCATCCACTGCAGGAGAACTGTCTCCAACCACTAACAGTGAAGGGCACCTACCATAAGGGTAGAAAATAATCATTAGTATACAAGATAAAAATCTATACCCAAGAATTATTTCAATGTGCCGCACTCACTTGATGGTTCTAGCAGTTATGGTTCCTCCAGGCACAGGCCTCTCAATTTCCAAGTCCCTCCGGCTGTACAATGAAGCATTTTTAAAAATTAAACTAAACCTCACAAGATTCAATTTAAAGCACGTCAAAGTCTCTTTACCTATTGTAGGACTTGACAAAAAGATGCAGGTTGTACTGGTTCATGTCATTCATGATGTGGTGACGGTAGGTGCCAATCAGATCATGGTTCTGCTGGATTTCCTCCTAAAGATTAAAAAAAAAACTTATTTTAAGGATTTTTGGAAAATCCAGAACACATATATTTAATATAAGAACACTTATTAAATCACCTTTCCAAACAGGTGGCTGATGATCATGTCGGGCATTGCATGAGTCCAGCCAGTGATCTGAAATACAGGTTTGAAATAAGTTTTAAACTTCTGAATGTACTATTTAATGATATAAGACATATATATAAAAGAGGGATAATGACCTTTTGTGCTGCCCAGTCCATCCAGCCTTCAGCACATGGATTAATGTTGATCAAAACAACACCCTCCACCATAGCAGGGTAGTCCAGCTATTAGAAATAACATTAGTATAAGCACAGTTCCGGCAGCAGCTCTAGAATAATAATTAAGGTATTGGACTATTGCACATATTAGGGCCAACTTGGCCAACTTCATTCATTTTTTTCCACTTAATCTTCTACTAGGGTCGCAGGAGTGTTCCCTATGCCCATCTGTGGAGGATGTTTATAGCACAGGGCAGATACGCCCAGGACAGCCAATCTATCACTGGGCAGACACACAGACACAGACACTCACAAACACACTTTATATGGGGCAATTAAGAGCATTCAATTTACCTTGAATCCATGTTTTTGGACTGTGGGAGGAAACTGAAAAACCTAAAGGAAACCCACAATGACACGGGGAGAACATGGAAATTGTACCCAGATCGCTATTCGAACCTGGTTCCCCAGCACTGAGGGGCAAATATGTTAACCACTAACCACTGTGCCGCCCACCTTGAATAAATGTATGGAGTAGGGATTTCAGGGAATCTGATTTGTAATGCATGCATACTTTTTTGGACTGAACAAAAAAAAAAAAAAACTTTGGTTTTAAGGGAGCAAATTAAACAGAAACTCACAGCAAACTTTGCAAGGATATAGGCGCCAGCTCCCACTCCCATTCCAATCACGCTCTTCAGTCTGTCAGGTCACATAAACATCAGCGTTTAATTCATTGATCACTGAAATGCCATTTATTAAAATTATTTTTTAAATTATACTTGTATATTTAATACAAGAAATATAAATGTCCTTACCCAAAATGCTTGAGGACCAGAGGGAGTGTTTCGGATAATTGATCCACAGAAGGATACTCATAACTAAATTTTAATGAAAGGTAAGTAAGTTTGAATACAATTCAATACATTAATGTATACCATTTGTCATTTTTGTTAATTATAATATAAAGATGATATCCTGACCCCCATGTAGTTCTAGGGGCTGTTCTAACCTCTGCTTTAACTTACCCAGTAGAGAAGGTGTTGGCACCCTCCTGCTGTCCTGGTGCATCCACATGGCAGACAGCAAAGTGCTGCATAATCTCCTGCATATCCTCATGACGGAACAAAGTGTCAAAACATGTCTTGTCTATGGAAATAAGCAAACAGCCCATTCTTAGACCATATTAAGATTATATATACAAATTGGTAGCCAAAAGAGATCAGTCTAATATTGCTACTGACATCGGTAGCATGCTATACATATTATTAGATTAGATAATGACTATATGTATATAGTATATATATATATAAATTAGTCATATAATCATAATCAAATCTAAAAAAAAAAAACTGTCAAGCTGTTAGAAATGAGATTACTTTATATACTATAGGTTGAATCTTTGACAGGTAGAAAACAAACACTCTATACTAATCTTAGCTGTATTAATAGTGTGATGATGACTGGTCATTATATTATTTTCATTCTAGTAGCAAAAATATTTCTTTTAACTGAATTTTCTGAGCCATATTACTACAACTCACGGTTTAGTCCAATATCATGGAAAGTAAGAATGACGGGTCGGTCAGCCTTTGGCACGCCCTTCATAGTGCAGTGGATCCTGCCCGAAGGGGTGTCAACGTCATGTTCCTAAGGTAAAAAATAAAGCATATTAAAAACAAGTAACATACTAAAAAATAGCCTAAACATCATGTGCAACATGGACGCTCGGTGATCTCACAAAATTATAATCCTGTGAGTCAACAAGCAAACCATTCAAACAAATCTGCACAACAGTATAAGCATCAGGCAACAACTACATCTTTACTCACAGAAAGTTCACTCTCAAAGACTGGGTCTGACTCAGAGTCCTCAAGAACCATTTTTTGTTGTTGGCTGAGTGGAACTGCACTTCAACCAGTAGGCAAGTATAATCCAATAGAGGAGAAACTGCAAGCTTTTTGCTAATGCTCAGAGCTTTATATCCTGTTGCCACTCCTCTCTATAAGTCCCAAGTTCCCAGCATGCTCTGCAGCATTACCAAAACAAGATAATACCAGATGAAGTGATCTGTAAATTGGATAAGCCAGTGTCAGACGGAATGGCCATCGGAAACTTAAGGGCCAATTTTACATGGCGGCTGGAGCCAGGCCACAAAGACTGTAACATAAGTATGTTATCAGGTCAAAGACAAGATACTAGGGCAAGTGTAACATGTATGTGTAATATATATATATGTATAGTGGGGCAAAAAAAAAGGTATTGTCAATTTTCAGCCACGGATTTTTCTCCTACTGAGAAAAAAACGTTTTAGGTAAAAAAAAATAATAAATTAAAAAACCTTGTCATTTTGGAGGAAGAAGAATGCTGAGTTGCATTGCAAGAAACACCATATCTATTGTGAAGCATGGGGGTGAAAAAACATCATGATTCGAGGCTATTTCTCAAAGGACAAAAACACTGCAAACAGGACGACTGATCCGTGTTAAGGAAAGAATGAATGGGGCCATTTCAAGCCAAAACCTCCTTCCATCAGTCAGAGCATTGGAGATTTAACGTGGCTGGGTCTTTCAGCATGACAATGATCCCAAACATACCGCTGGAGCAATGAAGGAATGGCTCCATAAAAAACATTTTAAAGTCCTGGCGTGGCCTAGCCAGTCTCTAGATTTTAACCCTATAGAAAAATTGTGGAGGAAGAAAAAAATCTGTGTTGCCCAGCAACAGCCCCAAAATATCACTGCTCTAGAGAAGATCGGCCTGGAAGAATGGGCCAAAATATAAGCTACAGTGTGTGCAAATCTGGTGAAGACGTACAGAAAAAGTTTGTTGACATTAACTTGAACTTTTGTTATTGACCAAATATTTATTTTAATTATTTTAACATCATAATTTACAAATAAATTATTTAAAAATCTTAAAATGTGATTTTTTTCCCTCATAGTTGGAAAATTACAGACCTCTCTCATCTTTTTAAATGGGACAACTTGCACAATCAGTGGCTGACTATTTTTTGGCCCTGAAAACAGGTAACTGAAAACAGGTTTTCAAGGTTTTATGACAGAACGCGTTTCGAAAACAACACTTCATTTATAAATGTAATCTTTACATCATGTGGGTTTGGTGTGAAAAACCAGACTGCTCTTAACAGAGCCATGATTAGTATCAGTAGATAGTACAAGCAGTATGAAGACGTATCAGTAAGTATCTAAATAGTGTGTATGTACAAACATTCTACTATGTGTATTAAAGAGAACAACATTAGTCATATTCATTTTGCAATCCAGCCAAGTTTAAATAATTATATCTACATATTTATTTAACATAGTCAACTCCATTCACACGGATTTATTATTGAAAGCACAAGGTCCAGTGTTCACCAGGGTAAAAGAACACAGGCTTCCAGGTGGGCAGGGTTTTTTTTATTTTTTTTTTAGAAATGTGGTCATTTAGTCACTGTGTTTATAATCCATACTCCCTTTTCAAGGTCACTGACATGAAAAATCCCACTGTAACTGTGAAGTAACTATAACTATGCACCCCATCAAGATGGTAAGTTATATCTCCAAGCAGCATATTCAGTCAAATTAGGAAACATGTCCTGTGTTTACACCAATCATCAAGTTTTAATAATGGCTTTACGTCATACATTGAGTTGTTTGTTAATATATACACTTCAAACGATGAAAAATCAGTTACTAAAAGGATGTGGAATTTTGGACTCCCAAAACAGTATATGAGGGTTAACTCAAGGCGAGGAGATAAACATGCTTACTGAAGACAAACACATGTTGTCTGCCCATAGGCACTAATCCCCTTAAAGAAGACAAGCCCTGTGTGTGGAGACACTCGGCAGCCCTAACCAGTTCTGGGCAGATGGCTGCCGCATCCTTGTGCTTCCCACGTCACTATAGGCACATAATAAACACATGACCTGAAATCTAAAGACTCTAATCTCTAGTATGAGACGACAAGCTGTTGCATTCCCTCACATTCCTACATCCAGCAAAGTGACAAGCATAATGTTTCACAAGACCATCTTATGCACCACAATTAGCACGCCAACCATGCAAATGATAATTATGAATATGATGCCACTAAGAAACATAGAAGTCATATGGCACAGGCAGCAATCCATATGTTACATAATTAATAATCTGTTAGGTTGGACAGTGTTTAACATGACATAAATATAGTATATTTTTGTAAATGTGTATAAGTCTTTCAGTTCATCAATACAAATGCTAAAAAGAGCAAAGCACTGAATTATCTTCTACTACTCTATAATCAGTAGTCAATGCAAATTTGAAAAACTATTTGACTAAAAGTAATTGAGAATTTTTTATGTGGAATAGTGTCACTTAAGGGTGGCACGGTGGCTTAGTGGTTAGCACGTTCGCGTCTTAGCGCGAGGGATTCCTGGTTTGAATCCCCATCTGGGTGGAGTTTCCATGTTCTCCCCGTGTCTGCGTGGGTTTCCTCCGGGTTCTCCGGTTTCCTCCCACAGTCCAAAAACATGGATCAAGTCAATTGAATTCTCAAAAAAATTGCCCCATATAGAGTGTGTCTGTGTGAATGAGTGTGTGCCCAGCGATGGATTGGCGCCCTGTCCTGGGTCTATCTGCCCAGCGCCCGAGACGTTCTCCCCTGGATGGGCATGGGGAACCCCACCGCGACCCTACTAGAGGATAAAGAGGGAGATAATGAATGAATGAGTGTCACTTAAATCAACAAGATGTAAAATTATTGTTTACATTTCTATTTTACTTATTTTACCACTAGATGGCAACAGATTATGTAAGCAACTTTAGAAACTAATTGCAAAAGTAAAACATTTACTAAAAAGGCACTTATTAAGCATGTAATAACCCCTCCAAGGATTAAATTTTAACTTGTGCTATGCAAATGCATGTGTGAAAGCACTGCGTATACAAAAACTAAATAATGAAATAAGCTTGCCTTTATCTCAAGCTGCTGAACAGCCTCGCGTAGACCCTATTAAAGAAAGAATAATAGTCATTAATACAAATGATTTGTACATGCAGACACATTCATCAATGTGTAACTTTGTTGTAAGAAACAATGTATTTAATGATCATACCTGGAGGTCCTTCTCTACCAACAAAGGACTTGACTCAATCTGGATTTCCTCCATTTTTAATTCTGGTGACAATCAAAGGTTTACACAATCAGCTCGGAATTACTGCCACATATTTTAAATAAATTTCCAAGATACAAAGGTAAGCAAAATCACAACACATTAAAGTGTGTGTTTAATCACTATTGTCAAAATTCTAACTTTCGCAAAAACGAACTATGATGTTATGACAACCGGATATAGTCTATTAAATGGTACAATGGAAAATTGTATTTCTTTAAATAATTGAGGGCATTGACTGTAATAAAAAAACTTGCATTAAACCCCAACACTTTCTGAGAGGGCATTCAAATCTCTGAATTCTACATTTATTGATCTAAGATTAAACCCAGCAGACAAAATTTAACACGTACTACAAGAAATAAATAAAGAGGTTAAAATAACTGTATTGTTAAAGTCTGGCATAGTCCTGCTAAAATAAAAATGGACTTCTTAGGAAAACATGTCTTATTGATGGCACCCTAAAATATTAGTATGCATCACTACATCACTGTTTTTGGTGAATACACAACTTTCATGAACCCCCATATCATGTCTGATATTCTCACCATCTACTGACAGTTTTTCTTTATCAAAAACTCATCAAAAACCCAGATATGTTAGAAGAGCTTCTGCACAGATCTGATATATGGAATTTTCTTTTGTGGAAATATTTGACCCTACATTTCTGGAAGCAGCAACAAATCTTTTGAAATGAAAACAATTTTCTGAAATCTGACAGCTCACAGGCCACACACATTTTACTCCTCCACATTCCAAATAACAATTAACAACCTTGCACTGATAACTGTCCTTTCCTAAGCCTCAGACAGAGGCCCAAATAAGTGAGTCATAGTCAATCATTCAACTCTTTGGTGGATGCTTTTTACCTTTTGCTGACACTCACATATTACCAATTAAGTTGCTTACTAGAAAATATTAGTTCAACTTGAATACTTTTTTTTTTTTTGTTTAAAGAACTCCATGTATGTTTCTGTAGGCCCATTCCAGGCCATATGGCTGCATGAGCATAGATTGTGTGAGCTTGACTGGCCTGCCTGCAGTTAAAGTCCATAAAAGTTTAAGTAATTTAATATAATTAATTAATAACATTTTTTAAAAGTGTCTCATGTTTTCTGGAAATGGGGTTTTACCCAAATTATTGACATTTTTATAATTACAATTTAATCACAAAACAATTCACAAAATTTTTAACAGATTAAAGAAATTAGAAGATTAGAAGATTAGAAAACAAATAGCTACAATTCCTCGTGTGTTTTAGATCAATCTAGGTTAACAAATTAAAAATTAAGGACAAAAAAACACACAAAAAAAAATCTTAACTTTTAATCAATCTTAATCAATGAGCTCACTGGATATTTCTTTTGGATATTTTTAATGCTGTATGAAACAACAACAGTGAGGTTATAATGTATTGACAAACAATATTTATATTGTATAATTCGTGATTATTACATAAACAGGAAATCTGCATGAAGATTTTCAAAACAGAAAGCGATAAATAACCTAATTAAATAGCTCTGTCTATGTTGTGCATTCTAGGGAATGGCAAGCAGAATGTTGCTATGCATTTAAATTGGAACGAAAGCTTGAACAGGCTCTTTGTCTGGCAAGAGGTTTCTAAAGGTCACGAGTCAGGCTCTTCCTCTATGGCAAGCATGGACACTGCACACAGGAAGCCACTGACACAGCTGCTTCCACAGCTCCCTGCAGTCCACTCCTTTATACAACCATTTTTTAGAATAACTTGGCTCTAAATCAAGGTCAAAAGGCATGAAGTCTTATCTCTTATGGATAAGGAGTGTTCTCAATAGACCATTTTAACCAATCGTTGGACAGGACAAGCCAGGTCATCTTAGGAGTGTTGCTCCTTGGAATACAGAATTTAGGTCTGCAATTACAGGTACCACACTTAGTTCAATACTGACCATATAAAGACAGACACTCCGAATGAGTACTGACCTAAAGACCATAAGATGAAACTTTACATTTGCCCTTCACAAATTGTGATTATGGAATTCGGGGTCAATCATTTGTTTTCAGAATCTGTTTTCAAGGTTAATTGTTGGCTTGGGAGTAAAAGTAAAAGCCATATCAGTTAAGCTCTAGTGCAATTAAAATGCTGAAGTACACTAGAACAAGACGTGTTAAAACATTACATTCACTGTTACATAAAACCTCTAAACCACCTGTTTAATGTGTCCTTGCAAGTGGAAAATTATTTACCACAAAAATGATTATAATTCAGTAAATTTTGTGTATATATATATATATATATATATATATATATATATATATATATATATANATCAAATCCTAATTGACTATTAAAAAAATATTATATACAGGATACACACATACACCCATATATATATATATATATATATATATATATATATATATATATATATATATATATATATATATATATATATATATATATATATATATATATATATATATATATATATATATATATATATATATATATATATATATATATATATAATTGATTAGTTTACAAATATTGAACAGCTTTTCAGTCAGATAGCCATTTCAGTCAGATAGCTTTAAGCACAGACGTTTTGGAAACAATGTAGGAAC
>JAFMOD010000037.1:65546-165138 GCA_019802435.1 Corydoras maculifer
GGAGGAAACCGGAGAACCCGGAGGAAACCCACGCAGACACGGGGAGAACATGGAAACTCCACCCAGATGGGGATTCGAACCGGGAATCCCTAGCGCTGAGAGGCGAATGTGCTAACCACTAAGCCACCGTGCCGCCTATATAAAAATACATAAAAAGTGTAAAAGAAAAGATACCAAACAACCATCTACTGTTAAACAAAGAAATAGTCAATTATGTTTTAATAAATTTGCCTAAACTGGGATTGACACATTAGACATTAGTTTAAAATAAAATAACCTCAGTGAAATGACTCCACACTCATTAAAACTGTGCCCTTCGTGCTTTTGTTTCAGTCACATGATCTGTCCAAGCTGACGTTGTGCCAGATTTCCTCCTCCTGGAATCTTTGTGGGTCAGCAGGAGGGTAGGAGAGAATGATAATCTAAGTTGACCCTTAGTTATTCTGTGAAAAAGAATGCTGTAGGATGCAACAAGGAATGCTGATTCATTTCTGAGGGCTTTAGCGCCCACATATGTCATCGAAAGAAACTACAATTGTACCCTTTTTAAAGATGCAGAGTTCAAGTTTTCTTTGGTTATACGATTACCATTACACAATTCACCATAACTGTAAAGAAACAAACAACTGGTGTAATTAATAATAGGTAAATTATTAGGTAAGTAAGTTTGTTATATTCCAATATCTGACAATACCGTATCTATGGGATTATATCATCCAATAATCTGTAGATGAGAATTCTTTTTTTATTTATAAGTTTGGTTTAGATGGTTTGTTCAGTCATTGTGACCCAAGCAAAAGAATGTCAGGTGAAATGGGACATCTTCATTTGAATTGAGGAATATTTAGGGATCTGTGGCATTTGTATTTTTATATTCTTATTTAAATGCAGTATGTTGCAGCTTTGAATACATGTTTGCACTCTGCAGTTTTGCAACCAGGATAAAAAAGATAATATGGCCGGGTGGTTTGCAGATCATCTGGAATCCTTTAGCATCATTGCTGTCTGCAATTCAGCTATAGAAGCTTCTAATGGCCTATTCATATGCGTATTGTTCCACATCAAGCTTTGCATTATAAGGATTACAGAACTTTAACCTGAGAACAACAAACTTGATAAAATCTAGTTATTTAAACTGTGGTGATTGCAGCTTCTATATATATTTTAAGAGCTTATAAATCACCCTACTTATTTATTCTGACTTATTTGTTATACATATCCAAACTAAACCAAGTAAAAAAACAACTTGAGAAATGAGAGAGCATTACTGTGCTTATTTTTTAACATTAAAAAAATGGCAACGAGTAGTAATAACTATGTAAAATTATGTAGCTATAGTGATTTTCTGTATGTAGTATAAAGGTTGTGTAATGATGGTTAATTCTAGATTTTTTACCTTTACAGCTGGACAAACAACTCAGCCAATCAAATTTATGGAAAGCTACTAAATCTGATGGGCCACGTTTGTCAAGCCGACATTATTCACAATTCCTGTTACTCAGCAAACAATTTTTCACTTTAAAACTGGACTACATGATGTCGCAAAAGACCGGTTTATTAATAATTTGTTTCATAAACATTTATGGGGACTTAGTGGTTAGCACCTTCGTTATAGCACTGGGGATTCATGTTCAATCACAGTCTGAGTGAAGTTTACATGTTCTTCTTGTCCATGTGGGTTTTCACTGGCTTCCTCCCACAGTTCTAAAACATGAAGTCAAGGTAAATTAATTTGTGTGTGTCTATGTGAGTGAATGTCTGTTCAGTGATAGATTGGCGGCTTGTCCTGGGTGTATCTGCACCGCACCCGAAAACATTCTTCCCTGGATGGGCATGGGGAACACCCTGTGACCCTTGTTGAGGATTAAAAGGAAGACAACAAATGAATAAACATATGAATTAAACCGTGACCTTTTAATTATAGTGTGTTATTTTGTTACTGTTATATAAAAATGATAAAGCACAGGAAGTTGTGTGTTATTGTAAGTAAATCATGGAAACAAGGTGTAAAGTCTCACTTAACTTTAAGGGCATTAAGAAATCTTAGTAGCATCACTCCCTAAGGATGTGTTTATTTAATCTGAACACCTACTTATTTAAAAAATGTAAATAATAATTTTATTTCTAATTTTTTGTATTATGTATCTAATATTTACATTTCATAACATCCCCCCAACACACAAATGAAAGAGCCAAGTAAAAAAAAAAATTGTGTTTATTCTGACAACACATGAAATGTCTTATAATCTCAGTCATCCATCAGAAGTGCAGCATTTCTGTCTCCATGGTACATAAATTACCATCTAAAGTTCTGAGTGTATTGGAGAGACTTGGTCGCTTTATTGGAGACAGTCTTATGTGATAGTTGAGCTGAAAGCAAAGGTGAACTGTAGTGTTGACAGAAATCCATTTCCTGTGTAGATGTCCTCCAGCCCCCAAACACTGCTGCCTCCCTCACTGGGGTGTACACGTCATACAGGTTTGAACGTCTCTGTTTTTGATGGGCCACCTCATCCAGAACTTGTGTAGAACAATGTTGATCAGACCAGCAGATGTTGCGTCGTGAAAGTGTATCTGGCACGTACTGAGCTTGATTACTCACAGAGACTTCTTTCTTCAGTAGTGACTCGATTGAAAAAGGACCGCTGAATTTGGTAGGATGGTTCTCAACTTTGGCATTACAGGCTGAAAAAGGGGAGGTCACAACACCTTCTTCCCAATTAGTCGGTTCACCCAGTTTGGTCAATATGGTTGGAAACATCGCAGTCATATTGCTAAAATGACGTCGTAGCATTTTGGGAGTGATGCGACTCTCATCCACTTTCCAGAAGTTTCTTTTGGCAGTGGGATACTTGGGGTTAACCGGTACCTGTAAATAAATACAAAAACATTTAGTTTTTTCAATTAATACTCTTGAAACTGTCCTTTTTTGACACACACATAGCAGTGTACAATACCAGTCAAAAGTTAGTGGACACATCTCTTTTTGCCCCACTTTTTTTCCATTATATTTCCCTTTACTGTACAGGTGGACTTTGTAGTTCTACAATTACAGACTGCAGTTCTTTTGTTTGTAGACTATAATACATACTGTGTACACCCATAGTAGGACCCCAGTAGTACCACCATAGTTCATAAAAATGGTCTCTAATTGTTATTCTACCTACTATATATATATATATATATATATATATATATATATATATATATATATATATATATATATATACACACACACACACAATTAGTCTTTCCAACAAGTGTACTCCATCCATTCATTATCTTCCGCTTTATCCTATATTAGGGTCGCGGGGGAGGGGGTTCCCCATGCCCATCCAGGGGAGAACGTCTTGGGTGCTGGGCAGATACACCAAGGACAGGGCACCAATCTATCGCTGGGCACACACTCACTCACACACACACACTCTATACGGGGCAATTTGGAGAACTCAATTGAATTGATCCATATTTTTGGACTGTGGGAGGAAACCGGAGAACCCGGAGGAAACCCACACGGATACGGAGGGAACATAGAAACTCCACCCAAATTGGGATTCGAACCGGGAATCCCTAGAAAGCGCTGAGAGGAGAACGTGCTAAACTCTAAGCCACCTGTACTCTAATTTCAAAATGAAAATACTATTGCTTTGTGCTTAAAAATGATAAAAGATGCTATTTAGAAAGTAGAACAACTTACTTTGACAAAGCATGTGTTAGCGGACAGACAGACTCTGATGTTGTTTTCCAGTCCTTTTCTGTCCCCAATTACATACGACTCCAAGCTTTCCATGATCTGAAAGTATAAGTTATATTACTACACAATGCAAATGAAATTCATTCATTATTTTCCGTTTTTATCCTATATTAGGGTCGCGGGGGGGGGGGGTTCCCCATGCCCATCCAGGGGAGAACATTTCAGGCGCAGGGCAGGTACACCCATGACAGGGCGCCAATCTATCCCTGGGCACACTCACTCACACAGACACACTCTATATGGGGCAATTTGGAGAACTCAATTGACCTTGATCTATGTTTTTTTTTTGGACTGTGGGAGGAAACCGGAGAACCCAGAGGAAACCCACACGGACATTGGGAGAACATGGAAACTCCACCCAGACGGGGATTCGAACCGGGAATCCCTAGTGCTGAGAGGAGAACGTGCTAACCCCTAAGGCACCGTGCCGAACGCAAATGAAATTCATTCATTCATTATCTCCCGCTTTATGCTCTATTAGGGTCGCGGTGGGGTTCCCCATGCCTATCCAGGGGAGAACGTCTCGGGCGCTGGGCAGATACACCCAGGACAGGGCGCCAATCCATCGCTGGGCACACACTCACTCACACAGACACACTCTATATGGGGCAATTTGGAGAATTCAATTGACTTGATCCATGTTTTTGGACTGTGGGAGGAAACCGGAGAACCCGGAGGAAACCCATGCAGACACGGGGAGAACATGGAAACTCCACCCAGATGGGGATTCGAACCGGGAATCCCTAGTGCTGAGAGGCGAACGTGCTAACCACTAAGGCACCGTGCCGCCCGCAAATGAGATCAAAAGTTATATTAATACACAATTTAAATGTGCATTCGGAATCTCTAATTGCTGTTTTTTCCACTTACGTCTTTGAAGAGAAGCATCTTATCGGGAGACTCTTGAATGACGTAAGCAATAAGGCCGATATAAGTTCCTCCAGAGAGCCGCTTGTATTTCTGTCTTGCAGCGCCGCTTCTCTTTGCAGATCCCGGCCTCAAACCTGCAGACATCTTAAACTCTCAGCTGAACTGCTCCACTCGACGGATTGAGACTGAATTCAGAGTCTGGCTGAGTTCATTTATATACTTATCAGAAAACAGACGCACAATAAGAACCGCATTCCTCTCTGAATGCAGCTATTAGTAAATCTAATGAGGTGTTAACAGGTGGGAGGATCTCCACACCCCGGGCCTGTATGCAAACACATTTTAAATATCTCAAAATAAACATAGCTTAAACATAGCGTTATGAAAATATTTCAAAATGTATATATTCATAAACTGTAACCACTTTTTTTTCTCAAATAAGTAAAGGGTATGTGACATAAGCTATAACATGCAATGCTATAATTCTTTATAATGCCATAAAGTCATTTTGAATTCCCATTATAACGTGATAAAACACTCACCTTTCTCTATTACTTGCTTTAGCTATTATCATACTGTTTTTTTTTAATTTGAACATACAATTTATACAACACTAATGATGAGGATAATACGAAATAAAGTGATTAATTAATATAGCATTATTCCTTCTTAACCTGTTCTTTTTGTTTTTATTACTAAAACATTTAAATACATTGATGGTTGTACATAAATAGTAATTCTAAAAAAGTCTATTTGTCAATAAATGGTGGACTTTTTTTCCACTAAATAATGGCGGTTAATATAGCAATCTGACAGTTTATTTAACTGTAAAATAGACAAAAAAAAAAACAACTCAGGTTGTACGTAAGGATACAAATACTTTAACAATAATATTGTTAAAGTATTTGTATCCTTACGTACAACCTGAGTAATATAATAAAAAAGAAAAAAAAACATTTTCACATTTTAATAAACATTTAATTGCCTTTTTATAATTATTCATTCATTCATTCATTCATTCATTATCTCTCGCTTATCCTCTATTAGGGTCGCGGTGGGGTTCCCCATGCCCATCTAGGGGAGAACGTCTCAGGCGCTGGGCAGATACACCCAGGACAGGGCGCCAATCCATCGCTGGGAACACACTCACTCACACAGACACACTCTACAGGGACAATTTTCAGAATTCAATTAACTTGATCCATGTTTTTGGACTATGGGAGGAAACCGGAGAACCGGGAGGAAACCCACGCAGACACGGAAAGAACATGGAAACTCCACCCAGATGGGGATTCGAACCGGGAATCCCTAGTGCTGAGAGGCGAATGTGCTAACCACTAAGCCACCGTGCTGCCCTTTTTATAATTATTATTATTGTTTTTGTTGTTGTTACTGCTGTTATTATTAGATCAACTTTTTGGGGGTGGGTATTCTCTGAAAAATTTAGATTCAAGGAGTAGCATTATAAAATTACACACAAAAAGAGACATATAACATACACATAACGATAGAAGTAGAAAGATTAAGACATTTATATATTTTAAAATATAATAAATATTCACATATAGTATTACTGTAGTAGTAATAACAGAAAGAAGATAGTAGTAGGAGTATAAGTAGTAGGAGTAGATACTTATAATACATACTTAATACTTATAATCGAATTAAATAATTAAATTGTGTTTTAGTAGTGATAGTGGTGACGCTGGTTAGAGTAAATTGGGTTACTGTGTAAATAAACAATGTATTGTAATGTCTGAATCTGTGTATTACAGCAGCGTTATCGGGAGCAGGTTCTACATAAGAACAGAGCAGATCAGGACGCTCTGTATGTTATCCAGATCGATTATAGCTGAGCATTCACACCCAGTCCAGGTGATTAGCGTTTTAATTAACAAGCTCATTATGTCTGGAATGTTCCCGCTATTGCAGCTCGGTACCAAAACACCAATCTCGGTTTTCATACGGACTCAATACACCGTAACGCTGACAAACGAATGGCCTAAGCAGAGACATGTTTATAATGTCGTTTCATTTGCAGTGTTTGGTATAAACTTTCGTGATAAAAGTTTTTTTTAATGTTCTATATGAACCATAAAAGATATGGCTAAAGAAAGCGTGTGTGCGGAATACACACCAATCACTCCGCCGAGACAGGAATGTGTGTATACCAGCTGTTACTGGTAGGACTTTTTAATTTAATTTAATTTAATTTAATTTTATTTATTTATTTATTTTATTTTATTTAATATTTTATTACAAAACTCGACATAGTTCATCACATTGTAACACGGTCTGTTAGTATTAAGAATAAATATTCAACTGCCATTATTATTCCTGCCTTATAAATATAGCTGAATATTCATTTTATTCATAACTAACTTTACTCCTATATTTGCATTACATTTGGTCATTCAGCAGAATTACAAGGTGAACACAGGGTTAATCACAAGATCCCTGGAGCAAAGAGGGTTAAGGGTCCTGCTCAAGGACCCACACTGGTAACTTCAGTGGACCTGGGATTTGAACCCCCAACCTTCAGATTGATAACCCAACACCCTACCCACTGAGCTACCACTCCCTCACTATATATTCTACCTCCTATAGAGGTTTGTTAAAAAGTACTGTGATTAAAAACAAGTTCAAGTTATTTATTTACAAAGCAGCTTTACAGAATGAAAAACGTTTAAACCCCCAAAGAGCAAGCCGAAGCGACAGTTGCAAGAAGAAACTCCCTGTTGTGTTGTTATTTTAAGGAAGAAACCTTTGGAGGACCAAGACTCAGTGGGGGACTCATCCTCCTTGAGAGGCCAGACAGCAACAACAGTGTAGGACAGCCATGTACAGATATTTAACAAATGGAAAAACTCTAACAACTGGAAAACGATATGTGAGTTCATTAAGGGCGTCCTGCAGGACCGCCAGTCCAATTAATATTCAGGTTCCATCCAGTATTCGTCAGCAGAGCCATGGATGAAGATCTGACTACACCTCCAGGAAGCCGGTCACACATCAAAAGAAACTGACAAGGAAGGCAGTAAGAGCTAATAATAAAGCACAGCATTTAATTGCTGCAGCATGTAGTTGATTGACAAAAACAATAGCGACTACACTAATATTTACAAGAGGGCATTAGGTTTTGAGTTTATTTTACTATTTTGGAGTTGTATCCTGATTTCATTAATCTATTTATTCCTTATCTTCTGCTTATAGTCCTTTACTGGGGTGGAGTGGTGGGGATTCCCCATGTCCATACATTATTCCAAATGTAACGGATTTTATGATCTTCTTGCGCATGCACATCATAATTATTTAAAATAAAATAAAAACTACTGGTTTACATGCAGATCTATGTTTACAAAGGGGGTCTAAGTGTATCTCTGGTTGTTTTGTAGTAGAATATTTATTATGTCTGTTTACAGATTTTCAGTATGAGAACAGCAGTGTATGCACAATTTAATCAAGATTTGCTAAATGTGGAATGATCTTTCAAACTCTGTCCATAATATTCATCCAATAATGCTGAAACATTCAGCATTTTTAAGAAGCATTTGATATAATAATAAAAATAAATAAAAAAACTGTAGGGTGAATCTTGAATTGGAAGTCAGGGATAATTAAATTTAGTCAGGGATAATTAATTGATTAAACAGGAGTCTAACTGGTTCCTCCTTATCTACTGACTTGGGTTGTTGGGATGTTGTAGGCCCAAACTTGTCTTCTGACCCCATCTCTCAAGTTGGAATAAAATGTTGCTTATGTTATATTCCACTTGATGGGGAATGTATTAAAATGTGTGCAAATGAACACATTTGTGACTTATTACCTTTTGCAGATATTTATTCATTCATTATCTCCCGCTTATCCTCTATTAGGGTCGCGGTGGGGTTCCCCATGCCCATCCAGGGGAGAACGTCCTGGGCGCCGGGCAGATAGACCCAGGACAGGGCGCCAATTCATCGCCGGGCACACACTCACTCACACACACACTCTATATGACTTGTGTTCTTTCATGTGTAAGTCGATTTGGATGAAAGTGTCTGCTAAATGTAAATGTAATGTAATTAAGCAACAGAATCAAATTGAGGTTGTGGTCTAGACATTTATTTCAGCAGTTCTTTGCCAGTAAGATGTAAAGCTAAATAATTTGTCCTAACAATAATCAAGTGTCCTGTAATATTATTAAAAAATAATCATAGGGTCCACAGCTCAGTGGTTAGGGTGTTGGGCTGTCAATCTGAAGGTTGTGGGTTCAAATACCATGTTCACCGAAGTTAACAATGTGTGTCAACACCCTTTACCCTAATTGCTCCAGGGATGCTGCTGTTCTGACAATCCTGTGTTCTAACCCAACCACTTTGGAATACTTGTAAGGTACTTTAAATAAAAGTGTTTGCTGAATGACCACATTTAAATGTAATCACCCCTTCACCAACATGCTTTACGGTGAATGTAGGACTTCTAAACCCTTTTTGTACCAAGGCTGTTTCGATAAATCTGCATAAAGATGTTTTTCTTGTTTGAGAGCAGTGGCATTTCTGTGATTATCTTTGTGAACTAATTACAAGTCTACTGTTTTTACATTCATTTAACAATGAAATATATATTTTCTTTTGTAGTGAGGAAAACGTCTGGAAATTATGTGAATATATTAAGGCAGAAGAGAAATGTCCAGTAGACGAAGTGTTTGCAGTTTTCGTATCTAATGAAAATAAAACGGTAGGTCATCATTATTTAAGATAACTGAATTAACTCTATCTCAATCAGTTGGGGATGAGAGGTTTGGGATTCTGACTATGAACCTTAAGATTTATGGGGCAATGCTCCATACTGTTAAAATCATCCAGCCAAATGTTGTTAATATCACTTAAATTCAGTTTTTATTGTTTTAGATTCCGATTTGGAAACAAAAATCCAGTAGAAGAAATGAACCTGTGATCTGGGTAAGCAGGTTGTGATTGCAATCAAATCCTATTTTCAGGTTTTTCACATTTTATGTTGCTAAAAATCCATGTCGTTACTATTTCAGGATTACCACGTTGTATTACTGCACACAAGCGCAAGAGGACAGAGTTTTATTTATGATCTAGATACTGCTCTTCCTTTCCCTTGTCCTTTTGATGTGTATTCGGAACAAGCTTTTAAATCTGATGCACACCTAAAACCGAATTTCCACAGGCAAGTTCCTCAATAAAGGGTTATCATTATAGTCATATAAAATCGAGCACATGCTCAAATCATATGTATATGTTTATATTTTTAAGGAAAATGCGAGTCATCCCAGCTGCAACCTACCAGAGGACATTCGCCTCAAATAGATCTCACATGAAAAACCCAGATGGAACATGGCGCATGCCCCCACCCCCATATTCCTGCATAGAAACTGCAGGTGAGTACGGGCAGCTCAACTCACACAGAAACATGCTTGATAAAGTCATTGAAATTCTAACAATCTGTTTTTGCAGAATCAAAAATGAACCTTGATGACTTCATCAGCATGAACCCTAATGTGGGCTTCGGAGATGTTTTTAATCTTTCTGATTTTGTAAAATATTTTGGACCTAAATGATTTCTGGCTGCTATATTAAAAGAATAGACCAAAGGCTATAAAACAGTTGTCATAACTTATCCAAATCATGTGTCAATTGTGTGACCTTTTATAAAAATGTGGACACCTCTGCTAACATGTTTATAGGATCAAAAAGTATTTTACCAACATGGG
Source organism: Corydoras maculifer (assembly GCA_019802435.1). NCBI lineage: Eukaryota > Metazoa > Chordata > Actinopteri > Siluriformes > Callichthyidae > Corydoras > Corydoras maculifer. The sequence goes on from JAFMOD010000037.1 coordinate 75,893, forward strand.
CTCTTGAACAAGGCTCTTTAACCCTCAAAGCTTCAGGGATGTTGTAGGCCCAAACTTGTTCTGACCCCAACTATTAAGTTGGGATAAAAGGTTGCTAATGTTATTTTCCACCTGATGGGGAATGTAAGGAAATGTGTGCAAATGAAAACATTTATAATTTATTACCTTTTGCAAGTTTAAACTAATCAAATCAAATATTACACTTGGTTTTAAAGTTAAACAGGCCACATGCAATAACTTTCCAATCGGTCACATTCAGTAAATAAAGTGCAACTGAGGCAACTGTGCTAAAATGTTTACATAATAATAATGCAAGAACATTGTAATATTTTATATATATATATATATATATATATATATATATATATATATATATATATATAATATATGCAAATACATACAAGAATTAATTTCAATATGTAAACTACTTTACATTTGTAACACAGCTTGCACACAGCTGTGGCAGTTGTTTTGTAAGTGTGCATTTTTCTCTTTTACACAGTGTGTATTAGAAACTAAAGTGAAACACTGGAAAAAAGAGACCTACATGGTTAACCATTTATTGTCATGTTGTATTTTTTTTTTTTTTTACAAATGAGAGTAATAGATACACAAACAATGATAACCTGCTGTTCAGAAATATACCGAGTGCTTAAAAACATTTGGCTTCAGTGATTTATGCAATTGCCGCCAGGTAATCTTTCACTTCAGCAGGCGTGAGTCTCCGAAATCCAGCTTCGTTACAAATGCCCACTTCGATGTTATCTTCAGTCATTTGTCCCTCAAAACTTTCCTGTTGTGCAAACATTCACAAAATCAAAAGGTTCTTTTTAAAATTATGGTACAGAGGTGTTTTGTAGTTTGCAGTATTCCAGATGTTTTGGTTGTAAACAAATGTGATTATTTACTGTTATATAATTTTTTATAATTATTTAAGTAATTTAGCCAGATATCCTTTCTAAACAAAGAATGTGTGAATGCTGTATACGTTTAGATCACAGTATTAGAACTTTATAAACCATGTGTCAATACTGCTGAATAAATTACATAAACTTTATTACTTTGTGTTTCTGATAGAGCAAAATAAGTAATTTATAATGTGCTTAAAGCTTTTACATACCTTTAATGTCAGGATGGCTGTATGTATAGCATCTTCAAGTTCCAGATCCTCATTGTATCTACAATTGAAGATAAAGCCATAACCATTTAATTATTAAAAAAAAATTATGCATGTTAAAACTACAATTTATAGAATAACTTTTCTATTTTTTACCTGGACTGAAATGAATGAGCACTTTTCACCATTAAGCAGCTCAATAACCTCATTGATATTGAAATGTTTATTCAGTAGCAGACATTAACACGTTCTATTTGCATTTAGTTTGTGTGTTGCTTTTTATATTTGTTTTCATGACCGATTAAAACACAGACTTCAGTCAGACACTGGTTTCAGACTGGAGCACCTGGCCCCCAATTTCTAAATTCAGGTCAGGACTCAGGCCAAGTTCTTTTACACCAAAATCATCAAATACATTAACATGTGTTAATGACATGTGCTTTGTGCAATGGGACATTGTCATGCACAAACAGAAATGGGCCTATTCCAAACTGTTCACACAAAGTCCAGAAAAATAGTTACCCAAAATGCATGGTATACACCTGAGACAATGGTACTGAACAAGAAATGGGCAGCAATGTGCCTTGGCCTAAAATCGAAACTTCAGTTTATGACTTGCAAAAAAAAAACATTAAATAGATATTAAATGAGGTATATACAGTAAATACATATAAATCTGGATAGATTGACATTAATCACTTTGCTTACAGATTCACGTTCTCTTAATAGAAAACAACCTAATGTCATTTTTTTCTATAAAATAAAGAAAATTTTGTACAAATTTAAGTGCTTTAAAAGTAATCATTACCTTTTCTCAAGAAATGTTTTTCCATTCACGTAGCTCTTTCCCATTGCTGTGGCTTTCCATGCAAAGTATGCACCCTGTAATATCAGTAAGATGTTAAGTAACGTTTGTATTACTTATTGTAATGTAAGAAAGGAATGACTGCTTGTCAGTGCTTCGGTTTGCTTTACCGATGGATCAGACTGAAAGAGATACGGTCTGTCCTCATCCCAGCCAGCGATGAGCAAAGAAACTCCAAATGGTCGCACACCCCTAAAAAATGAAAAGTTAATGTTAGCAGAATATACTAGGGTTAGAATTATTTACTGACTCTGGAATTATTAGTGTAGTACTAATATATTTAATATTTGTGGACATACCCTGACTGCGTGTATTCCTGCATAACAGAAGCCACCCTCTGCACCAGCTGTCCTGTAGGAATGGGTTCCTGGTACACCAGAAAATACTGCTGGGCTAGTTTCCTAGCTCTTCTGACAAGAACCCTGTTAAAAATTAAAATATATTACAACAAGCATCAATATATCAGATTATTTAGTAAATATTTTTCTAAGCTGTTTGCTCTAACACACACATATATTTGTACATATGTGTTTTGAATTCACCAACATACAAATTTCACACAGCAAGGGCATTGTGCCCCTCTCCACGGGAACTAACTGAACCCATGATATTCTTTTTACCATCTACACGAGTTGAGTTTGTGTACTGGCTGCAAGTGTAACATTATATTAATGAAGTTTAAAAAATTTTAAAATGTTAAAAATATGACAATAACAATTTTGGGCAAACATTGATTAAATTCTTATTTTATGTATTCTCACAGAATCTGAACCTGTTTACCAACTTGCATTTAGTTAAAACTGCAACAAGGCAATTACACCCTCCAGTGCTGAGGTCTCTTATGCTTAAGCATAACTGTGACTCTTCACTGTTGAAGTTGAATGTGTCGTAAATCATATTCAATTTATATCACATTTATATACTAATATATTTTATATGTAGACCTTCAAACGCATCATGTAAAAGCGCAATAAAGGTCAGATTAGGTAATGATCAGGTTTGATAATTCTACAGTGGTAGCTGGTTTCTCCAACAACTGACTTGTGTTCTCTCAAATGTAAGTTGCTTTGGATAAAAGCGTCTGCTAGATGATTCAATGTAAACAGTATCATACCTGTAATCTGGCCCCATACCACTGTACACCATACCGATGTTCTTAGTAATTGGTTCTACTTTGTGAACACTCTGCTCATCATACAGTATGGACTTCTGTTTCTTCTCTGTTGCCAGCACTACTCCATTGGACGCTAAAAAATCGAGGTGAAGTGAAACAGTTAATGTCCTAAACAGAATCCTTAATGTTTTCAGCACAACAAATCACCAAACCTTTAATGCAAACATCTTTAGAAACAATATACGTTATTTAGACAAAATATTAAAATACATGCACATTAGAAAAGCTAGAAATTTTAAAGTTGGTTCTCCTTTTACAGCTGTAGTAGCTTTTACTATACTGGGAAGTCTTTCTATAGGATTTTAGGGTGTGTCCAAAAAAACTCTTCATAAGGACAAGTGTAAGGTCAGACACTGATGTTGGGCGAGGTGGTCTGGTTTTCAAAGTGTCTGGTGTTTATTGGGGTAAGGGCTCTGTATGAAGCAGTCAAACTAAAGTTTTGTGAAGTGTTCTTTTAAGACTGTTTGAAACATTTGCAATGAAAGTAAATAAAAAAAACTAGAATTTAGTTATTAAAACATGTCATAACATTTTTGTCTATGTATATAAATCAGTTTACCTTTGATTCCTACAGAAGGCGCCCCAGCTGCTACAGCTGCCAGGGCATATTCGATCTGTACCAATTTTCCAGAAGGGCTAATAAGAGGGCAAAAAAATGCACATGCTTAAAATTTTATTGTCTTTACTTATAATCCATAGTTGTTATCTACACAGCATTCAATACATTTAATTGGTCTTCAACAACAAGACTAACAACAGGGATGCTGTATCAACCCTGTGCTTGCTCTGCAAGTCACTTTGCATGTCTGCTTAATGACCAAATGTGAATGTAATGTAGTGGGTTGCATAGTGTATAGTAGGTATAGTTGGCTAAGCCTAACCCTAGTAGGTGTCAGTGTCACCTTCCGGCAAAATCTGCATATGTTCTCCTAAGGAATTTCTCCCACTAGTGTCTGATTTCTTTAAGTGCAGTAGCTTAATGGTTAGGATGTTAACTTCTGACTTGTAATGTTCTCATTTGTTAGTTGCTTTGGATAAAAGCGTCTGCTAAATGACTAAATGTAAAATGTAATGTAATGTCGGGCTATCAATCTGAAAGTTCTGGGTTCGAATCCCAGGTCCACTGAAGTTCAAATGTGGGTCCCTGAGCAAGAACATTGGTCCTTATTGCTTCAGGAATACTGAGGCCAATGCTGTGCTTTGGATAAAAAGCATCTGCTAAATGATGAAGTGTCAGTGTTTTGGCGTAAACCAATGAACATTACGTGTGTATTTCTCCACCGATGGACTGACGACCTGTCTATGATTATTCTCCATCATTGGACCTGGTACTCCATCACCTCTCACTTTCGCCAAATACAGTTACATTTTTTAGCACATGCTGTGCACTTAATGTTAATGTCGTTACTGATTCTGGAGAACAGTGTCTCAACCACAGTTAAAAAAAGGTACCAAACTGAAATAGTGTAAAAATGGCTGACATTGTCATGCACAAACAGAAATGGGCCTATCCCAAACTGTTCGCACAAAGAAGAAAATACAGAGAAATACAGTTACCCAAAATGCATGGCAAGGGGATTGATTGTATACACCTGAGACAATGGTAATGAACAAATGATCATAAATCTAAACTTCAGTTTATGACTTGCAAAAAAATACATTAAAAAGGTATTAAATGAGATGTATACAGTACACTAATATAAAGCTAGATACATTGGAACTTTTGCCAAATAGTTACATTTTTTTGCACATGCTGTGCACTCAATGTAGTTACTGATCCTGAAGAACAGTGTCTCAACCATTCATTCATTTATTCATTCATTCATTCATTATCTCCCGCTTTATCCTTTATTAGAGTTCCCCATGCCCATCCAGGGGAGAACGTTTCGGGCGCTGGGCAGATACACCCAGGACAGGGCGCCAATCTATCACTGGGTACACACTCACTATGGGGCAATTTCTTGTATTCAATTGACTTGATCCATGTTTTTGGACTGTGGGAGGAAACCGGAGGAAACCCGCACGGACACGGGGAGAACATGGAAACTCCGCCCAGATGGGGATTCAAACCGGGAATCCCTAGTGCTGAGAGGAGAACATGCTAACCACCGGTGTCTCAACCACATTAAAAGAAAAAACATTTTTGTTGAGGTACCAAACTGAAATAATGTAAAAATGGCTGTAAATACATTTGTATAAGCAGAAACCTGAGGTTAAATCGATCACGTGACCCAGCCGGCTCACTACAATAATCATCTTGGTTTAAATGACCGAGAAAGCGCAGAATTATTAAAAGACAGAGCTACTGATTAGTATAAAAAACACCTTTATTATTCCAACCACAACGAGAGTAACGACAGGCTTTAGATTTTGGGACCAGAAGTGTATTGTGTATTTCTGAGCGTGACGCTGCATCTGAATCACATTCATCACAGCAGCGGTCAGCTCGACGCAGCACCGCGGTGTGCTGACGCAGCACAGCGTCCTAAACACGCTTTAAACTCAGAAACGTGTTCTGAACTGATACGTTACCTGAATGTTGTAAGCGAAAAACTATATCCCCGCTCCGCCATCTTTATTCTCCCGGGTGTGTACAGCAGAAAGGAGCACAACCGCCGGGTGAACCATCACGTCAAAATAAAAGTCTCGTTCGGTCTGCGTGACGTTTAGTCAAAGTATGTATTCATTCATTCATTATCTTCCGCTTTATCCTCTATTAGGGTTCCCATGCCCATCCAGGGGAGAACGTTTCGGGCGCTGGGCAGATACACCCAGGACAGGGCACACACTCACTCACACAGACAAACTCTATATGGGGCAATTTTGAGAATTCAATTGACTTGAATTATGTTTTTGGACTGTGGGAGAAAACCGGAGAACCAGGAGGAAACCCACGCGGACACGGGGAGAACATGGAAACTCCACCCAGATGGGGATTCGAACCGGGAATCCCTAGTGCTGAGAGGAGAACATGCTAACCACTAAGCCACCTTACCGCCCAGTCAAAGTATTCATTAAAGTTTATTAAAAACAAAGAATTTCATTTACACTGGTTGCTCTCTTATGGTGGCTTAGTGGTTAACATGTTCTCCTCTCAGCACTAGGGATTCCCGGTTCGAATCAAATCGGATTATTCTAGATTCTATTTTCTCCAATTCTAGATTCACCCTACTACTGTCCTTTTTAATTATATCAAATGCTACATATTACATGTAGCCTGTTTAACTGTAAAACGGTGTGTAATATTTAATTTGATTAGTTAATACTTGCAAAGTGTAGAAGTCCATCAAATTAGAACTGAGAACATGGAGAATAAGTAGAGCAGAAAGGATGGTTGTGTGTGTGTATATATATATATATATATATATGGGCGGCACGGTGCTTTAGTGGTTAGCATGTTCTCCTCTCAGCACTAGGGATTCCCGGTTCGAATCCCCATCTGGGTGGAGTTTCCATGTTCTCCCCGTGTCAGCGTGGGTTTCCTCCGGGTTCTCCGGTTTCCTCCCACAATCCAAAAACATGAATCAAGTCAATTGAATTCTCCAAATTGCCCCATATAGAGTGTGTCTGTGTGAGTGAGTGTGTGTCCAGCGATAGATTGGCGCCCTGTCCTGGGTGTATCTGCCCAGCGCCCCGAGACGTTCTCCCCTGGATGGGCATGGGGAACCCCACCGCGACCCTAATAGAGGATAAGAGGGAGATAATGAATGGAATACTTTAATAAAAGCATCTGCTAAATGACCAAATGTAGTTTTATCTGTAAAATGTTACAATTCAGAATATGGGAGCGACTCAATACAATTTCTGCATACAAATCCACAAACAAAACCGAGTTTATTATTCCTTTTATAATATTGTAATAATAATATAAACGGCGGCACGGTGGCTTAGTGGTTAGCACGTTCGCCTCTCAGCGCTAGGGATTCCCGGTTCGAATCCCCATCTGGGTAGAGTTTCCATGTTCTCCCCGTGTCTGCGTGGGTTTCCTCCGGGTTCTCCGGTTTCCTCCCACAGTCCAAAAACATGGAACAAGTTAATTGAATTCTCAAAATTGCCCCCTATAGTGTGTGTCTGTGTGAGTGAGTGTGTGCCCAGCGATGGATTGGCGCCCTGTCCTGGGTCTATCTGCCCAGCGCCCGAGACGTTCTTCCCTGGATGGGCATGGGGAACCTCACCGCGACCCTAATAGAGGATAAAGCGGAAGATAATGAATGAATGAATGAATAATATAAACGTAACGTTAGTTTTTGCAGTGAGTTGATTTTAAACCTCAGAAACTGACAAGACGAACTTTTTTATACACGTTGACCTTTGCGGCGGAAACCGGATGTGAGGTAGTCCGCGGCTCTCCTCCTCTTCGTCCCGTCGACAGGCTGGCCTTCTGAGCGCTGAGGTATTGTCTTTAAACTCCTCAGCGCGTCTGTGTTTGAAAATGTCGGGGTTCGGTATATTTTGGTGTTTCTAGCGGCGCTGTTTGTGTAGTTTCATAGCTCAGCAGCAGTGTGTGAGTTTGTTAGATGGTTCAGGAGGCAGCGGAGCGGCGCGCGGAGGGAAGCTGGCTAACCGCGGTGCTGCTTTAATATCACCCAAACTGTGTAACCTGGAGGATGAAGATGAAGATGATGATGATGATGATGATGTTGTAACTAACGAACGCGAGTCCTGTAGATCGCCGCGTAGCCAATGCTCAAACTAAAACATCCATCCATTATCTTCCTCTTCATCCTCTAATAGGGTCGGTGGGGGGGGTGCGTTTCGGGCGCTGGGCTGATATCACTAGACACACACTCACACTCTACATGGGTGAATTTGGAGAATTCAATTCACCTTGATCCATGTTTTTGAACTGTGGGAGGAAACCGGAGAACCCGGAGGAAACCCACGCCGACACAGGAGAACATGGAAACTCCACCCAGATTGGGATTCGAACCGGGAATCCCTAGTGCTGAGAGGAGAACATGCTAACCACTAAACCACCATTCTGCCCGAGAAGTATTATTAAGTGCTCAAATTAAAATATCCATCCATCCGTTATCCCCCTATTCTTCCTGTACTAGGGCCTTGGTGGGGTTCCCCATGCCCATCCAGGGGAGAACGTTTCGGGCGCTGGGCAGATACACCCAGGACAGGGTGCCAATCTATCACTGGGCAAACACTAACACAGACACACACAAACACACTCTATATGGGGCAAATTGGCGCATTCAATTTACCTTGATCCATGTTTTTGCACTTTGGGAGGAAACCCATGCAGACATGGGGAAAACATGGAAACTCCACCCAGATTGGGATTCGAACCGGAAAGGCGAACGTGCTAAACACTAAGCCACCGTGCAGCCTCAATTAAAACACCCATCGTGGGTATTATCTGTGTATGTTAATACTCAGTAGGTGAATTTTGTAAGGTGTAAGGGCGGCATGGTGGCTTAGTGTTTAGCATGTTCGCCTCTCAGCGCTGGGGATCCAGGTTTGAAACACAATTTTGGATTAGTTTTTATGTTCTCACCGGCGTTGATTGAACAGCATCCCTGGAGCAATGAGTGTTAAGGTCTTTGGTCTTACATTGGTAACTTCACTGGACCTGGGATTTAAACCCGCAACCTGCTGATTTTAACCTGCCGAGCCTAACACCCTAACCACTGAGCTAACACCCCCAGTGCAATGTGTCCAGCTCTGGGAATTTCCCTGAACCAACAATATTTAATATGTCTGTTTTTGGATGTCTGTTTTGTATTTCTGCATTACCTAAAAGTCCAGATTACATTCAAATTAAGCATCTCCTTTCTTACCAGCAACAATCATCGGATCAGCGCTTTGTAACGAACCTCCTATTAACAACACAAAGACGAAAATATCTTTTATTGTGTGATTATTGGTGTGTAGTTCACACCTCCGTTGGTCATGATTTAAATAGTTTTAGCACATCTATGAGCACCCAAAAAATTCATACAAACAGAAAAAACTTAAATTTCACAAAGACTGTGATCACAGACAAAAACAAGTTAGAGCAGTGTTGTGGCAATAAAGCAACCAAGTCCTTTTATCCACAGTCTGTTCCATTTCAAGCAGCAAATCATCACTGAAGAAGCAGTGTGCACTAGTGGGTGCCCATTTTATCCATTTACCATACTGTCCTGTAGTTTCTTTTTCTTTACATATTTTGTTTGTCACTATATTTTGTTCTCTTGTGGTCAGAACCATAACAGTATTAGTGGCTCAGAAACAGCAGGGTTTTTAAGCATTGTACTACTTATTGTGTGCTGTATTAGACACACTGTTTTAATTCTTTTAAAGTATATCTAAATTGTATTTTATATGTTCTGTTCCGCGGCACGGTGGCTTAGTGGTTAGCATGTTCTCCTCTCAGCGCTAGGGTTTCCCGGATTGAATCCCTATCTGGGTGGAGTTTCCATGTTCTCCCCGTGTCCTCGTGGGTTTCCTCCGGGTTCTCCTGTTTCCTCCCACAGTCCAAAAACATGGATCAAGTCAATTGAGTTCTCCAAATTGCCCCATATAGAGTGAGTATGTGTGCGTGTCTGTGTGAGTGTGTGCCTAGCGATAGATTGGCACCCTGTCCTGGGTGTATCTGCCCAGCGCCCTAAACGATCTACCCTGGATGGGCAGGGGGACCCCCCCGCGACCCTAATAGAGGATAAAGCAGAAGATAATAGATGGATGTTCTGTTTCTTTAAGAACATTGACAATGTTCATTTCCAAGGTTACATGGCTACAAAGGTTCCAAAGTTAGAATTAAGGGTTAAAGTGTTTATTATAAGAAGCGACATAAAGCCATATGCTCTCTTTGATATTTAATGCAGCCAATGAGGTTCGTGTTCTGTTGGTATACTAATTGTGTGTTACGTAAAGTTTATTACCTTTTCTAGTATTAGGATGAATTTATATGTAATTGTGGTTCTAAGTCAAGATGTAAATTCATCTGGTTAAACATGCAAAGGATCATTCTTAAGATTAAGAGTTTAGAATATAGAAATCGGATATTGTATATGGGCTTATCTGATTTATGTTACAGTTCTTACGGTTGGGTGTAAGGTTACGTACAAAGTTAAGGTACAATTCAAGAATAAACTAATCAGTATTGGCAAGAATATTTGTGCTGTCAACTTTAATTGGAGAGAGCTACACACACATTAGTGCACACTGCTTTAGATACACTACATTTTTAGTGACATAGCACTCTGTCACATGTTTGTATAAAATTAGCTGCTTGAAATGGAACAGACAGTTAATAAAATAACTCACACTTTGTTTGGAATTTGTTTTTTTTCTGTTTGCAGGGATTTTTTGTGTGTTTTCATAGATGTGATACATTTACCTGATATGATTTGCTAGTGTAGGTTAACTGGTGGGTTGCCGAATATTATTTTGGCAGTTATCATGTGTTTGTGTCCACAGTCTTGCTGATATTTAATCATAACCTTGTGTGTAATGTTGCTTACTTAACAGAAGGCCATTTTACAAAGCACACACAGCTTTGATAATTTTGTTGTTTCATTTTTTTAGTTCTTTAAATGGCTAGCCATTAGTCACACTGTACAATTTGTCACAGATTTTTTTAGGATTTGTTTTTTATATCCGAAGGTCAGATAAGCATTTATATAATTTTTGTCCTAATCCTAAAAAAATAATAATTTAAAGTTTAAAATGTCTATACCTCTATACTGACCCTGCTCATGTACAAAAACATAAGTGCACAATTCTTAGAGGCTATATCACTCATCTTAACTGCAATGAAGATATTTTACAAGTAGTGTAATCTGTCAGTTGTGCTGTAATACTCATTCCCTGTATGTTTATATAAAGGCAATGGCTCGTGGACAGCAGAAGATCCAGTCTCAGCAGAAGAACGCCAAAAAGGCAGCAGAAAAGAAAAAGTCACAGGGGGCAGATCAGAAGACTGCAGCCAAAGCAGCCCTCGTCCACACATGTCCTGTTTGCAGGGTAAGCCTTTTACCGTAGGAAGATTAAACCTGTGTACAGGCATCTTTGCCTCCTGCAATCATTAGTATTTAGACTGTACCACCTGTTTTTGTGTTATTTAACTTTTAGCAACAATTTTAATGTAATGATAATTTCTTTCTATCAATTTATTTTATAGACACAGATGCCAGACCCCAAAACCTTTAAGCAGCATTTTGAGAGCAAACATCCTAAGTCTCCTATGCCTGCTGAACTAGCAGATGTGCAGGCATAAAGGAAATGGAAAAACTAAATCTACATTTCAGGTAAGCAAAAAACAATTAATTTAAGATCACCAGTTTAAGAAAACAAAACTGTCATGCAGCATTAAACAAACACTCGAAAAAGCATCACCGAAACAGTTTTATTGCTGAATAGTATTGTGAACATCACATTCATATGCATTGGTTATTTTATGTACCACACATTTGCTAACCGAAAATATGTTGCACTGAAAAGTTTGTACAGAACAACATTTAAAATTTTTTTTTTTTTTTTTTTTTTTACTTAAACACATTTTTTACGGTGTGAGTTACCCAAGTACATAAAAGTTTCTCACCTTAAGCATTTAATCCAAATGTAACACCAGAAAGAGTATAAAAAAAAAAAAAAAAAAAAAAAAACAGAATTGTAAGACGTGGGGCGCACACACATTTTTGCTCTTTCTCTTAATGCCCCTGTTCTCCATAACAACATAACATTGCAACCAGCATGAACTGTGACTTTATAAATGTATAAAACATGTGGTCTGTGTGGATGTATATTTGTGTAACATACTTTTAACATGCGGCACGGTGGCTTAGTGGTTAGCACATTCGCCTCTCAGCGCTAGGGATTCCCGGTTCAAATCCCCATCTGGGTGGAGTTTCCATGTTCTCCCCGTGTCTGCGTGGGTTTTCTCCGGGTTCTCCGGTTTCCTCCCACAGTCCAAAAACATGGATCAAGTTAATTGAATTCTCAAAATTGCCCCATTTAGAGTGTGTCTGTGTGAGTGAGTGTGTGCCCAGCGAAGGATTGGCGCCCTGTCCTGGGTCTATCTGCCCAGCGCCCGAGACGTTCTCCCCTGGATGGGCATGGGGAACCCCACCGTGACCCTAATAGAGGATAAGCGGATAAGATAATGAATGAATGAATACTTTTAACATACTTTTATTTATAACATATAACTTATGCATATGTGTGTTTCTTTTTCTATTTTTTTTTGTTTGTTTTAGTAATTTATTTAAGTCAGATTTTACTTTGACTGGTTTGTCTGCTGGGATTTTAAAATGTTCAGTGTGCAAAACATATTTTAAAATTGCAGTTTATACTAGTTTTTGAAAATCGATATTAAATAAGCTATCCTATTTAACTTACTTAAAATGGGCAAAATAAACACTGTAAAAAAGAAAAAACTGTCCGGTATTACTTTTTGTTGACCAAAACGATAAATACATTTCTTTGGTGCCTCACTAATCACTTTTTAGTACTGTAATATGATTGGCTGATTAGACAATTGCACGAATAAGTAAGTGTACTGGTTTTTAATGATGTGATTATGGCTACATAAATGCAGTTGTAATGCTAAAGAAAAACATGTACAATAAACATTTTGTTTCTTTTTTAAAAAATCTTTTTCTTTTTTATTTCTGATGTCCTTTTAGACGCTGGGGACAAAGTGATGTGATTCAACTTGGCCACTGACTGAACTTAAAGAAACAGAATCTGGATGTATTGTGACAGGAGCTCTAATAATGGACTAAAGCACACCAGCACCCTTTGATTTTATATTTTTATATGTATTTTGGCTTAAGTTGGGCCAGCTGTTGTTTCTAGTGTGCTACGTGCACTAACATGTCACGTCCTTTCCAACCCCAAATATTCATTTACCACTCTTCTCTTCTTTCCTACATGTTTTTAAACAATTAATATAATACTGAATTTGCTGCAGTGCACCTGTTTAGTAAAGCTCTTATACCATGTTCTTCAGACATAAGCCACATCGTAAATCATGTCACTCACCAGATATACTGCAATTAAATCATTGCTGATGGATGAATTCAGGATTCCAGATGTGTAATATGCTCCTGAAGAGTACATTGGATCCCCGCTGGAGCCTCTGAAAGTGCATTGTGTGTTCATGTTTTCTTTTTCTTCTTTTTTTTTTTTTATTTTTTTAAAAAGTTTTCAATAAATGTACAAGCATATTGTCATATTTTGACTCTGCTGGTTTAAAGCTCTAGTTAATCTAGTTAACTTATGATGACATTTGGCATCATGTTAAATGAATACAAAATGCAAATACCCACTTGTCTTTTAAAATAACTTTGTTTTTTTTGTTTTATGGTCATCAATTATTGTGCTGATTGTATTGAGAGTTTGCAGTTTGAGTATTTAAAACGCTTACACCTGGACTTGTCCAATGATGACTTCAAACGTGTAAACCATTCAAAAAGCTGGTGGAATGCTCTAAATCTGTTTAAGTTTTTGAGTGGTCAGACCCTCAACAAATAATCCATTAAACTTTGCTTTAAGGAGATCAGAATATTTCCAATATTTGGACTCAGACTGCCTGAACTGTAGCGTTTCAGAGCATTGTTGCATGTTTATTCAAGTGGCTGTTGAATTCTATTTGAAACGCAGCTTACTGCCCTCTAGTGGTTAAACCAGTTAGATGATTATTAACTGATAAAAGTAAGAAAAAAGAATTTGACTTTAGTTAAAAGTATTGAGTTTATGCTGATTCCACTAACATGTTGATGCGGTGGTAACATGCAGAGGATGTCAGGTTGTTTTTAATGAACAGTCAAGCTGCAGATTTTTTTTAACTAAAATTGAGTAGCAAAGGACAAGGGATTAAAATCTAATGCCATTGTCTTTCAGTAATAAAGAATGTAGGGTACATGTACATTCTTTAATCTGATGTTTCTACTGTGTGTGTACCGAACACCCACACTGACAACATGAAAACTCCACCCAGATTGGGATTCCCATCGCTGAGAGTCAAACATGTTACCATCTTCATTCATATTGTCACTGAATTAAAATATTTTTTAAAGGCTTTCTGAGAAAAACAAATGTGGGGCATCATATTCTGAACAATGACATTAAAAATGTTAAGTAATGTGAAATAGTTTTGAGTAACAAAGAATAAGCAGTGGTCGTAATTACTTCTAAATTATTCCTAATTTTGTTAGTGCTGTCCAAAAGTGGACTGTTAGACTGTAATTAACACAATATAAAACATGAGTGTTATTAAAATATGAAACACTGACCTGCGTGTACCAGATGCATAAAATTCTATAAGATTTATTTTGTCTTTTACTTCTGTAATCGTCACTCAATCTTCAATCTTAAGACACAGACCGGCAATTTTATTAGGTCCACATCCTCTGTTCTACACATACTCAGTTTTTTCAGTTCCACTGATCATATAAATAGACTTTATACACCACTACACCAATAAAAACATACAGCCATCTGATCTCATACCATCATCCACCACCCTAACAATACCTGCTCTGTGTGGGTCCTGATCATAGAGAACAGGGACTAAGAAATTATTTAGAAAAACAATGGATTACAGACTAATTCTAGAACTACAAAGTCCATCCATATGGCAAATGGAGAAACAATTGTACCTAATAAAATGCCTGGGAAGTGTATATTTTGATTGGTGGACAGTTTTCTGTCTTGCAGCACTTCTGTGTCTGATCCACTTATACCAGCACAACACACCACCACCATGTACTGAAAATACTCCACCACCCCAATGGTTTTGATCATCTAGGAACAAACTAATTATATAAAGAAACAGATGAACTACAGAATGTAACTGTAGAAATATAAAGTCCATCTTTAAGATCAGTTTTTGACTTTTGAGGTAAAAAAAAAAAAACTAGTCAAATATAAACCAGAGACAGAACTTTGGCAAATGTTTTATTAGAAGTAGTACAAGTCTGCTGAACGCTAGATGGCAGTACAGGACAGGATGACAACTTAAAACTCAATACATTTTTTCCCTAATTATTTGCAATATCAAATTTTAGCATTCCGACTTTTCTATAATTGTTGCATCTGTATCTCGAGTAAGTGATCAGTACACTCATCAAAAAAGAAATGTATAAAGAAATTCCGTTGTTATTTATTAAATCAAAATACAACATTCGTGATTTTTAGATCACATTGTCATTTAGATCAGTTTTATTAAAAGTAAGTATTCAATAAAAAAAGGAATGTTTATTGTGTAGTCGTAGGTACTTTATGTTTTGCATGATCAGCGAATATGTTGCATCCTGAGCAAGTTACTCACATGGGAGTATTTTAATACAGTAATACATAAATATATTCAGACAGAATAATTGCCACATGCCTCTTCTTTCCTCACATGATTTGAAAAACAAAATTAGAAAAGTGGTCTCCATCTCAAACAATTTCTGATAATAGCTGGACAATTAGCTTATCTTAGGGCGTGGCATCTGCCACCACTACAGTATTCCAATAAAGTGTTTATTTGCATCATTGCAAATTATTTACAAAGGAATTACTACTAGCAACTGTATGTAAATGTTCCGAAAACATTTTTTTATAATTGGTAAGCTAATTTTACACCATGAGTAATCTAGGAAAGAAATACTACATCTCTACATGCTGTTAGTGTCATATAAAATCAGGACTAGTGGAAATGCCAGGAATAGATACATGATATGGCAGAAATAGTGCAGTAGCTACAGAATGGCTCAACCTGAAATAAAAGAACAGCACCACGTGTTTACAGGCAACCACAAGTCTTAACTACCATGTTTCGATGTTTCTTAAGTATTACATTGTTCTTGTCATCGTAGAACAGCACAGAGATGGGGCTGAGTTTGGTTGGTGCACAGCAAGCCTTCGGAACCTCGTCTGGTTTGATGAGGTGAACCTGTCAAAAACAAGGGGTTCACTTTAATCCAGTTTTGCTGCTTAATAAATCCAGATAAATAAACTAAGCACTAATGGTTTATCTGATCTTCCTTTATATATGTGTGTGGGGGGAGGGGTGTCTATGCCAATTCAGGGGAGAATGTTTTGGGTGCTGAGCAGATACACCCAGAACAGGACGGCAATTCATCACTGCGGATACACTTACTCACAAAAATGCATTATATAGAAATAATTCTGATGGGGCAATTAAGGGGCGGCATGGCGACTTAGTGGTTAGCACGTTCGCCTCTCAGCGCTAGGGATTCCTGGTTTGAATTCCCATCTGGGTGGAGTTTGCATGTTCTTCCCATGTCCGCGTGGGTTTCCTCCGGGTTCTCCGGTTTCCTCCCACAGTCCAAAAACATGGATCAAGTCAATTGAGTTCTCCAAATTGCCCCATAAAAAGTGTGTCTGTGTGAGTGAGTGTGTGCCCAGCGATGGATTGGTGCCCAAAACGTCCCCCCCCCCCCGACCCTAATAGAGGATAAAGCAGAAGATAATGGATGGGGCAATGTACAGTCGATTCACCATAAATACATGTTTTTTTGACTGTGGGAGGAAACTGAAGAACGCAGACAAGGGAAGAATATGGAAACTCCACCCAGATTGGGATTCGAACCTGGAGCTCCGAATGTGCTAACCACTAAGCCACCGATTACAAAATTACAGTTAATAGTGTATTCATTAAATGATTTACTAATATCACTAATAGACTGGTGGAAAAAGTCTTAAAGCAAAAATCCACAAACTTTCGCCACCTCTCAAATTATTCATTCATTCATTCATTATCTCCCGCTGGGGGGGGGGGGGGGGGGGGGGGGGGGGGGGGGGGGGGGGGGGGGGGGGGGGGGGGGGGGGGGGGGGGGGGGGGGGGGGGGGGGGGGGGGGGGGGGGGGGCAGGGCGCCAATCCATCGCTGGGCACACACTCACTCACACAGACACACTCTATAGGGGGCAATTTTTTGAGAATTCAATTAACTTGTTCCATGTTTTTGGACTGTGGGAGGAAACCGGAGAACCCGGAGGAAACCCACGCAGACACGGGGAGAACATGGAAACTCCACCCAGATGGGGATTCGAACCGGGAATCCCTAGCGCTGAGAGGCGAATGTGCTAACCACTAAGCCACCGTGCCCCTCTCAAATTAGATTTTTAAAAAATAATATCCTTAACAAATTAATTACCAGCATCTGTTCAAATTCCTATTTAAAAGTCATCCTTTTTGATTTAGTCTCCGGCTGCTGGAGGGAGGATTGGAATGTGTGTATCATCCAGTGATCTGTACACCTGTGATATGTGGTGCACTGTGTAATTATGCTCTGCCGTTTCCTGTTTTCTGCCTCCATGACTCTGAACTAGTACACTACGAAAACATTGAAAGTAGCTATAAAGATCATTGTGCTAAAAGCAAGGACCGACCTTAATCTCCATTTCACTGTGGTCCTTCCTTATTATAGCTTCTGTCATCTAAAGTTTCTTTGCATAAACGTGCATCGTTTGCTGCGGACATTTTTTCTTTTTTGTAGACTTTTCAATTACCAGCCACACAACTTTGTGTCATTAATATACTTTAAGTAAAGGCAATCATCTTCCTAATTATAGACATGTCCAGTAAATAAACTAATTAATAAGGTTCTACATGTTACTGAATTAAAGAGAAATCATATGTTTTAGCAGATGTTGGTGAAAGTATTATTCATTCATTCATCCTGTATCTTCTGATAAATCCTCTACTAGGTGTGTTCCCCATGCCTATCCAGACATTCACACTCACACTCTATATAGGGCAATTTAAAGTATTTAATTTACAGTGAATCCATGTTTTTGGACAGGAAATCAGAGAAGAAACCCACACAGACATGGTGAGAACATGGAAACTCCACCCAGATTGGGATTCGAACCTGTAATCCCTAGCACTGGGAGATGAATGTACTAACCACTAAGTCACCGTGCGGTCCGCAACATATTACATATGTTTAAACTTGTTGACAGAGAACCACAACTGCACAGCTATGAGTCTATTTCTCTTTTAACTTCTAAATTCTGAGCAGTTTGTATTTTTCAGAGGATATTTAGATTTCCAAAAAAAAGCAAACGAAAAAAACAACATAATTTCATTAAAATTAGGTGTATTTCCATGAATGTATATAATATAATGTATTCTATATAAATTAAAAGGGTGTGGTAGCTCAGTGGTTAGTGTGTTGGGCTATCAATTCGAAGGTTGTGGGTCCACTGACATATACCATTGTGGTTTCTTGAGCAAGACATTGCTTCAGGGGTGCTGTCCCTGTGTTCTGATCCAAACCAAGTTGGGATAAGTTGCTTTGGATAAAAGCATTTGCTAAATGACAAAATGTAATGTAATTTATGTACATATAAAGTAAGTTTACAAGCAAATTGCTTATGTTAATTTTTTTTTTTTTTACCAAGGATAGAAATGAAATTTAAAACATGACACAAATGTAACTGGTAATGATTATACAGAAAAAAAGTATGGAATATAAAAGAGGCTTGAAATACACATTCTTATGCAATTTTAGAAGCACTAACCACAAGCTGAATCATAGCATGGTTCGTTGCATTCATACAGGAACCCAGAGGATAGTCACATTCCCCATCACAGTAATACGCCGAGTAACCTGGAGGAGCCAAAACCCAGTCCTGTTAAAAAATAAATAAAAAAAAGAGGACAGACAGAATTAACATGCAGGCAGAGACACGGTTTTCAAAATGTAAAACAGGCGTGTCATTTTTGGTATGTTAGTGCAGTTAATAAGTAGACTGGAATACTGCAGATATACTGTACCTGTTAGTACTGAGATGTAATATTGAGCTTTGTGTTTACCTTCCAGCCCAGGTCACTGAAACTGACATATAACTCGTGTTTCTTACAGGCCTGTCGTCCACTGCTCACAGAATTTTGATCTACAAAAATTAAAAATGGGAACTTTATAGACCTTCGCATTGTATTTCGTTCACAATATCAAGTCAGACATAAACAACCTCATCTCCACGGCAATGCAACCCAACTCAATGATATGGTGTATGTGTCGTAGGCATAAAGCAAAGTGTGGATTATTGGCAATAAATTACGGGAAAGAGGTGTTGGTAGACAACAATGAGGAGTAGTTACACCTTTTCCCCTTGAATTATTCACAACAATGCACAACCCAAAGTGCTTTTTATTATATGATTACAAATAAACCATAATAAAAAAGGTTTGATTCATAAATCAAATTCGCAAATAATTTGGTCTTCCGCGATGTAATCTAGTTCGGTTTTAACAGTAAACACTGACCCAGAGTAACAGATTTCCGGTTTCTCTAACAATCAAATACTGCCATCTAGTGGAGAAATTACAGAACACAGATCATAAGGAAACATTGAGAAAAAAATTACATTTGGTCATTACATTTGGTTAGCATAGGCTTGATACAGCATCCCTGGAGCAATGAGGGTTAAGGGTCTTGCTCATGGACCCACGATGGTAACTTAGAATAACCTAGAATTTGAACCCACAACCTTTAGATTGCCAGCCCAACACCTTAACCACAGAGCTACCACATCCATGGAGAAACACCCAAAGAATACTGTATATTGTATATCACGCATTTATAAGAATGTGAAGCAGTCAGAGGTGTGTTATTGTCACGAGTGGACAAATTGCTGAGCCAATCAAATATAAGGAACGGAACTTCGCGCTTTATAATAATTATTAATACTTACCAAATATACCAGGTCTGTTTGGGTGGGGCAGGTCAGTTTTGTGTTTTTTCTTGCGCAGATTATTGGTTCTGGGAGATCGAGGTGGGCGGCAAGGGGTCTGGCTTGCTCTAAAAAACGTCACCATGAAGGGTTGTTTGGACCGTGGGCCTTTGCGTCCGACCAAACCCACCCAACCGTGAGAAAACGTGCGATCTGAGCACCAACACAGTAAAAATATCAAAGGTGTCCAATCACATGCCATGTTTATATATATATATATATATATATATATATATATATATATATAGAGAGAGAGAGAGAGAGAGAGAGAGAGTTATTTTTACATATACCTTTTCAAGTTAAATATAATAAGATGCTCACCTTCCTCTACTTCCACATATAATCGAATACCTAGGTTGCTGCGAGGATGCAGAAGCCAATGGTTACTTGCAGTCGTCACGTCGAAAGCCAGCCAGCCTTCCTGTCCTGCTGGCACAGACTGCATGTCCAACAAGATCAGCTCTGGCTCTCTTTAAAAACACAGGCAAAATCAGATTTTGGTAAGCAATATAAGGGATATTATTATAAAGGTTGCAGTCAGTGGTTTAGATGATCACTTTAAAGCTTGTACTGTAGCACTCCTTATATTCAGGAATGTGTAACTGAATTAGAAAGTAATGATTTGTGGTAGTTGCAGCCTGGGTCCATCATATTAATAGTAGCATGTTAAAGTCAGATCCACTGTGGTACATTCAGACAGAACAGTGGTGGCTTAGTGGTAATGATACCTGACAAATGAGTAAAAGGCTTTTTCAGTGTTTCCAGGTTACCACTGCTGAGTCTTTATGCAAAGATCTCAATAAAGTATTGACTATTAGGCAAATTTATTGTTAAGACTACTGAATTATGTTTTTACACTTGGACCACCTTTGTTCTTCCATCCATTCTGCTTAATCCTATACCATGCCCATCCAGAGAGAAATTTGGGCACTGGGCGGATGCACACAGGATATGCCGCCAATCCATTGTTGGGCACACATTCACTCACACACAAACACATTACAAAGGGGAAATTTGAAGCATCCAGTTTACCTTAAATCCCCATTTTTGGACTCTGGGAGGAAACCAGAGAAAACCCACAAGGACATGGGGAGAAATGAAAACTCCACCCAGTTCAGGATTCGAACCTATATTCATAAATGTTTCTAAATGATTCTAATTCATTGTTGTGCATGATGAAACTTGCTTTGTAAAAAAATAAATTCAAATGTAACCTGCTTCTCTTCTCCTTTTGGATTTCATAGACAGAGATATGGAGGGTTCGGTTTGTTCGCTGGCCCACGGTCATGGTTTTGTAAATACGAAACTCTGCCGCAGTAACCGTCTCTCCTTGTGGCAGCGGCGTCAAATCAAATCGAAACTCTTTCCAGTACGGCCGGGGCTGGAGTAAGTCTTTCTCATGTTCCACTGAAAAGCAGAGATAAGGGACAGAGAGCAGAGAGGATGATGATAATAGAGTTTTTAACAATCACACCATAGTTTATAACAGTAGCCATCCTACTGTAATACTGTGAAGCATCGAGATTTTATTTCCACCAATACCCAGCAGACCTTATAATGCTGATAAGGAACTGATTAATGCACTGATTACACTGACATTTTTGGTTGACTAGAATTGGATCCAGCATTGCAGATAGATAACAGTACAAGATCAGAGTTGGTTTCCACTGCTGTACAAAATAATATCACATTGATAAAGAGTGTTAAAGGATTGTTGTTATATTGAAATAATGTGAAATAAAAAAATAAAACTATGAAAAAAACATTTTTTGCAATACTTTTCGAAACCGGAGAACCTGAAGGAAACCCACCGGGAGAATATGGAAACTCCACCCAGATTGGGATTCGAACCGGGAATCCCTAGAGCTGAGAGGAGAACATGCTAACTACTAAACCACAGCTATCTTACATAAATGCCCAAACTATCTTACATAAAATATCTATTCATGTCAGGTCTTCTTAAAAAACATGATTAATTAAACAAAAACTTTATGACTTGTTTACATTTAATTTGTGCAATTTTAAAATTTTGTATTAATTAGAATTTAAATAGCTTTGAGGGTGATACGGTGGTTTAGTGGTTAGCACGTTAACCTCTCAGTGCTGAGGATTCCCGGTTTGAATCCCTGGGTGGAGTTTCCATGTTCTCCCCATGTCCGCGTGGGCTCCTCCAGGTTCTCCGGTTTCCTACCACAGTCCAAAAACATTCATTTATTCATTAAAATCTTCACTTTATCCTATATTAGGGTCGCGGTGGGGTTCCCCATGCCCATCCAGGGGAGAACGTTTCGGGCGCTGGGCAGATACACCCAGGACAGGGCGCCAATCTATCGCTGGGCACACACTCACTCACACAGACACGCACGCATACACACTTCATATGGGGCAATTTAGAGAACTCAATTGACTTGATCCAAGAATGCTATTACAAATGTTCTTACTAAATGTTGTAACTGCAGTGATTTAGACACTTTATAATGTTATTGTTGTTTTTGTTGTCTTATAGTGTTGTTTGTGTGCTGTATGTTTTTTATTTTTATATTTTTTGTCAGGCTGTCATTGTAAATAAGAATTTGTTCTTAATGATTTGCCTGGTTAAATAAAGGTCAGCATGTTTTTGGACTGTGGGAGGAAACTGGAGAACCCGGAGGAAACCCACGCAGACACAGGGAGAACATGGAAACTCCACCCAGATGGGGATTTGAACCGGGAATCCCTAGTGCTGAGAGGCGAACGTGCTAACCACTAAGCCACCGTGCCGCCGTCCAAAAACATGGATCAGAAAAAATTAAATGCATATAGAGTGTGTTTGTAAGTGTGTGCCCAGTGAAAAATTGGCGCCCTGTCCTGAGTGTATCTGCCCAGCGTCCGAAATGTTCTCAGCACCAAGGTTTTTCTTAAAGCTATAGAGTATAGAATTAGAATTCTGTGTCTGTTTAAATGATGCACCTTAAAAATTAAAAGAAAATTATTTCTGAATGATTACGTTTTTAAATATTTCAGTAATAGTGGTGTTGGGCTATCAATCTGAAGGTTGTGGGTTTACATTCCAGATCCACTGAAGTTACCAATGTGAGTACTAAACAAGGTCTTTAACCCTCAGTGCTCCAGAGGGGACTGTATGACCAACCCTGTGATCTGACCCCAACCAAGCGATACTTGTAAATGTCTGCTAATTGAACAGATGTAATGTAATGTAATAACATAGTAATACATTCAAATTGTGATATAATTTTTTCCTCAGAATCCATCTGTTTAATGCATGGGTCTGAGTGTTGGGCAATCAACCCCTTCAGAGGTTGTGGGTTCAAATCCAAGGTCCACTGACATTACAAATGTGAGTAAGACACTTAACCCTCATTGCTTGGGATGTTGTGGTCAATCCTGTGCTCGCTTTGTACGTCACTTTGGGTAAAAGCACCTGCTAAATGACCAAATTAAACCTTATATCTAAATCTCTTTTTTAAGCAACTTAGGTTTGAATATTCTCAGTTTCTCTGTGTGTTTATCCTGTGATGGAGATGAACCTGTCCAGGTTGTTTTCCTGCCTTTTTTTTTTATACTAAAACAAGCTTTCATCCAAACGGAATGAAGAGAAAAAACATGGAACATTTTAAAGTCATATTATCAAAATATAGATTTCTAAAACTCTGAAACTTAGTTCTAGTGGACAATACTGACCACAGACAAGGGTGAGAGGATGAAGACGCAAAGTAAGAAAGATGATCAGTTGTCCTTGAAGAGGCTTGTGGATCAGACTAACACCCATCGCCAGCGCAGCGCTATAAAGTAATTAGAGGCTCAGTGGGGCCAACTACTACTCAACACAGAACCACTAATTACACCCCTGCAGTGTATTTTTAGAGGAGTGCCTGACTTTATTTTCATTTCCATCTCCCTTCTCCCTCCTTCTATCCTTGCAGTGAAGCCTGTAATTCTGTACAGCTGCATGCGCTCAGCATCATCATTCCGTCTGGTTTTCACACAGTCTGCAAACAAGAGCCTAGTCATTGTTTCTAGATTTAGCTGTAACACTCATTACAGATTAAAGAAAAAGAAAAAGAAAAAATAATGTCCAACACATTAGGCAGAAATAATCAAGTGGGTTAGCTACCTGAGTCAGTCTTGCACTCAGGTTTGGATCAGCTCACAGCTCGTTTCATGGAACACCGGCAGTATACTACACATTTTCTTCTTTTCCCTTTTCGTTCCCAAAGACGTCCCGTTATTAAACATCATACCGTCCAGCAAGCTGTCCCCACTTTAATCTAACACTTCAACAATAAGTAAAATGTTTAAAATAAGTCTGAAAATAAATACCAATATGAGTAGATATTTTCTTCTTGTGTTTGCATGGGTGTTTCCTCCCACAGTCCAAAACATGGATTTAAGGTGAATCGACTATTCTAAATGTCCTCATTCAAATTGCCCTTATATAATGTGTGTGTCTATATGAGGAGGTGTGTGAATGTGTGCTCAGTGATGGAGTGGTGACCTGTCCTGGGTGTATCTGCCCAGCACCCAAAACATTCTCCATTAGATGTGCATGTGGAACCCTCCCCCTGACCCTAGTAGAGGATTGAACAGAAGATAATAAAATGAGATGAAATGAGTTTAATATTTAGATTTTAATGCATTTTCAGTATTAAAATTGATTCAGGGCGGCACGGTGGCTTAGTGGTTAGCATGTTCTCCTCTTAGCTCTAGGGGTTCCCGGTTCGAATCCCCATCTGGGTGGAGTTTCCATGTTCTCCCTGTGTCTGCGTAGGTTTCCTCCGGGTTCTCCGGTTTCCTCCCACAGTCCAAAAACATGGATCAAGTCAATTGAATTCTCAAAATTGCCCCATATAGAGTGTGTTTGTGTGAGTGTGTGCCCAGCGATGAATTGGCGCCCTGTCCTGGGTGTATCTGCCCAGCGCCTGAAACGTTCTCCCCTGGATGGGCATGGGGAACCCCCCCGCAACCCTAATAGAGGATAAAGTAGAAGATAATGAATAAATGAATAAAAATTGATTCATATGGAGTTGCCATGCAGTGTTAAAACTAATATATATATGATTTTATTTCTACATATTTTACAAAAATATATGACAAATAACAAATGTATTTTGATGTTATATTTTAAACCTTAAATACAGTTTGGACATTCCTGCATACTGCATAGCTTAATACTATCATAATAAGACAGATGACTTCCCATGAAGGGCAAAAGGAAGCAGTTAAAAAAAGGATGAGGTAATTGCACTTTTGATTGAGATAAGCATCGTCTCAGACAGGGAGAGGAAGGATGCTTGAATGATTGGATAATTCTTCATGCAGAGATACACACTTCCTTATCCCAACTGTCATCACAGCATGGCATAGAGTTTAAAACTGGAATGCTGGGTAGGTGTTGTTACATGTATCGTTCTTCCATTACAATTTAAAAAAAAGTAACCTTAAGACGATGACGTTCAGATAACAGAGAAAAAAAAACAAGGAATAACAATTCTATTCTTAAATCTTGACTCATTGAAATACTATTTGTACTTAGCATTTTTGTGTCAATAAAGACTGTCTTTTCATATCATTATCTTCCGTCTCATCCTATACTAGGGAGTAGGGTTGTGGGGGGCGCCCAATGCTCATTCAAGAGAGAAGGTTTTACATATACACCCAGGACAATGTGCCCATCCATCACACACAAACACTATATAGGTGAATTTTGGAGCAGCCAATTCACCTTGAATGTGGGAGAAAACCTAGGCAGACACAGGGAGAACATGAAAACTCCCCTAAGATTAGGATTCAAACCTGGACCCCCAGTGCCGAGGGGCGGACGTGCCAAAAACTACACAACCGTGCTGCCTTTTTGTATTTTATTTATTTTCTTTTTCAAGAACATCAACATCAATGAGAGAACATCAATGTTTAAAAAGCTGCAGTGCTATATGGAGGTTGTAGATTTAATCTTTATCCCCCTTCAGGTGGGCGACTACACAAAAGCTTGCATGCAATTCAGTATAAACAATAATAGACAGAAATTGCTAAAGAAACTGCCAGCGTGAACGTAATCATTATGAACCAAAATGAAACCAACCTAAACATATTTCATTATTTTTAACATTTTAAATGCTACACTAAAACCATCACAGAGCAGACAGAGATAAACACATTCACACACCCCCTCAGACAAATTTACTATCTTAAATTTACCTTCTTTCATGTTCTTATTCTGTAAGAGAAAAAACTCCTGGATTAAGAATTTTGACCTGTCTAGGAATAAAATCCAGGTTCTTTTTACTTTAAGGCTACAGCACTCCCTACTGCTCCTCTGTGCCAACCATGATGCTACAATTTGTTTTTAAGTAAATTATAACTAATTATTCCATCCATTCATCCATTATCTTCTGCTTTATGCTCTAGTAGGGTCGCGGTGGATGTCCATCCATGGGAGAACATTTTGGGCGCTGGGCAGATAGACCCAGGACAGGGCACCAATCTATCACTGGGCACACAGTCACTCACACAGACACACACTCTATATGGGGCAATTTGGAGAACTCAATTGACCTTGATACATGTTTTTGGACTGTGGGAGGAAACCGGAGAACCCGGAGGAAACCAATTCGGACACGGAGAGAATGGAAACTCCACCCAGATTGGGATTCGAACCAGGAATCAAGAGAAGCAGGTTCTCAGGTTTCCTCCCACAGTCCAAAAACATGGATTCAGGGTGAATTGGCTGCTCTAAATCATCCCCTGGATGGGCATAAGCACCCCCCCCCACAAACACACACACAAGCTTAGTCCCCAGTATAGGATTAAGTGAAAGATGAGATGATATAATTACAACTGTGTCACATTAACTCCTTTCTCTGAAGGTAATACATTTTCACATTATTTTAGTTTAAATATGAATTTTTCTGCTTAGTGATTTAATTAGTTTCTTTCTTGGCTTTCTTGGTTGTATGTGATTTATAAATGACTCCAGCTAATTACCGATCTGTAGGCTGGTTTGTGTAGTGTATTGAACTTCTTTCTCCCAAAGCTGTTGTTATCACACATGCAGACTGTGATTTGGGAATGCGTTGCTAAAGAAATCAAAACCTCATCTAAAAAAAGGTTCGATAAATAGCAGAGTTAAACATAATGATAGATGTTTCAATTACATTAAGGGCTTATTATGCTTTCTCACTTTTCTCAAAGTGTGTCGTGTGTCGGGGGGGGTGCATCTGGTTGGCAAAAAAATTAGGTGTGGAATCAATGTATTAATGTCAGAATATTAAACACAGTGGACATTCTGAATAGATTTAAGGAATGAAGAGGTATAGTGATATTCTCATTGTGATAAGAATTTCTAATGACACTTACGGCAAAGATTAAACATTAATCTAGACCCATGAATTCATTCATTCATTATCTCCCGCTTATCCTCTATTAGGGTCGCGGTGGGGTTCCCCATGCCCATCCAGGGGAGAACGTCTCGGGCGCTGGGCAGATAGACCCAGGACAGGGCGCCAATCCATTGCTGTGCACACACTCACTCACACAGACACACTCTATAGGGGGCAATTTTTTGAGAATTCAATTAACTTGATCCATGTTTTTGGACTGTGGGAGGAACCCGGAGGAAACCCACGCAGACACGGGGAGAACATGGAAACTCCACCCAGATGGGGATTCGAACCGGGAATCCCTAGTGCTGAGAGGCGAACGTGCTAACCACTAAGCCGCCTCACCCATAAATTGAAAACAGAATTTCAGATTTTGAATCCTCACACCACAGGACTGGTAGTTTTGTCTATGATATATCCTTAACTTTCTCGGCTGTGTTCCATGGATCCTCTGCAGAATCATATCTATTTTTTAATGCAGATTAGTCTGACCTTGTCTCATTTTCAGAACATGGTGGTGCAGTGTTAGTGAAATATGTTGCGCTGGAATGAGTGGATCAGGTATTATCTAAACTGGTGTTTTCAGCCAGTGGGTCCAGAATACACAGCTACCCTGTCAGGTGACTTTTATCCACTAGAGAAAGAATATCTTATTAATCTCACTACCCCAAATGTGTCTAAAATAAAGAAGCAATTTTCCTGTTTGTCTCCAGAAAGTAAACCATTTACCTGCCAATCTTTTTTTATTCATTCATTATTTTCTGCTTAATCCTCTTCTAGGATCATGAGGGAGTGGGGCTCACCATGCCCATCCAGGGGAAAACATTTTGGGCACTGGGCAGATTTACCCAAGACAATGCGCCAATCTATCACTGGGCACACCCTCACTCACTCACAAACATGACTATATAGGGTCAATTTAGAGCATTTATTTACCTTACCATGCTTTTGGACAGTGGAAGGAAACCAGAAAACCCGAAGGAAACCCAAGTGGACTGGGCTTAACAAAATTCATTAATTCATTAATTCATGAATGCATTAATGATATCCTGCTTTATCCTCTATTAGGGTCGCGGTGAGGTTCCCTATGCCCATCCAGGTGAGAACGTTTCGGACGCTGGGCAGATACACCCAGGACAGGGTGCCAATCTATCACTGGGCACACACTCACTCACACAGACACACTCTATATGGGGCAATTTGGAGAATTCAATTGACTTGATCCATGTTTTTGGACTGTGGGCGGAAACCGGAGAACCCGGAGGAAACCCACGCAGACATGGGGAGAACATGGAAACTCCACCCAGATGGGGATTCGAACCAGGAATCCCTAGTGCTGAGAGGAGAACATGCTAACCACTAAGCCACCGTTTCCCCCTTAACAAAATTAGGTCACAAAATATAAATTGATTCAGTTCAGTTATTAAATTAAATACGATTTTTAAAATAAAAACTGCTTGGGGGGCATAGTGAGTGGATGTGGGGACATTGATGGATGGTGCAAATTCAAAGTGTGTCCATGTTTAAAAAACCTCTAGTCCAATAAATAAAGAGGAATATAAATGCGTGTAGAGGAAACAACACTCTCTCTATCTTCTGCTAAATCCGCTATAAGGGTCGCAGGGGATTCCACATGCACATCCAGGGAAAATGTTTTCAGCCATGTCCAGATACACCCAGGACAGGACGCCAATCCATTGCTGTGCACACACTCACTCAGTATATAGGGATCATTTTAGATCAGCCAGTTTACCTCGAAACCAGAGAACCTTAGTAATTTGAATTATATTCTGTCATTCAGCAGACACCAAAGTGACTTACAAAGTGAGCACAGGGTCGTCCACAGCATCCCTGGAGCAATGAGGGTTAAGGGTCTTGCTCAAGGCCCCTCATTGGTAACTTCAGTGGACCTGGGATTTGAACTCACAACCTTTCTATTGATAGCCCAACACCCGAACCACTGAGCTACCACACCCTACTAATTTGGGCCTTAACTTCAAATTTTCAACAACAGGAAAATTGAAAAAATGCCTTTTCCTGTTCCAACATGTTTAAAACCACGTGTTCTCTGTGTAAAAACCAGCACCATGAATGAAGCTGGTGTGAAGAGGTTGATGTTTTGTTTTTGTTTCCAACATCTTAAGATTAATAGAAACCTTGACTGAAATATTCTCACATAACATCAGGTATGAGCACAGAATGAGCACAGATTTCCAGAGACACAACAATCACAATCTTATAAAAAGATAAAAAAAAATCCACAAGGACACGAAGGATCCAATTTAATGGCCATGAATATGAAGTCTGATGTAATGTGTAGGGACGGCATGGTGGCTTAGTGGTTCGCTAGGGTTAGGGTTAGGTGGAGTTTCCATGTTCTCCCTGTGTCTGTGTCGGTTTCCTCCCACAGTCCAAAAACACGGATCAAGGTCAATTGAATTCTCCAAATTGCCCCATATAGAGTGTGTCTGTATGAGAGATTGTGTGTGTACAGTGGCATCCTGTCCTGGGTGTATCTGCCCAGCGCCCGAAACCTTCTCCCCTGGATGGGCATGGGAAAAACCCCATGGATGGATGGATGGTAATGTGTAGGATTTTACTGATAGATCAGGGGAGAAAAAAACAACCCTGTGCCCTTGAACAAGCAGGTTTGTAATGAAGAGGTTGAGATTGAAACTAATTACAGCAATAATCCATCCATCCATTATCTTTTTGGCAGATACACCCAGGACAGGGCGGCAATCTATCGCTGGGCACACACTCACTTACACATATACACTCTATATGGGGCAATTTGGAGAACTCAATTGACTTGATCCATGTTTTTGGACTGTGGGAGGAAACCGGAGAACCCGGAGGAAACCCGGACACGGGGAGAACATGGGGAACATGGAAACTCCACCCAGATGGGGATTCAAACCGGGAATCCCTAGTGCTGAGAGGAGAACATGCTAACCACTAAGCCACCGTGCCGCCCTACAGCAAAAATGTTTTAGAAATCTTAATATTTGTGATGTGTATAGAACGTGCACTGAAGTGTATTGACTGAATGTAAATTGCAGTATAATGTGAGTGAACACATCTTTAGGGTGTGGTAGCTCAGTGGTTCGGGTGTTGGGCTATTAATCTGAAGGTTGTGGGTTAAAATCCCAGGTCCACTGATGTTACCAATGTGGGTCCTTGAGCAAGACCCTTAACTCTCATTGCTCCAGAGATGCTGCATCAACCCTGTGTTCTGACCATCCAGCTGGAATATTTGTAATTACATTACATAACTTTGGATAAAAAACATTTGACAATGACCAAATGTAAATGTAATATAAATGTTAGCATGTACAACAAAAAACCAATACAGCATTCATTAAAAAAAACTGTTACAGTTGGTTTACATTGCTCACCCACGTTAACGAAGCTCATGACTGTGTCTGCCTCGCTGACCACGTTGCCGAGGAGAGGTGTGTGTGTGCTGAGTGTGGGCAGTGCGGCATAGTTGATCACTTCAGGGTAAAATGCCACACCTGGTCCCTCTTCCTCCTCGGCTGACACAGCGTGGTAAAGATCCAGCATGAAAAGCGGTGCGGAGGACGGTGGGCGCAGTGGCGGGTGAGGACGCGGCCGTCCGGGGAGTCCCAGGACTGACAGGATCTCCTTCTGCATCTCTTTCTTCTCCCGGCCGCTCAGCTTGCGGAAGCTTGAGTGCGTTGTCCCCTCCATTTGAGCGCTCACACACACAAATAAGAACAAGTGGAGGACAAGAACCATCGTGGCGAGCCATGATTTCTTTGAGACACTGCTTTGTATCCTGGCATGGTAAGTAAAAGTTTGTGGGACCAAGAGCATCTGTCCTTCAGTAATTACAGTGTCCTGGTTGAAAGCACTGGCATCCATCTGTGACGGTAATGTGATACAGGTCTCAGAAACTGGCTGTAGACAACCTCAGGAAAATCAAAAGGGTTAATCTGACTTCATCCAGAATGTAACATTCGCTTAGTGCAAATAAGGATCAGAACTCTGTGGAGTTAAGATTAAAGTCTCTCGTAAAACGTTCTCTGTGCTAGTTACAGAAGTTGAGGGTCATACAAATGCCACCGACTGAAGTTCAGATTGAAGAAAACCAAAAGCTTTTAAGACTTTCCACCGCTTTGAAGAACGTGTTCCAGAACCCAAGAATAAAGTAAAGAGAAGGTGCAGAGTAACTACTGAGGTGAATAAGATTAAAGTCTATGACTTGTGTAAATAAATAAGTCCGCTAGGTCACACCACGCAAGTCTATCATCAAAGACTCCAGTGGAAAAGCCAGTGGCTGCTTTACTCTGAGTAAGAAGACGCTCAAATCCACAAAATGAAGAGAACCTCACCAGCTTGTCCTTTCCATTTCTTATTCTTCCTTTCCAGAATGTCAGTTCTCCCACTGACTGATTTTCCCTTGCACTTTGAGATGTCTGTTTCCAAAATCCACACTTAATAAACACTTGCAGGTGCAGACGTTGCCGACTGGAGTAATAACAATAATCTGGTCTTCTGCACAGGCTGTGTAATCTGAGTACGAGACTTCCTTCTACTAGCAAGATGTAGAGAAGGAGTGTCTAAAAGGCTGAATCCTCCTTCCTTCTCTCCCCTTTGTGTTCTCCTCATCCCGTCTCAACACACTCGACCTGGTCTCTGACCGCGTCAGGGCTGGATAACGTAGCGACACTCTAAAGCAGCGTTTGGGTTCTTCTGGTCTAATTACCTCTTGAGGGGAAAAAACACAAAGGGCTGTCAATACAAATGAAAATACATTTCAAGTTAAATTCAGCAATTAAAAAATAAAAGAACTGATTCAAATATATTTGCCAAAAAGGGGTGTGTTAATGTAAACACCACCTTGTTTTTATAGGTGCTTAACTCAATGAGGTCAGAGGAGGTGCAGGGCCGATCGCCATTCCACTGCAGGCCACTCAAATAAACAGTTCTCTCATATGTTGATCAACCTGATTAGGTTCCTGAAAGGTGCTGGAGCAGTTAAGACTTCACAATGTGAAAGAGAACCAACAGCCAGGCAGCTGGATATCACACAACCCATTTTACAACTAAGGGCAAATTAGTTTATTTACTTAATAGCAGGGCGGCACGGTGGCTTAGTGGTTAGCACGTTCACCTCTCAGCACTGGGGGTTCCCGGTTCTAATCCCAAACTGGGTGGAGTTTCTATGTTCTCCCAGTGTTCACGTGGGTTTCCTCTGGCTTCTCCGGTTTCCTCCTACGGTCCAAAAACATGGATCAAGGTGAATTGAATCCTCCAAAATTGCCCCATAAAGAGTGTGTCTGCCAGCGATAGATTGGCGCCCTCTCCTGGGTGTATCTGCCCAGCGCCCGAGACGTTTTCCCCTGGATGGGCAATAGGAAACCCCACCGCAACTCTAATAGAGGATAAAGCGGAAGAAAATGATTGAAAAGGAGTGTCTGTGTGAGTGGGTGTGTGCCACTCTGATTGGCACTCTGTCCTGGGTGTATCTGCCCAGCACCCGAAACGTTCTCCCCTGGATGGGCATGGGGAACCCAACAGCGACCCTACTAAAGGATAAAGCGGAAGATAATGGATGGATACTTACTGGCATGTTTAATTGTTAAAGGAACAGTGGTTTAGTGGTTAGCACATCTGCCTCTCAGTGCTGGGCATCCTGGTGCGGATCCCAATCTCGGTGGAGTTTTCATTTTCTCCTGTGTCCATGTGGGTTCTCTGGTTTTCTTCCACAGTCCAAAAACATAGTAATTGCCTGCTCTAAAATTGCCCCTATATAATGGTGTGTGTGTGCCCTGCAATGGATAGGTGCCCTGTCCTGGGTGTATTAGCCCAGCAACTGAAATGTTCGCCCCTGAATGAGCATCCCTGCATTCCTCGTATAGGACTAAGTGGAAGATCATGGTTTTACGGATGGATGGAAAACCAGGCTTCTATACGAAACTCAAGCTGACATTGGGAGAACATGCCAACTACACACAGTAAGGACATTGTTTTTCCTGCGAACAAACACAGGACCTTCTATCAAAAAGATAAGAGTACTAATCACTGCATCACTGTAGAAACTCACATTTTAAAAGCTAACAAAGGAATTTAAGGATGCTATATAGTTTTTGTCTAACAAAGTATTTAAGTACTGTTGAACTTTGTGTCCACCTGAAGAGGCAGCTGCATTCAGCAGTAAATTTAAACCTGGTATGATGGTTACTGCTGCACTGAACACACGGTGATGGTATAGAAGCTGCTCGAGGTGCTGAGGAGACCTTTTAGAGGCAAAAGGATATGAGTGGGTTTAAATATTTGTACATAAACCCAAACACACAGCTGCAGTGTGGACCATGAAACCCCACCCCTCCCTAAACCCCATCCGTTCCATCTGACCACCGAACCAATACACAGTCCAGTACAAACACACACACACACCAAAGGCTTACGCACACATCAAAGACAAAGGCTCTTATGTTCTAAAGTTTAGAGCGCATAGAAGAATCCTATTCTTTGGTAAAAAGTGGTTCAGAAAATGTAAACTCCCTCCGCTTTGAAGATTTAATTGTGCGTCCTTATCTGTTCAGAAAAGTAATTGCTTTAAACTTATAATTATCCTGAAATTTCCTGTTATCTGTGGCTGGCTGAGGTCTACACCCAAACACACACACACAATGAACACGAGCACACAGGAATTACTGCAAGCATTATTTTAATACAAAAAAACAAAAAGCATCAATATTTTATTATTTTTTTTACTTGTACACAATTGCACCCCGGTCCTTTTCCTTTTCTTCATTCTGAGAGAGTAGCAAAGACTCCAAAGGAAAAATCTAGTTAATAGATCCCCCCCCCCTCCGACACAATAAATAAATAAAAATCACCTTCCAAATTCACTGTCATTTGATATTGATATACTTCAAGACATTTCGAAAGGGCTTACATTCGGCCCTTTTGGCTTCCAACCAAACACTAAGTTGGAGTTCTTTTTCGTCGTGACCGAGAGGCTGTAGTCGCTGGCTAAAAGGCCACCATTGGAATCAGTCATCTTCCTGGTCCATCACAACAGAAATGATCTACGTCAGTCATTAGAACAGATGCAGTAACATAAAAAAAGCACGAAGCAAAGGGTTATCAGTCTTAATGTAATACTAGAGCTTCCCAGATTGTGATATGATACTGTCGATGAAAATAAATACACAATTTCCATTACAAAAGAAACAAGTGAAGAACAAAACACATACGGATTCTAAATTAAGCATGTTCACAAGTTGAAACTTATTCAGAGTCTTTACCGTGAAGCGAATGAGAGACCTTTGAAACATGACGGCTGTGACGTATTGCGTGGGGCTATAACACAGGTAAGTATAAGCGGCTGTACTGCTATCTGGTTTTAACGAAGGAAGGAAAGGGGTGGAGCTACATCCAAAGAAAACGTCAGTGCACGTCGAAAATTCTTATCTACTAAATGAGTCAGTCGAAAGCTCTCAGGTTTCAGGATCTTTAAAGAAACTCGTGACTTCGAATGCGATCAGCAGGCGGGTGGAGGGATGAGTGCTGGGTCGCCGTAGGAGGCGTGGCCCGCGGCGCTGCGTGTTCACGCGGCCGAGTAGTGATGCTTCTGCCACCTCACAGAACAAAGGAAACGAGTGTAAACCACACCAGACTGGATTTCTACACGGTAAATACTTTGCATGGCTCCCAAAAAGACATTTCTTCTAAGCTTCAGTGACACAAACACCTGGGTGAAGAGCAGAGAGCGTTGCATACAGTTGAGTGAAGGAAGAGTCATTACGACAGGAGCACTCTTAGTTGAGTTAATCCCAGTTGAATGTGCGAGTCCATTAGTCTGCATTGGAATCAGGGCTGGACCATCTCCCAGTCTCAGTACTGAGGTGGGCAGCCATTGCATATTGGTAGTGCCAAGACAAAAGCTCAGCTCCAGTAGTGGTGCTACGCCACACGTTCTTGTGGGCACTTGAAACCTGTGCGTATGTTAACTCGGCTGCTGCACAGCACAGTCACATGTTGAAGAAACTCGAACCAATAACTCAAGGACTGAAATGTAATAAATAAGGCAGCACTCTTAGGTTAATGAGGAGGTCATGGAGACTGGTCCAGGGTCAGCAGTGTCGGGCTGATTTGAGAGTTGCTCAAAAAGGAGCACAAGTGCCATGTGCTTAGCGGGAGGACCACCAGTTCTCCGTTCTCCAAAACAATACCGTGTGCCAGAGGTGGAGAAGGCCACAAAACGCCAAACGATCGATACACGTTCAAGGGGAAGGATGGTGCGACCCCTGTCTGTCAGTAACAGGACAGTAGAAACACTATTTCTTAGATGCTGGTGTCTTAGTGCTGGGAGACTTTTTCGTGATGGTGGGGATTTTGGATGGCTTGCCACCTGGGCGCCGCGGTGTGTCGGAGGTGTCGGAGCAGGCGGAGCGGGTCTCCATCAGCTCGGAAGCATCCGACGCGTCGCTGCCCCGCCGGCTGCTGCTCCTGCTACCGGCGCGGCTGCCTGCACGACTGGTAGGACCGCTGGCTGAGGACGGTGTGCGTTTGTCTGAGGAGGAAGGAAGAGAATAATCAGAGCCTAATCAGATTTGGTCTGTGGAAACCAAATAGTTTATTTTTGGCATGACGTAGATGATGAGGATGACGACCACATTGCCCCAAGTATTTTCTACTAACCAACATTGGACAGTTGCGTAAGCAGTGACTAACATTTGAGGGCCAGTAACATTTTTAAGATTTGAGTAATAAATGGGGTGGCATGGTGATTTAGAGTCAGCAGGTCTGCCTCTCAGCGCTGGGGACAAAGATTCCAATACCAATCTGGCTGGAATTGTCATGTTCTCTCTGTGTCTGTGTTGGGATCTCCCATGCCCTCCCACAGTTCAAAAACATGGATTCAAGGTAAATTAGCTTCTCTGAATTGCCCGTAATTGCTCTTATATAGTGTCTTGTCTGGGAGTGTGTGCCCAGTGATAAATTGACACTCTGTCCTGAGTGTATCTGACATGCGCCTGAAACCTTCTCCCCTGGATGGGCATGAGGACCCCCTTCCCCCCAAATGATCCACGTAGAGGATTAAGTGAAAGACAATCAAATGAAATGAGAGTTGAGATCAGAAACAAATGTATTGACGGGCGATGCATCACTTTTTTGCAAATTTAGATTGTGAGCCAGAGTCCTTTTCCATAATACTAGAGTATGATATTTGGGAGGGTTGTAGATGTGAAGAGCAATCAGGAGAATCACAGATGCTGCAGAAACAGTCCTGGTGACTGTGAGTCAAGCGGGACAATTGGGCACATGTTGGGGGACTGATCATCCTCGGATGGGTCGCCTGGGTGAGGGTGTCTGATGTTGAAAGACCCAAAACACCCAATGACCATCTCTGATGATGTTCCCAAGTTGCATCAGAAGATGTATGAGAAGATGCGAACATCAGTATCAGTAAGTTTGTGAACACGTCTGAAAGGTAACTATGTCCATATTTTCAGTTATTTAACAAATGCATCTTAACTCTGGATGCATTTGGCAGGTTCTCTTCATCCTTCAGTCCAAATCCAAAGTTTTTAATGAACTTAATATGTAAAAACAAACTTCATACATATAACATATTACCCGATACCATAGATTACTGTAAAACATTTTACATTATTTCGTCATATAACGTCCAGCTTTCCATTGCAGTGTGTTTGTTTGTGGTAACCAAATACAATATGATACAGGAATGTTCTGTAGGGTGAGATATATAATCAAGTAAGAGAGCTGTGAGTGTGTTCTTACCAGAACGTGCAGGTTTAGCTGCAGCAGTGGACCCCCCATTCTCCCCTGTCAGAGATCCACGGCTGGAGTGGAATGGTGGCCTTTTTAGTTTAGCTGTGGAGCCTCCCTGCAACATGAGAAAGAATGTTTATAATGTATATACTGTTAACATGCAAACATTATGTCTATTATATATATTAAGTGTATACACTGTCTGGCCTAAATCTCTGCGGTTGCTTCAGTTGGTTGGGTCTGTAGTCTTAGAATCAATCGAATATTGATATTGAATATGGATTAATATCAATGGAGCTGAGTATATATTTAATATAATTATACAATGAATAGATTTTTTTTATTTGAAAATGGATAATCATTCTCAGAGTCATTTTGACACATGAATTGGTTACCAGATTTATCAAGTTTTTAATGTTGGTCAGAAGTTTAAGCAGCTCTGGGTGGAAGAAACAAGGTTTAAATGTGTTCTTTTTGAATGTTTGCCCTGCAACCTATATAGGATCTGTGTGCTGGGATAGACATAGGGACCCCCACAACCTTGTTTAGGACAGCAGGTTAGTAAATGAATGAATAAATAATTGATGAATGAGTGAGTTCACTGAAACAATGCCATGACACACTCCACAATCAACAACATGTTAGTAAGCATTTTCAGACCAGGCAGTGTATATATATATATATATATATATATATATATATATATATATATATATATATATATATATATATATATATATATATATATATATGCACACACAGATATACTGTATGTACACACACATACTATATATATATATATATATATATATATATATATATATATATATATATATATATAAAAAACTACGTAAACACATGCTGCCTCTACAGTGTAAATATGAATAAAGATTTAGAGAAACCCAATTTTGTTTCTTGTTTAAATTGTTTAAAACTAAATAATTCTGAATTTTACAGTTTATACAAATGAAACCTCAAAGATTATTATTATTATTCCACTAAATTGCTCCTAAAGATTAATGGTTGTGTGTGTGT
Organism: Corydoras maculifer; assembly: GCA_019802435.1. Lineage (NCBI taxonomy): Eukaryota > Metazoa > Chordata > Actinopteri > Siluriformes > Callichthyidae > Corydoras > Corydoras maculifer. The sequence goes on from JAFMOD010000037.1 coordinate 113,921, forward strand.
GTGTGTGTGTGTGTGTGTGTGTGTACTTAGATGCCTTTCCTTTTGAAGCTTCTTACTGTAAGCATATTAGGGCTTTTTGGGAGTGGATGGGGTAGGAAAGGGTTGTGCATTACCTCATGCCCAGGGGTGTGGCCATGCTCTGAGCAGGACTGGCACTTGGTTGGTGTTGGAGTTTTACTGTGTGCCAGCCAGGGTTTGGCATAACCCCGCGACTGAGATTGGGAGGACTGGGAAACAAGGATGGAGTGCGAGGACAGGTACAGGTGAAGGGGAGGCAGCATAAGAGAAGAATACAAAGCAGGGCAGGAGACAGACGTGGAGATGGGAAGGGAGCGAACAGCATAGCACAGTGTGGTAAATCAGGCAAGTGGTCATGGTGACAAACAGGTAAAATAGTTGGAAGGAAATAGTTTTTACAGTAAGAAAAGGTACAAAGACAAAAAGACAAAACAGACAAATAAAAACCCCAGAAATGACAAAGTGATAATGGCATGCAAAACCAACAATAAACACAAACTCAACCAGTTAAAATAAAAACTAAGTTAACAATGTAACACCAGCACCACATACAGTACAGGACAGAAAAGACAATCCAGTGAACTCAGTGATGATGAATCATCTCACATTAGATCAGTCTGAGTTTGTTCCACGGAACACAGAACATGTACAGAACCTCTAATGTTTGAGAATGAGTCACGCTAAGGGACAGGAACTGGGTTTGTTTGCAGCTCAGACTTACCCTGGAGGCGGAGGCAGTAGGGGTTGCAGGTGCAGACGGCCCTGAGGTGCAGCTCTGGGCACTCTGTGAGGCCGATGAAGAGGAGCGGGTCGGCGAGCCGGTGCGTGATGAAGGCTTGGAACGCCGGCCGCGTGACCGGAAGGCCGCCAGCCCTTGAGAAGCTCCTTCTGGAAGAATGAACTTCTCCCGCAGCTCCAGGTTGGTCCGTCCTCGTGCTACAAAACAGAGAAAGAAGATATAGACAGAGGAACCGTTAGGATCGGAACATAACCACATCTGCTGTGTGACTGGAAAGAGCCGGTTCTTGGCCGGTTCAGTGCTCCTGGTTGAGTTGATGAATGGATCAGTAAATCCAGGTTAAAGTGCTTGGTGCAGACACAGAGCAGGGGTTTAATAAGAAATGTGAGCTGTACCACAAGCATCCTCACGCTGAAGGTTGGCTCAGTTAGTGTCAGAAATACACATCAGTCCTGAGTCATTATTCTGCCACCATTCCTACTTTTTCTGCTAATTGTGATAAAGGTGCTTCAACATGAACCTGACACAAAAACACTGGATATTAAAAGACTTGTGCGATATGGATTATTTTGCATAAACTGTAGAATAAGCAGCCATGGATTTCTCCTGCATTTCACATTCAGCTGATTAAATAGATCATCACCAGTGAAGAGATTTGTTTAATCATTATTACATTATCACTTTATATAAAAGTCTTAGGTTCAATTCCAGGTTGATGTTAAAATGAATTTAGCGTGTTCTTCTAATATATGTCTGTGTTTCAATAACTTTCATTTCTGGTTTTCACTCATACACCAAAGACATGCAAGTTCAGTCATTTGGAAAAAATATGAAATTTAATAGTCTCTTTATGTGCAATAATAAATAAATGCTACATTTTCACTTTTCATGTACACATCAGTACAGTTGTTTTCATTCAGTGTGGCTTACAGAGCTCATTCAATTTAATCAAACACCGAGACATGTATTTTGTCCATCAGTGGAATATTAGATGTGGGGTCTCATATGTACATTAATGCATTTAGCAGCCTATTTTATCCAAAGTTACTTTTGAATTATTAAACCTAGTCATTATCTGACATTTGTGGAAAAAAGATGGATTTGGAGTTGTTTCCTGAAGATGCTAAATGACTCCACTTTATCGGCGGAGTTGGGAAGATCATTCCACTATTCAGCAGAGATGAACGATGTAAATGTAAAATGTAAAATAAAGTTGGTAATGTCCTAATATTTTTTACAGTAATGTAAACAGTTAAGAATAACATGGCAGCACAAACCTGCTGGAACTAACATTTAGTTTAATCTTATTTTCTTCGGTGGCTACATATGATATGGACAAAAGTTCACAGTAGACAGAGGACACACCACTCGATCAGTAAGTTCTGGTCTTGCCAAAGCCAAATCAAACACCTAGCTGTGCATTTTAGACAATTATATGCTTCCACGTCTTTCACTGAATTTGAAAGCATGACTGTGCACAGAACAACGTCCTTAAAGGCATGCATGAGTACGCTTGGTTCAGAATAAGTTTGGTATTGAAAGGTGATTGGTGAACAAAGGGCCATAAGCTTCATCCCATCAGCACCTTTTAATTAAACTACATTGTATAAGTCGACATTTGAATCAAAACTTCTGCTATAATGTTTATTTATAATATAATTAGGCAACGTAATGTATATTAATACTATTAATGTAAAATAATATTATTTATACATTTGCAAATTTAAATATTATATGTTCATTTGAGTATTATAGGTTCATCTGTTTCTGAATAATGTTTGAAATTTGGTGTTGTTTCTGTGAGAAGTGTTTATAAGGGATACATTTATACGTACTGTAAATATTGTACTGGTCAGTTTTTGTTTTTTTAAGAGCTCTTCACATATTAAAGATCCTTTAAAAAGTTCTAATGAGCGACGTGAAACACTACATGTTTGGTTGTTGTGTGTTCTGCAGGGTGAATCTAACTTTAATGTATATTAGGGAAAGTAAACACTGAGTGTCCCATCAGTACAAGGCTGTGTATAGAAAATGGAATTCTTATATCGCACAAGCCTCAAACAAACACACGGTCTTCTGCCCGTTAGAAAGGCAGACAGACCGTATCAGACTGTATAAAACAGAAATCAATCATGGCAGCCCCAGCAGATATACAGCCCTGAGCAGGCAGCCACGTACAACAAACAGAGACCGAGGAGATGACAGTGGAGAGGGAGAACCAAGAGGAAAGTGAGAGAGGGCTGTGTGCAACAGCAGCAGTGCACTGTGGCCATGGTCAGTAGCTGTCCTAAGCCTGCAACTTGAACCATTTTCCATTGTTTTAAGCGACAGCAGGCAAGCTGTTAATTGGTGGTACACCATATAATTTCTTTCCCATAAGCCAGGTATAGTCTGTAATTCGTTCCCCATGAGCAATCTCTTTTAAGAGCTGCTTCAAGCAATATTAGAAACCCAGGCTGGCCACACCCAGCTCTTGCTTTTCGGTTTTGCAAAGCTCGTCGTGGACACATGAAAAGCGCAAAAACCAGGCCAAATGAGAATGAGAAGCATGAAGATAGCTGCTACAAGACTGTGACAATCCGCTTCCCATACCCACACACAAAGTCAGCCTGAAAGAAATGACTCAAGATTCGGATTAATGGCTTTAGAACTTGAGAATGGAGTTGAGAAGGTTGGTGATGTCAGAGAGAAAGAATTAGCCGAGTGAGATATTAGCAGAAAGGACAGGACAGAAGAGTGAGGTACCTCTGCAGCAGAAATAGCCAGGAGTGACCGTCACTGAGAGACATAAGAGACAACATGAAGTAAACCCAGTCCACATGTTCAAACACACGGCAAAAAGAGGCACACGTTATGTTTCACAACATTAGCAAAGTCTCTTTTCCACTGCACAAGGGTTTGAAAAGTCTTTTACTCTTTTTTTTATGTTTTGAATTGTATCAGTGAGTACCTGTTACAAACTAAAAAACAAGCGTCGGGATTTATTGTTGCCTGGCTACACAAACACACATCTTAATGCACTTTAATGCACATTAAATGACAACAGAAAAACATCTATTTCATATTAATGTCAACTGTTCCGCTTTATCCTTTAATAGGGTCGCGGGGGGGGGGGGGGGGGGGGGGGGGGGGGGGGGGGGGGGGGGGGGGGGGGGGGGGGGGGGGGGGGGGGGGGGGGGGGGGGGGGGGGGGGGGGGGGGGGGGTGCACTTTAATGCACATTAAATGACAACAGAAAAACATCTATTTCATATTAATGTCAACTGTTCCGCTTTATCCTTTAATAGGGTCGGGGGGGGGGGGGGGGGTTCTCCATGCCCATCCAGGGGAGAACTTTCCGGGCGCTGGGCAGATACACCCAGGACAGCACACACTCACACACACATGCACACAAACACACTCTATATGGGGCAATTTGGAGAACCTCAATTGACCTTGATCCATGTTTTTGGACTGTGGGAGGAAACCGTAGAACCCGGACGAAACGAACACGGGACACACGGACAACCCAGATTAGGATTCGAACCTGGATCGCCAGCGCTGAGAGGAGGATGTGCTGACCACTAAGCCACCGTGCACTAAATATCTGGAAAATGTAATGATTTGCTTTAATTTTTTTTCTACAAAACAAATAAATAAAAGTGGAATAATGTATACAAAATTTCCCTTTTAAATGGTGGCTGAATTTGTACAAACTAACGTAAATTGTAGTAAACACAGTTAGAAGGGTATCTAATCCGTTGTTACATATTCATTTATACAAAACTCTTTTTTTCAAAGCATCTGGTTTACAACACATTTATCATCCAGATTGTAGCTTTATTCTCAAAATATAATAATTTTATTCTTATTATTGACTATTATTAACTTGATTGATAACATTTTACATTTATTTTCCAAAACATGTTTTTTCTAATATATTTTTGTTATTTACACTGTGATCTTAATATTTTAACCATTCAAAATAAAATTCTTAGGGGTTAGCATGTTCTCCTCTCAGCGCTGGGGATCCAGGTTTGAATCCCAATCTGTGCATTTCCATGTTCTCCCTGTGTCCTCCCACAGTCCAAAAGCATGGATTTAAGGTAAATTAAATGCTCTAAATAGCCCCCAAATAGTGTGTGTGTGTCTTTGTAAGTGAATCTGCCCAGTGCCCAAAACTTTCTCCTCTGGATGAGCGTTTTTACACAAAAAATAAAAAATTTGAAAATAAAAGCAGTGTTTGAAATGTTTATGTGATTTAAATGACTTTAAAAAACATCTTGAGAACCAAAAATCTGTTGACAACCCGGCATCCATGAAGTACCAAAGGACAAAAACAGCTAAGCTCTCACCGAGTCCAATTCATGAAGTAGACCATGTCAATACAGCAAAAACTAACATTTACCCAATACTTTACATATTATTAACATACTCAAAAAACTTGTATATTTTGTGTATATTTTATGTCAAAGTTAATAATTTATTTTTAAAAGAACAAAATAATAAATTTAAAATATAAAATATTATTTTTATATAAATATTTTTATATAATATAAAAAATATTATTATTATTATTTTTCCCTAAAGTGAATGTTGAAAATAAACCTGTTAATCTCTATTAAAACCTCTTAATCCAAGAATATGATTCAAACTGTAGCTCATTGTCATATTAACAAGAAAGATACCAATACCAAAGCAAAATAAAGGTCTTAGCAGCTTATTTTTTAAATGTGCAGTGGAAAATATACCAAAATAAGAGAAGAACAAGTTAAATTCACACAAGTGTTTGGAACTAAAGCAGATCAGATTAGTGCTACATTCAGTCAGGCACAGCAAACCACAGAAGATCCACCATGATGTGAGAAAAGCAGGAAAAATCCGATCAAACAAGAGAGAGAGAAACCCAACCTAAGAAAGATGATATGGAGCTCCTGTAGTCGGAGCGAAGGATTTTAAGTCCTGGATGTTGCACTGAGGAGAGAGAAATAGAGATATGGGGACGGGGCAGAGGAAGGAAGAGACTCATGGAACATGCATCATGCACTGTGATTCAATTTAAATAAAAAGAAAGAAAATAAACAGGAATGAATGAAAAATGGAATATGAAAGGATTTAAAAATAAAGAGACGTGTCAGCGATTTTAGATGCTACAAACCCTGCTTCACTACAGACTTCTCTTTCTGGCTGTTTGCTGTGTGTTGAAGTATGTACATGAATTAATAAGCGTTACCTCTACATGGGTCGTTCTTGACCAGGAACTCGTCTAACGCCATCCAGCCTCCTCCGACACGTACCATGACGGTACTGCGCAGGATTCGAACCAGTCGCAACTGTTGGGAGTCGCCAAACTGAAGTAAAGAAGAGAAAGTCCACATAGAAAAATGAGAAAACATGTGGAGTGAGAGCAAAACATTTCAGTATTCTGTTAGGATTGAGATTAATGAGAAATTATTTCACACACACAGATTATTTATTTATATGGCTACAAGTCGGTGGAACTCTGTCTTTTTTATTAATGTCGACCCACATGGCCAAATTAAAACATCATTTAGACTTTTAAACTTCTGTAATTTGGATTTGCTTTGACGTGAATGAACTGGTTAATCCATCAAGAGATTTTTGGTTTTTACGATAGCAAAGAACAACAAAGCCAAGATTCATTAGGCACAAAACGGTGTTTCAAGGAGAGAGGGAATCGTTTCCACATAAATAAGCCACCTGGTGCCTCAAAGTCTTTGGGTCGTGCAAGAAAAGTGGTTGGTCTGATTTTCCTATCGTCAATATAAGACATTGGGAAAAATAAAATGTAATAATATAAAAGACATACATGTAAGTCTGAATGAGACTGCTGTAACAATGCTACAGTAAAAGTGAATGATTTTGGTGAGCACTGGTTATACTTATGGAGAACTAAACTAGCTGAACACCCCCCCCCCACCCCCTCACATATGCCTGATGTACCTGAGCGTGCATTAAGTGGCAGCTGGTCCAAAACTGTGACCATGTCTGTCTATGATGTCATAGACTGTATGTGTTTTTTTCAGGTTCCTAACCTGTGCTCCTTTAGGAACATTGTCCGGGGCTGTTTTTGTTCATCTTTAATGTTTGGGTGTATTTCGTAAAGTTTATCATTGACCTAGGCGTTCATTCAATTTGTCATTTTCTTTTGATGTAAACGTGTATCAGCGGTTTCAACGGTTGTGTGTGTGCCCAGCGATGGATTGGTGTATCTGCCCAGAGATGAGATGAAATATTTCCATCTAAACCAAATGTGAGAGATATTTCTCAGTTGTCCTGGAAACGCCTCTGTGTGCCCCTAGGAAAAACTAGAAGAGGTAGCTGTGGATACGTCTCAGCCTTTTTGCTTAGGCTGCCACCCCGTGAACCAGACAAGCAATGGATAATAGATGGATGGATTAGCAAGTACTTCTGATGGCAGATTGGCAAAGACTATATCAATGCCAGTAGCTTATGAATGGTATTGTCAGGTGTCCACAAACCTTTGGCCATATAAAGTCAGTAGAATCTGATTAAACACAAATACATTGATTCACACATTTTGCATGCAAAATATTAAGTAAAAAATAAAACATGCATTTTGATTTCTACAGGATTAAAGATCAGGGTTATCCCAACGTCCCAAAGCGCAGCAACCACTTAATGACGTTTACCATAGTATTTAATATACTGAAACCGTATATTAACAGATTTGAAAGAAATACTACAGTCAAATCTATAGCATGTTGCGTTCCCATGGCAGCAAATTCCTCCACCACAGAAAAGAGAGGACCACTTACATTACGTTCGATCATTTCAAACATTATTTTAACAAGCAAAACAAGGACACAGCCTGTGATGTCTGCTGCTGAGTTGGACACATACCCAGATGCATACCCGGCATATTTGGGTGATTGCTATGTAACCCTTGCAAACCAGACAGGAAATGCCTACTAACTCCAACCAAAAACCCCAACCAAATAAGGTCTACATAGCATCTGATAGAGCTTACTGTGGACTGCGGATTGAGTTTTATTTTTAATTTGGGTCCAAACATTCTGTACCAAACTCTACAGCAAATATCACCAGGCCATGTTCCACACACACATCACTTTACCTGGTTCCCAAGGAAGAACTACAAAACATCCAGCAGACATGGAGGAGGAGGAGGAGGAGGAAAAGAAAAAACAGAGAGATTGTGAAATAACACAATGTTTTCTTTAATATGATAGAAATGATTTTTATACTTTACTCTGTAAGTACTACTTCTGAGTTTAATACAAAGACAAACATGAAGACATAACTAGTAGTTTCAACTGCTTGCTATGATTGCTGATGAATGGGTTAGAGTGCTTGTGAATAGCAGAATAAAGAAGGCTGGTGAAAGATGATAGAGTGACAGCAATAAAAATACCGATGAATGAATGAAAACACACTGATGGCTCTGAGGCCTGTGAGGTTCAGTAAGAGGGTCTTCATTATCATTATTAAATGCTGCATGAAGAAACAAGCAAAGTTTATTTTGTTCATTTACTGAAATGATGGGATGGACGTTAGCCTGGTGATTGAAAGCACACATGTAATAAGACTTCAGGGCTCCTGTATCATGCTGCAGAAGAAACACGGTGACGGATATAAAGCATATATACAAAAACAGCAATGCACCTTCAACCCAACGTGGCATGAATGTGTTAATGTGGTTAGAACATCAGAGGTGACATTGCAGCACTGCAGCGTGATGATCATTATAACAACATTAAGCTGGGTCTAAAATTCAAACTGGGTCTAAACTTCCACATTTACACAGCTATAATAAACGTAACAGCACATAACTCAGCACTCACTCTGTATTTATTCTCCCCGATCTGCTCCACCTGGAACCTCTTGGCACACTTGCACTGGGCCACTTGTCTTGTGACCTGAATAAAGAACATAAAAAAAGTACATGTAAGGAAATGAATACAGTACCACAATAAAGCATTTTTATTTAGTGTATAGGGATGAGATGAGTAATCATTTTTGTAATTAATCACAAATAAGAAGTCAGTTGAATAGCTACACTTATTAATCGTAACAGTAACTTAACATCGTCATGACGACAACCATACGAAAAATATGTATTATGCCGGTACACGGAACTTTAGACTATGTGACTCAACTCACACAGAAAAAAAAAAAGTTCCATATGCTGCACACATTTTTACAATGTTTACTTTGTCCTTACATAAAAAACTTTGGATTTGAGTATGTATCATATGTTTGTATTATACATGTGGTTAGCATGTTCTTCTCTCAGCGCTGGGGATCCAGGTTTGAATCCCAATCTGGGTGGAGTTTCCATGTTCTCCCCGTGTCCATGTGGGTTTCCTCTGGGTTCTCCAGTTTCCTCCCACAGTCCAAAATCATGGATTCAAGGTAAACTGACTACTCTAAATTGGCCCTATATAGTGTGCATGTCTGTGAGTGAGTGTGTGCCCAGCGATGGGCTGGTGCTCTGTCCTTGATATATCTGCCCAGAGCCAGAAACGTTCTCCCCTGGATGGGCATGGGCATAATAGCGACCCTGGTCCATAGCATAGGATTAAGCAGAAGGTAATGAGATGAGATTACTGAGGAGGAGAGAACTTTAGATGGATTTTAACAGATCAGGTGTGTAAGATCTATTGATCTGTAAGTTTTTGTGAGCTGCTGCTTCGTATACACTTCAGTCGCTGCATTATGTGGAGTGCATAGTGGTTTATTTATATTTGTTACATTCACAAAATTGTTTCTTTCTTTTTTAAATGTAATAATTGTTTAAAACATCGCAAAGTCATCTAAACTCTTTGTTTCCACAGCGTGATCCACAATTAACACACCAAATACACCTTTCTTCTCAATTTGATCACATGATCTATGTGTGGCTGTCACGTGCCAAGAAAAAAAAAACATGCCCCAACATCAGTATAAAATCTTTGAATTTCAATAAATACAAAATAAAATTACAGCTATTACATCTTGAAACAGGTGACTACAGGTTAGAAAGCTCTTACCTCATCTTCAATCTTGTCTGCATCTGTAGTGGGTCTGTAAGCATCCTTATTGGGATGCAAAGCTGCCACGAACTCATAATAATCAATGTAACCGTCACCATCTTGGTCAAAGATATCAGCCACTGCGGTCATCTCTAACTTGCTGGTGGGGAATTCTGTAAAAGTCAGTAGTTAAGTTGACATAAACAACCAAAACATGTACATTTAAGATTAATTACTTGTGTAAATGTATAACATACTTGAAGCCAATATGCCATCGATAAATTCCTGCCGAGTGATTTTGCCATCTTGATCTTTATCAATGCGTCTGAAGAAATCCATGACGCGGGATTTCTTATGGTTCATCCAGCGCATGTACTTCTTCCTCCATACATCAAAGTCAAAGTTGGCAAACTCTTTCAGCTGCAGTTTGGAGAGACATGTGCACGGAGTTAAATTTGAGACAGTGAGAAACCCTACATTTGGAAATTTGGTCTAGGCCATTTAGAACACAGCTAAATAAAGTTTATTAGAACAACTACGCAATCACATTATTAAAAACACCTAGTGTCATTACATAATCTGCCAATCATGTGGCAGCAGTGCAATGTACACACTCATGCAGATGCAGGTCTTACAATGTGATCTTTGACTGTGGCATGATTGTTGGTGTCAGATGGGCCTGTTTGAGTATTTCTGTAAGTGCTGATCTTTCCATATTCTGTGGTTTAACAAATATGTCTTGAAATATTAACTATATAAACGCAAACATTTATGTTTAATAAAGGTTATGTTTATAGGCTTTTGGATTTGTAGCCCCTTATTCCTGGAATGAACTTCAGAAAGATTGTCACTTGTCACTTTCAGGATTCTTCTAATTAAACTTGAGTCCAAGTCTCCCAAGCCTGTAATTGCTTTAGCTGGCCATGTATTTACTGTTTTTAGATTTTGCATCAGTTTTTATTACCATGGTTGGCCTGCTGCCACTCCCCAGGACACTCTTGCAAAAGAAATTCATAATCTCAATTAGTTTTATCCTGGTTAAATAAATGTTAATACAAAACATTGATATAAAATAAATACAAATATAGAGACAGAGATAAAGACAGCTATTTCAGGCGATAGCTCTCTACTTTTATAGAATATATACTTTTGTGATGTGAAAGTGTGAGTCTGCAAACAAAGGTTTAGGACGCAGATTGGGTAAATGGTAACACCTGTCTGGGATTGATGTCATTATTATTTCTCTGCATGTGAAAGTAAAAGAGGTCAGAAGCTGCAGGAGCAGGACTTGGCAATAACTTTCCCCATCAACTACATGTTTTAATGCACTTTTAGAAATAGTCTGTTGAAATAAAGCCCATTACTGTTGGGTCTTTGATACTCATTGGGTTACAACCTTACAAACACAGAGTTGTGTTTACGGTTCAGAAAGCTTCAGAAAAAGACTGTCTGTGCTGCTGCTCCTCATCATTGCTGAAAGTCTAGGCTACATGAAGGTAATTGGCTTCACAAGACAAAACTTCAGCTTTAGAACGGGGCAAGAAACCATTTAGAGAATGGTCTCCAGTAAGTCCCCTTTCTGTAAATTGAAATACAATGCTATATATTTGATAGGAAGTGCAAATCCTGGAATACAAAAAAGCATCTCAGAATGTATAATGATAAACCTTAAGACAGTTCTAAAAGCAACTAAAGGTTCTGAATAAGGGGTGTGATGTATTCAGATATGGGGTGTGGTAGTGCAGTGGTTATGGTGTTGGGCTACCTATCTCAAGGGTTTGGGTTCAAATCAAAGGTCCAATGTTAACAATGTGTGGATCCTTGAGACCAAGACCCTTAACAAAACAAGTTGGGATACTTGGAAGTCACTTTGGATAAAAGCATTTAATTTTTTTTTATTATTATTTTTAGTGATTTATTTGCTTACTGTGCGTACACACAGAGGAATTTGTCCTCCACATTCAACCCATCCGTGCAGTGAAACACACACTGGTGAAGTGAGCACACGTGCCCGGAGCAGTGGGCAGCCTTGAATTCGGCCCCCGGAGATCATTTGGGGTTGGGTGCCTTGCTCAAGGGCACTTCAGCCATGGTACTTGGTGGGATCGGGAACCGAACTGGGGATCTTCAGGTCACAAGGCTGGTTCCTTAACCACAAGCCCATGCCTGCCCCTACTAAATGACCAAATGTAATGTAAAAGTAATAGCACAGTGCTCTTTAAAGATACTCCGTGAGTCCATACCTCTTCCAGTCTATCGAGTGCATCATGGAGTTTGCGCTGGCGATCTAAAGCCAGCAGCCACACTTGTTGCCAGCGGGAGCAGAGTTGGTTCAGACGAGGGTTTCCTCCTGTTACCGGCACAGCATGCTGCTGCTGTGGCTGATGCTTACCTGAGAACACGGTACAGAGATACCGCCACATTAACACACACATTCATTTTATTTATTAATAATGAGCCTTCTGCATCATTTTACACACATCTTTTTCCAAGATATGTGGAAGGCAGAAAACTAACTTACGGACACCCCTCCTTTCGGCAAGGCTGCTGGGAGCCTCCGCCGGTTTCCTCTTATAGGTCTTTGTTACTTTATCCACATCAGGCTGTTTACGGGTCATCTCCTCCATGAAAACCTAGACGATTACCCAGGTGTTTTATTCACGGCTCAGTAAATTTACATTTTTACATTACATGGATTAAAGTAATACTACACATACACCATAAACCTACAGGAGCTCTTATAACATCACCTGCTAAGCTGTTTTCTTTGCAACAAGAACAATTTTAACTGCTGTAGTAAATCTTATGGACTGTGTTTGTATCCAATCCATTTGTAAAGTCAGACACTGTTGGATGAGAAGGCCTGACTCACAATTACACCCAAAGGTATTTCACAGGGTTAAATGCAGAGCGCTGGGTGTGCCAGTCAGGATTTATAACCATTACTTTATGCTGAAACAGAAAAAGGGCCTTCCCCAAACTGTTTTTAAAGCATAAAGTTGTCCAGAATGTTAAGTTATGTGCTTCAGTTTTTACACCTAAGGCTATGTGTCTGAATAAAAACCTAAATTTAACGATTCAAAGAGGTGTTTCGATACAATATACGCTATTGAATTAGTGCAATGGGAAAAACAGCGGATGCCCCACCCACCTGGTGCTCAGTGATCAGTGTTTTGAGCTGAGTAATGTCCTGCGGTAGGGGCTCAGTATCCCGCTGCACCAATGTGGTCTCAGCATACTGCAGCCAGGACAATAGCTCCTCCAGTAATGCTGCGTTGTTAAGTAGTTCAGTAAGTGCAGATTCCAGCCGTTGTTCATGCTGTTTTGCCCACGTAAGAACCTACAGGGAAGGTAGGAATACCAGTTAGTGAAATAAAATATAAAATACTTGGTTATTTTCTTTGTTAATTTTTTTTTTATTATGAAAGGAGCAGCTAATTATTGGCAAATGGAAAATATCAGTTTCATGTATGAAGTCAAGGACCAACAGATTTTTCCCCTGCCACACTGTCCAGTTTGGGGCAACTGACTCTTTAATCACAACGAATTCCACATTATTTACATTACTATCGTGTTAAATAAAAAAAAACTGTATATAACCTTTAGATTGTAAACATATATAATCATAAACTCTGTAAGGTGTTAACAGATTTTTTAAAATGTTCTGGAAAAAAATCAAGGTTTAGGAAATGATATGATTCCATAATTCCAACAATGCCATAAAGAGATACTTGTCTTCAGAATTGTAACAGTTCTGTATGCTTTATTACACAATAAAGCATACAGGACATGGTAACTCAGTGGTTTGGGCATTGGGCTATCAAGACCCTTAACCCTCATTGCTCCATGGATGTTGTGATTAACCCTGTGCTCACCTTGTAAGTCACTTTGAATAAAAAGCATCTTCTAAATGACCAAATGTAAATGTAATGTAAATGCAATCTGGGTGTAATTTTGTAATATACACTTCCTGGCTATTTTATTAGGTACACCTCAGTTTACACTCTCACTGTTTATGACTGATCATATAGATGGACTGCAGTTTTCCAATTCCATTCTGGAGCCCATCTTCATACATTTCTCTACATGCTTTGTTAGTCAGTTCTCTAATGATTAGAACCCCCACAGAAGTATTAGGGTGGTGGATGATTCTCAGTCCTGCAGTGATACTGACATAGTGGTGGTGTGTTAGTGTGTGTTGTGATGGTATGAGTGGATCAGACACAGCAGTGCTGATGGACAGAGAACAGAACACCAATCAGAACATACAGGTGTCTGAACCACCTGTACCATCATCTACCACCTTATTAATACCTGCTCTTTGGGGTTCTGATAATCAGAGAACAGAGTAAAGGGGATGAACAGAGTATATATAGAAAGAGATGGACTACAGAATAGAATTCAAGAACTATAAAGTCCATCTATTGGGAAAGTGGTGTTATTGGGTTATTAAGCTGTACCTAATAAAATGGTCAGTGAGTGTTAATCTTTATTACATATGTTATAACAATCTTTAATATAGCAGGTAAAAAAGCAGAGGAAATTATTATTTCATTCCCTCCATATTAGTCTCACCCAACCATGTCTTCAAACTCATTATATCATTTATTTTGGGATCATTTATGCTGGAGCCTATCCCAAACTGTTCAGAGTGTAACTACACTATGGACATCAGTTATCCATATTGTAGTATAGTTAAGTCATAGAACTCATAGTATAGTCCATGAGTATAGTTATGTGCCTGATTTTTGAAAAAAACAGTAAATGTAGTTGTTCAAATATATAAAAAATATTTCAGTAACATATTAATATAATTTATAATAATCACTTTAAATATACCAGCTAAAAAACTTGAGAAAATCCTTCCGCAATGTTATTTAGAACTCTCCCACAACACTATACACTTTTCATCCTCTTGTTTACTCCAGTCGAGCCCTCAGGGGGATTATTAGATCCCAACACCATGCAGCTATAATTCACCAATGTCAGCTGTGAAGTGCATTACCTCCTCGAATCTGGCCCTGATGATAGTGATCCAGTGTTTGATGGTGGTAATGCAGTCAGGATGACACACTGCCAGTATGGCCTCTCCCATGCCTGCAGCTTTATTCACATCAACCCTCTCCTCCTCTACCGTCTGCATAAAGTCCCGATGAGCAAGCAACAGCGCTTGTAGCGTCTCTGCGTCTTCCGGCAGGACGCCACGGAAACGCAAGGTTTGCTCTGCTTCAGAGAGCCACTCCAGTATCATCTGCACCGCCTGGCGGAATTCCTCAGCCTGAGGGAGAACAGGTAAAAGCATTTCACTATAGAATGGGGTTTTGATTTGGAAAAAGACTGGCGTCCCTATTATGACATCACCGATTACCGTAATGTCAAAAGAATGGTAAATCATAACAAACGTGACCATTTATAGTAATCATTGAATACAACCTGACCAGAGGGCTTAACGAGAGATTTTAATTATGTCACATACTGTTAACAATTTTAGAATTGTTTTTTTGTTAATGTAAAAACCATAAACATTAAAGGGAAAGGTTTGATTATAACATTTAAATAAATCTGACCCCACATGCACCCCTTGACTAATTATCCATAATAATTATGGTGTTTATTAGTGGTTACAACCGTCTGTCTCTCAGCGCTGGGGATCCAGGTTTGAATCTTAATCTGGGTGAAGATTTCATGATCTCCCCATGTACGTTGTGGGTTTCCTCTGGGTTCTCCAGTTTCCTCCCACAGTCCAAAAACATGGATTCAAGGTGAATTACCAGCTCTACATCGCCCCTAACTAGTGTGTGTGTGTGAATGTGTGTCCAGCCATAGATTTGTGCCCTGTAGTGGGTGTATCTGCCCAGCGCCCATAATGTTTTCCCCTGAATGGGCATGTGGAATCCCCCCTGCAACCCTAGTAAAGGATTAAGTGTAAGATGATAAGATGAGAATAATAGTTTCAAAGTGAAACAAAAATTGGGTCTGCTGCCAGAACGGCGTCCTTTAAAAACTATTTTCTACATTATTTCCATCAGATGTGCTGTGCTACCTGTTTTAAAGCCTGCTGAAGGCGGGTCTGTTTGGTGACAGACAGTGCACAGACCAAATCCCAGCGGTTACTAAGTTCCTGAAGTTGGACTTTAACCCAAGCGGTGTCATCTCTGCCGGTGTCCATGAGCTCCCGAGCGGAGCGCTTCAGAGCCTGCACACTGCTGGTCCTCTTGCCCAGCTCTTTTTGAAAGGCCTGAAAGAAAATGTACAGCACTGTAACCCAAATCAAAACATCACACTAAAGGTTTAAAATAACAAAAAAGACCCAAAACGCTTTTAAAATTGAAAACTGTACCATATTATTCATTACAATCATTTCATGTTCAAAGTTGAACAGAGACACCGGAATTTAATACCTTATGAGAATCCATGAGGTTAGAGACTAAATCCAGATCTCCATGTACAGGCTGGTCTTCAGCCAGCTGTGGCTCCACACGATACAACCAGTCCACCAGCGCCTGCAGGGCCTCAGCAAACTGCCCCGAGAACAGCAGAGCCTCCTCCAGCTTGTGCTGCCTAAAAATGGGACAGACAACCTTTAACCTCAAGTCTTTTTCTTTCTTTATTCATTTCGAAATGTCGCGTCTGCATGATTGATTTTGCATGTTTGTATTTTTTTTATAGTAGTTTGGTGTTTTTTTTTTGTTTTTTTTTACCTCTCAACACTTTTCCCACACACTGTGTCCCACTTGTCTCGAACTTCCCCCAAGAGGTTATCCAGTTTCTGTGTGTCGGCTGGCAGTGCAGTTTTGTCCCTCATGGCCTTCCCAGAGCGGACCGTCGTATCGTACACCGGTTGTTTGGAGCCGAGAGCTTTCTGAAACTCCTACATTGGTAGAAAAAAAAATATATATATCTATTACAAATAATCTGCACTAAAATATTATTAATACAGTCACCATGAAAAACACTTCAATAAGCACTGCTTATTAACATTTGTACATAATATGATCAGCTACCTCATTTATTCAATTATTACATCACACAACTGTATCGAAGCAGCAAGGAGTTTTACACTAGCACTGAAATATCCATCCATTATCTTCCGCTTTATCCACTATTAGGGTGGTGGGGGGGTTCCCCATGCCCATCCAGGGGAGACCGTCTTGGGCGCTGGGCAGATACACCCAGGACAAGGCGCGAATCTATCGTTGGGCACTCACTCACACAGACACACTCTACATGGGGCAATTTGGAGAATTCACTTGACCTTGATCCATGTTTTTGGACTGTGGGAGGAAACCCACGCTAACACGGTGAGAACATGAAAAGTCCACCAAGATTGAGATTCGAACTGGGAATCCCTAACGCTGAGAGGAGAACATGCTTACCACTAAGCCACCGTGCCACCCTAGCACTGAAATATTTAAGATTTAGAAAATAAAGTGTAAAGAGATCATTCAAAAAAGTATTCTTATACTAAAAAGAAACCTGAAAAAGAAATCTGATTTTTAATGACCAACCAAAGTAAATTCAATAAATTAAATAATGCCATTATCTGCCACTTTCACTGCTGAATGAGAGAACACCACAAGTAAGTAGTTAAGGAAAAAACAGCTATATCATTTTCCGATTCTGCCTTTTATTATATATGTGTTTGTGGAAGTCATCCACATTTTTGCAGGAGCAAAAAAAGCATTAAAATGTTATCAAGTTAATAATAACTGATTCTTTATCGGTACCTTATGTTTAGTTAGCTGCACTTTGATTTTGTCTGGTTCATTGGAGATCTCCAGCTCAGAATCCAGCCGACTCTCGGCCTCCTCCAGCCAGTCCATCAGCTTTCTCCAGGCCTCATGGAACTAACAGCACACAGCAGGTTAAACAGAAAGCTCTCAATGAGAGACTAAGCAACACAGTAAAGGTTAGTGATACCTGTTTGGCTCTCTTACGAGCCTCGTCAAGGTGGCGCCCTCTGTCCAGAGACCTCTGAACCAGCTTATCCCACCGAGCCTGAACGCTCAGCAGCAGGTTCTTGATTAGGACCACATCCTGTTTAAGGCTGGCAAAGCGAAGTTGAGACCCTGCCTTCTCCAGTGCCAGGACCTGATCCCTGTGGATGTTTACCTCATTCACAAACACCTGAAAACAACAGCAGCTTTATAAGCAAAGGCCTTAAAAAACCCTTACACACAGACTGTACATATATATTGTATATATATATATATATATTGTATATATATATATATATATATATATATATATATATATATATATATATATATACACACACAAACACAGACATCTATCTATCTGTGTTTGTGTTGAGACAAATAAGCTAAATTACCTACTAAAAGTCTAAAAGGATATAACTAAATAACTAAAAGTTGTTTGGTAGCTTAAAATGAATCTGTTACATTCGTACATGAGTAAAATGACCTTAAGAAGACCATTATGTTGTGACTCTGTTTCTATAGTAACTGCATGGGTCACTGAAGTTCAAAAGAAGTGATGCGTCACTGTGTTGGTCTGGGAAGTGCTACATTTATTTGGTTGCACACTCAAACCTCAAAACCACATGTTATTAATCCTCCACATCACTGCATAAAAAAAGTCACCACATTTATCTGCAAATTGTTTACATCATTTTTCTAAATGTAACTCATTAGGAAAAATCCTTAATTTTTTTCAATGCGCCATTACTAATGTTACATACAGTACCAGTCAAAGTTTGGGACACACCCCCTTTTGCTCCACTTATCATCTCAGTTCCATTTACAGTAAAGCTGGACTTTTGTAGTTCCACAATTTCTACAGTATTGTACTACAGTACACACTGTGTACGTCTCCTTTACTCTGTTTTAATGGTCAGGACCTCAATAGTAGCACCACAGAGAAGGTATTATTTGGTTGGTGCATTATTCCTATCCCAGCAGTGTCACTGAGGAGTTTTAATGAAACTACAGCAGCACTGCTGCACTAAAACCCCCCTCACCACATCAGTGTCACTGCAGAACTGACAATAAACAAACCACCACCCAAATGATACCTGCTCTGTGATGCTCCTGACCAACAGAGAACAGAGAACCAACAGAGGACCAACAAAGAAAACAGATGGACTACAGTCTGTAATTGTAAAAGTCTTTCTATAAGGTAAGTGGAGAAAATAAGACTATGAAGCAAAAAGAGTGTGTGTCCAAACTTTTGAATTATACATATAAATAAAAGTATTATTCCAGTTATTAATTACCTGTAATAATTCCTTACCTTGTGTTCATCTATCTGAAACAGGACAGTGTCGAGAATGAGGCTTGGTGGCTGGGCCATGTTCAGAGTCTGCTCCGCCTGCGTCAGCCAGTTGATGGTGTCCTGTAGAGACGACTGAAAGCCTGTAGCCAGGGAAACGGCTTCCTCCAGCTTAGCCTATACATAAAGCATACAAACAAGCAGCAAGAACCAGATGAGTGCATAAAACATTTATTATAATTTAATAGGTCAGTAAATATTTTACAAGATTGTAACAAGTCATGCTTTTTATTTACCCTCCTGTCATCCATTTTAGTATTCAGTGTGGCCCACTTATTTTGAAGCAGGCCGAGGTTCTGCTGGGTTTGGGTAGTTCCAGGGCCGCTTTCCTCCCCACCTCTGGCTAAAAGCATCAACTCACCCTGATCTAGTAGCCGGTGGTACAGTTCAGCACGCTGTGCCAACTGAGCCTGCAGTTCCTGTAAGTATTTCACATAGGAACTCAGTACAGACATTCATATATCTTACAAGTAAAAAAATTGCAAACTTACAAATACAATTGTCAAAAAGAACATTGTACTAAATTATTATTTGGTTTTAACATCATTATAGGTAAAGCTGTGGCACTACAGAGTTCTAGCAAATCGCAATAATGCAACAGGGCTGAAGCTAATGGAAAGCGCTCTGCTAATCAGTGGTGCTGATTGAAATCTGTCTGTCTGAGAGCTCATGTAAATGAAAAATCCAGGAGCATTTGTTTCTCCAGAGGCACAAAGAAAGGACATGTTGGTTTAATAATTTAGACGTCAACAGGTTCTTCACACAGGACAAAAAAAAAGCCTAATTGAAATAATGTTTGGTTAATCAGGTCAGATCATGGCCTTTAACCCAACAATTATTATATTAAATTCTGTAGCTGTTATAAATACAAAATTGCCTACAGTGCTTACATACAGGAATTTGTCCTCCACATTTAACACATCAGTGCAATGATACACACACATACACACACTAAGTGAAGTGAGCACATGTGTAGAGCAGTGGGCAGCCTTGTATGGGTGGGACCGGAAATCTTACCAGGGACCTTTAAGTCACAAGGCTGATTCTTTAACCACAAGCCTACTGCCCCAGACACAATTAGGACTATTTATCCTTCACTATGCTGCACTCCCTGTTTTTAGCTCCCTCATACTAAACTTAGGCAAATGCAATGGTGCTCTCGCTCTGGGAAGACGGAATAGGTTTGATTCCAGGGTGGATGGCCATGGTTCTAACTCTATCTCTATGGAGTTCATCTGTTCCTTCTGTATAGGTTTCTTCACATTATAGTTTATTATCAAACATTATAGTTAGACATACAGAGTAATGATGTGGTTCTCTTCACAGGTCTGTGTGGAAGATGTTTACCATGTGCTGTTGCAGCTGCTCTTTGGCTGTCTCGGGTAAGCCACCTGTGGGTTTGGCTGCAGATAGCTGACTGTCTGTTCGCCTCACCCACTGCAGAAACTCCTCCAGCTCACCATGGAAACCCTCGGCCTAAACGGAACGAGTAAGCATATCAGTCAACCAAACCCAAGCCATGTCCCCACCCATTAATATTAAAGAGTTTGAAATCCCTGATAAGCACTGATTCAAATGCATCTAATCTCTAATCAGTTAACAGTGCAAACAGGACGCTGTTTGCTTAAACAAGGGCAATATATTTTTCAGCGGGGTTTTTACGGTCGGGAGGGCGCACCTGCTGCAGTGCACTCTCCAGTAGTTTCTGTCGCTCATCTGTTTTTAGCAGCAAGCTATCCCAGCTGCGGTTCAGTTCCTCCAGCTGGTCTCTCAGGTGGCTGGCTTCGTCTCCGGGACTTGACTCCAGCAGCTCTGAGCCTGCACTGTTAACCGTCTCCACAGTGGCTCGATGAGACAGCACATCGTTCCGCAACACCTGGAGAACAGAGATAAAATAATGCACTCTGTACAGAATTCATATAAATGAGATATTATTCACAAAGCCTTTCCGAAAAATTTGAATATCATGAAAAAGTTGATTGATTTCCACAATTCCATTCAAAAAGTTCATAGATTAAAAGATTCAGGGCCCAAAATTTAAATTTCAAGTATTTACATTTACATTTAGTCATTTAGCAGACGCTTTTATCCAAAGCGACTTACAAATAAGAACATTACAATTATTTATATGTATTTATATTTATAAGTATTTATATGTCAGGTATTATTTCAAGTATTTATTTGTTTATTTTCATTTAACTTGGATTTCCAGCTCATAAAACCCAGGATAACAAGAAATCCATCCATCCATCCATCATCTTCTGCTTTATCCTCTACTAGGGTCGCGAGGGGGGTTCCCCATGCCCATCCGGGAAGAACGGAAATCAAGAAATCGATATTTTTATTTAATATAGTGTGTTTGTAAACATTTTTTAAAAGCAATAAGACACTCGAGGTTGTGCTGTATTGTGAGCAATTCACGGGAAGGAGGTGTAACAAGATCCCGACTTTGTGATTTATTCACACCCTCTCATGTCTTACTGCTTTATTAATACAAAATTCAGTCTTATGGATCAATCAAGCTCTCTGTTTCTGCCTGTGATGAGAGGTGCAAGAATCAGGATGCATTCAGAATATGGACGTGTACGTACATGGTGTTTGGCCAGTTCGATCTCAATGGCTTTGGGATCAGAGTTGATGGGTCGCTGGGCATCCAGAGTGGCATGAGTATGGCTGAGCCAGGACTGCAGCTCAGAGAGGGCATGCTGAAACTGCCCCAGGGCAAGCAGCGCTCCCTCTAGTTTGTGCTGTGGAAGAGTAAACATGTGTAAACAACACATGTTTAAGAATAAGTATGGAACCTGGTACACCGTCATTACAGTTGGCATGTACCAACCTGTCTGTGTGTGATTTTCTCTCCTAGATTGTCCCACAGGTGCCGGAGCTCAGTGAGAGGCTCCTGGATCATGTCCCGGTCGGTTTGATCAGAAACCTTTTTGAGCAAAAGCTCCCCCTGGTGGCTAAGCTTCTCCATGTCGATTTGCTGTTGGTATACTTCCACTTTGAATTGCTAAAGGGGTAGGTATGTGTATTTGTGTTAAAAATATGTAATTTTTAGTTTATTAAGGAAATCAAGCACGATGACATATGGAACTTAAAAATTCAAACCTTTAGCTCCTCAATCTGCTGTTTGACTGTACTGAGGTCAGTTCCCACAGGGGTCATGTCACACAGTTTGATGACAGCGTTGTCCAGGTAGTCGAACATACCCTAATGACAAATGCTCATTAGTTCCCTGATCATTCAGAATGCATGGTTGCATAAGCAGTGAGCCATCAACATAGTGCCACCCACCTGCAGAGCATCCTGGTACTGTACAGAAGCAGTCATAGCCTCCTCCAACTTCTCCATCCGCTCTCTCCATGTACGGTTTAAGCCTTCCCAGGCAGCGTTCATCTAAAGGAGGGGAGTCCGGGGTTTAGAAGGAAAAACATTTGGTTTTGGATGCAGGACAAGTTGAATAGTCACCGAGTCATTTGCGGCTCTTACCTCATCGATGGTCTTTTTGACCTCTGGTTTTTCGGTCTCTCCACAAGCAAAGATGAGGTCAGCTCCCAGTGTGCGCACGATCTCCAGCTCCTCCCTTAAACCATCTGTCTCAGCCTTAATGGCCTAAGAAAGCGGACGAGAACCATACAGATAAACGTCTGCACTATGTGAAGTGCATTTGGTGCTCAGCTGTTTCTATTTTATAGGTTCAATTAAAACACTAACATCATTCTGTATATTAGATTAATGTTCAGCGTTCTACATTAAAGGGAGTTGTTTTTTAACCTTGGTCCTTTTTTCTCTTCTTTTGAATGAACTATATTTGATCATATGTTTTTAGTTAAAATGTAGACCTTTTAACTAAAAACATGATCAAATATAGTTCATTCATTCATTCATTCATTCATTATCTTCCGCTTTATCCTCTATTAGGGTCACGGTGGGGTTCCCCATGCCCATCCAGGGGAGAACGTTTCGGGCGCTGGTCAGGTACACCCAGGACAGGGCGCCAATCCATCGCTGGGCACACACTCACTCACACAGACACACTATATGGGGCAATTTGGGGAACTCAATTGACTTGATCCATGTTTTTGGACTGTGGGAGGAAACCAGAGAACCCGGAGGAAACCCACGCGGACAACATGGAAATGGGGATTCGAGCCGGGAATCCCTAGTGCTGAGAGGCGAACGTGCTGAACCACTAAACCACCGTGCCGCCCTTCAAATATAGTTCACAGTTTTAAAGTGTTCTATTTTGCCCTCTGTGCATTTACACATAGGAATTTGTCCTCCACATTTAACCCAATCGTGCCCACACTTACAAACTCACTACTGAAGTGAACAAACGTGTCAGGAGCAGTGGGCAGCCTTTTATACGTCATCCGGGAAGCCACTACATCAACTATCTGACCACATAAATAAGATCTTTACACATAGATGTGTGCATGTTCACTCCAATAACAGTCAAAAAACTGAAAACATCATTTTCTACCATTACCGGTTTCACTTTTTCAAATTCCAATTTAAACCACAGCAACTCTATTCCATGTACATACACACTTAAACATGTTTTCTGATGTGTAAACAGAGGACACCTTGCTGAATTTCTGAATAAATCGATATTCAAATAAAAGTTCTTTTCTGCATTACTTTGTAAATAAGTTTCTTTGCAAACACTTCATGTCATGTCACTCATGTCAACATTTTTACCCACTTTAGGGAGTAGTACATTTTAAATCAGTATAATTGACAATATTTTAGTCTACAACTTTCATAATCAAATTCACCTCTGCTGCTTCTATCTGCTGTTTAATTAAAGATGGATCTATGCCGGGATCTTCCAGATCTTTCACGATGTCCTGAGAGTCCCGCAGTGTGCTCAAAAGCGCTGCCATGTCAGACCAGAACTTTCCAGCTAGGTCCAGCACGTCCTGCAGTTTTCCCTCTCTCTCCTCCGCCCTCTGCCTTATCTCATCCCAAAGAGAGCGCAGCCTCAGGAGCCGTGAGCGGACCGCTGGAGAGTCAACACAAGAACCTCAAATCTCTTTACAAATCATGTATCACAACAGATATGTACTATGTTTCATATATAATACTGTATGTATGTATGCATGTATATATATATATATATATATATATATATATATATATATATATATATATATATATATTTTTTTTTCTTTTTTCTTTTTTAGATCCTTTTTTGATTTCTGATGGAAGTCTCACCCTGAGCCGCAGGGTCGTCATGTGAGGCCCGGGTTATGAGCTCCTCCCCACGGGTACAAAGTGCACTAAAGGAGGGAAGCAGTTTGTCCAGTTCTAATCCAGATGCTCGATGCTCTGTCAGCTGCTCCCGGATTTTGTCCACCTCGGCTGCTATTGGGGGAGGCTGTCGTAACCGCTGTGCTGCCCCCTCCAGGGTTTCTAATAGAGGGTCCATCTTATCATGGAACTGAGATAGAAGAGAAGACAGGGCATGATGTTTCAAATATTATAGTTTTAGTACAAATANCTAAAGGAGGGAAGCAGTTTGTCCAGTTCTAATCCAGATGCTCGATGCTCTGTCAGCTGCTCCCGGATTTTGTCCACCTCGGCTGCTATTGGGGGAGGCTGTCGTAACCGCTGTGCTGCCCCCTCCAGGGTTTCTAATAGAGGGTCCATCTTATCATGGAACTGAGATAGAAGAGAAGACAGGGCATGATGTTTCAAATATTATAGTTTTAGTACAAATAGTAGATAATGATGATGACAATTTATAATAATAACACTACTAATAATAGAACATTTAGGTGTAAACATCTATTCTACTCACACACACACACACACACACAATTACTTACATACTGTACATAATCACTCGCTTATGTTCACACACACACACACACACACACACACACACACACACACACACCCACACACTGAATGAGTACACTGTGAGTAACAGAATTAGCATGGTGTTCTTTAGGTGAGGAACAGAGGTCTTACCTCAACGAGCTGAGGGTGTAGCAGGGAACAGTCATGGTTCACAAACAGCACATCCACAATGAGTGACAGGACGGTGGGATGAGTACAAACAAGAAAAGGAAGCAAAAAGATGCAGCAAGCCGGGAAATAGAAAAATGAGTTTGGGAAGCGGCCAGAACAGACCATGAGACACAGAGACCAAAGAGATAACAGGTGAAGTTGGAGTGAATGCATAGACAGCAGGAGCATCAGTATAATAGAGTTAAGGGGGTGGGGTGAAGAAACAATACAATGGGTTAATTAAATGACATGCGCTGAGATCAGATGATGATGATGATGATTTAATATAGACTACAGATAAGATCAGCACAATGGCTTCTACTTTTAAAACATATGACGTTAGTGTTATACAGCATGTTATGGAAAATAAACAGATGCATGCACACACACCTGAGCGGATTGGGAGAAGGCCTCGTCCAACGCTGCAGCTCTACCTTTGACATCTTCTTTAATGGATAGGTAACGTTTCTCAGCGTTATTGTAGCGCTGTCTGATGGCCGCCTCCTCCCCTGCACTCAGCTCAGCCAGCTGTGGTCCGATCTTTAACAGTTTGTCAATGTGGGGCTTGTGTTCCGCTATTGACTCTCTCAAGAGCTGAAGGTTCAAGCAGAACGACAGAATTTTTAAGTGCATAGATTCAAAGTGATCAGGTTTAAACTCTAGCTTACTCTCTACACAAAACTACACACAGAATTCAGTGACACCGCTGTGGGGGGGGGGGGGCGTGTTAGTTGTGTGTTGTGCTCGTGTATTGTGCATCACTGTATAATACATTATATACAGGATTTTTTCTGCTTAATCGTCTTCTAGGGTCAAAGAGGGGTTCTATTCCCATTAGGGGGAGAACGTTTCAGGCGCTGGGCAGATACACCCAGGACAGTGCGCTTATCCATTGCTGGGCACACACTCACACAGACACACACACACATACACACACACACAGACACTACTGTGTATGGGGCAATTTAGAACAGCCAATTCACCGTGAATCAATTTTTTCAGGCTGTGGGATAAGAACCTGGAGGAAACCCATGCGAACATGGGGAGACTATGGAAACCCCACCAAGTTCAGGGTTCGAATCTGGATCCCCAGTGCTGAGAGGAGAACATGCTAACCACTAAGAAGTAATGAAAATGATTTTGTGAGATTTGACCGTCCGCATTAGTGGAGCTTTGTAACAAAGTGAGTTGCCGGTGGATCATTTGTGAACATGTAGCAATAAAAACATCCGTAACTTTGTATGAGTTCATAAGAATAGACTTTTAAAAAAGACAGAAATAATAGAAACGTACTCTCATTTGGTCCTGCTGCTGTCGAAGAGCCTCTGTGTCGATAGCAGGGGGTGGCAGTTGGGAGATCATGGTCTCAGTCTCACCCAGCCATGGTTCAAGTTCCTCGTAGGTCTCCCAGAAGCGAGCTACCAGAACCTGAGCCTTTTCCAGAGCTGAAAACCGTTCAGCGTGGCTCTGATTCACCGCCTCATACCGATCACTCAGTGAGTCTGTCTTTACCTTCAGAGGAGCAGAAGAGCCACTTATTTAAAATCTTTTATTTAAGTACATTTGGTATGATGTGTGTACATTAACATTTTAATTCAAATTCACAAAACTGTTTTCCTTCTCTCTCTCTCTCTCTCTCTCTCACTCTCTCTCTCTCTCACTCTCTCTTTCCCACTCACCTTAAGTGCCTTTTGCTGTTGCTCACTGCAGCTCTCCAGGATATCCTCTCGTGTGTTTAAAAGCTGGTCCACCGTGTCCTTGTGGCGGATGATGTCAATGTTGAAGGCCCTCTGGACCTGGAGCTGAGCCACGGTCACATCCGGTTCCAGACTGAGTGGACCCAGTGACGCCAGCTTCCGTTCTGTCTCTCCCACCCAGGTCAGTTCCGCATCCACTGCCTCCTCATACTAACACACAAAAACCATTATTGGAACAAGAAACTTTTCCACAATTCAACACTTGGACAAAAAACTAAATAGGTTTTAAAGAAAAAATAAATTATAATAAAAAATTACTACAAAACAGCTTTTCATAATTCCAATACAAGTACTAGGCAAATAGTATATGGAATAAGATACATACAAATCAAATCATAACAAGACAGGCTGCTAATTAAAAATAAAGAGTAGGATGTTGAAAAATAAGTTTAATTTTAAAACTAAGTTTAAAACTGTAGTGCACATATGCTATTAAATATTATAGAGTAATTAAAATGTACTACATTATAATGTGAACAAAAAATATTAAGCTAAATAAAATGTGAATTAAAAATGTGTAAATAGAAAAATATACACAATATATAATATAACTATAAAATTGAGCTGGATTACTATGTACAGTGGGTTGCAAAAGTATTCATACCCCTTGAACTTTTCCATATTTTGTCACATTACAACCACAAACATAAATATATTTCACTGGAATTTAATGTGAAAGACCAACACAAAGTGGTATACAATTGTGAAGTGGAATGAAAGTTATACATGAATCAACAATTTTTTTACAAATAAAAAACTGAAAAGTGCGATGTGCAAAATTATTCAGCCCCCCTGAGTCAATACTTTGTGNCTAAAGGAGGGAAGCAGTTTGTCCAGTTCTAATCCAGATGCTCGATGCTCTGTCAGCTGCTCCCGGATTTTGTCCACCTCGGCTGCTATTGGGGGAGGCTGTCGTAACCGCTGTGCTGCCCCCTCCAGGGTTTCTAATAGAGGGTCCATCTTATCATGGAACTGAGATAGAAGAGAAGACAGGGCATGATGTTTCAAATATTATAGTTTTAGTACAAATAAAAAGATAATGATGATGACAATTTATAATAATAACACTACTAATAATAGAACATTTAGGTTTAAACATCTATTCTACTCACACACACACACAATTACTTACATACTGTACATAATCACTCGCTTATGTTCACACACACACACACACACACACACACACACACACACACACACACACACACACACCTACGCACACCCACACACTGAATGAGTACACTGTGAGTAACAGAATTAGCATGGTGTTCTTTAGGTGAGGAACAGAGTCTTACCTCAACGAGCTGAGGGTGTAGCAGGGAACAGTCATGGTTCACAAACAGCACATCCACAATGAGTGACAGGACGGTGGGATGAGTACAAACAAGAAAAGGAAGCAAAAAGATGCAGCAAGCCGGGAAATAGGAAAATGAGTTTGGGAAGCGGCCAGAACAGACCATGAGACACAGAGACCAAAGAGATAACAGGTGAAGTTGGAGTGAATGCATAGACAGCAGGAGCATCAGTATAATAGAGTTAAGGGGGTGGGGTGAAGAAACAATACAATGGGTTAATTAAATGACATGCGCTGAGATCAGATGATGATGATGATGATTTAATATAGACTACAGATAAGATCAGCACAATGGCTTCTACTTTTAAAACATATGACGTTAGTGTTATACAGCATGTTATGGAAAATAAACAGATGCATGCACACACACCTGAGCGGATTGGGAGAAGGCCTCGTCCAACGCTGCAGCTCTACCTTTGACATCTTCTTTAATGGATAGGTAACGTTTCTCAGCGTTATTGTAGCGCTGTCTGACGGCCGCCTCCTCCCCTGCACTCAGCTCAGCCAGCTGTGGTCCGATCTTTAACAGTTTGTCAATGTGGGGCTTGTGTTCCGCTATTGACTCTCTCAAGAGCTGAAGGTTCAAGCAGAACGACAGAATTTTTAAGTGCATAGATTCAAAGTGATCAGGTTTAAACTCTAGCTTACTCTCTACACAAAACTACACACAGAATTCAGTGACACCGCTGTGGGGGGGGGGGGTGTTAGTTGTGTGTTGTGCTCGTGTATTGTGCATCACTGTATAATACATTATATACAGGATTTTTTCTGCTTAATCGTCTTCTAGGGTCAAAGAGGGGTTCTATTCCCATTAGGGGGAGAACGTTTCAGGCGCTGGGCAGATACACCCAGGACAGTGCGCTTATCCATTGCTGGGCACACACTCACACAGACACACACACACATACACACACACAGACACTACTGTGTATGGGGCAATTTAGAACAGCCAATTCACCGTGAATCAATTTTTTCAGGCTGTGGGATAAGAACCTGGAGGAAACCCATGCGAACATGGGGAGACTATGGAAACCCCACCAAGTTCAGGGTTCGAATCTGGATCCCCAGTGCTGAGAGGAGAACATGCTAACCACTAAGAAGTAATGAAAATGATTTTGTGAGATTTGACCGTCCGCATCAGTGGAGCTTTGTAACAAAGTGAGTTGCCGGTGGATCAGTTGTGAACATGTAGCAATAAAAACATCCGTAACTTTGTATGAATTCATAAGAATAGACTTTTAAAAAAGACAGAAATAATAGAAACGTACTCTCATTTGGTCCTGCTGCTGTCGAAGAGCCTCTGTGTCGATAGCAGGGGGTGGCAGTTGGGAGATCATGGTCTCAGTCTCACCCAGCCATGGTTCAAGTTCCTCGTAGGTCTCCCAGAAGCGAGCTACCAGAACCTGAGCCTTTTCCAGAGCTGAAAACCGTTCAGCGTGGCTCTGATTCACCGCCTCATACCGATCACTCAGTGAGTCTGTCTTTACCTTCAGAGGAGCAGAAGAGCCACTTATTTAAAATCTTTTATTTAAGTACATTTGGTATGATGTGTGTACATTAACATTTTAATTCAAATTCACAAAACTGTTTTCCTTCTCTCTCTCTCTCTCTCTCTCTCTCTCTCACTCTCACTCTCTCTTTCCCACTCACCTTAAGTGCCTTTTGCTGTTGCTCACTGCAGCTCTCCAGGATATCCTCTCGTGTGTTTAAAAGCTGGTCCACCGTGTCCTTGTGGCGGATGATGTCAATGTTGAAGGCCCTCTGGACCTGGAGCTGAGCCACGGTCACATCCGGTTCCAGACTGAGCGGACCCAGTGACGCCAGCTTCCGTTCTGTCTCTCCCACCCAGGTCAGTTCCGCATCCACTGCCTCCTCATACTAACACACAAAAACCATTATTGGAACAAGAAACTTTTCCACAATTCAACACTTGGACAAAAAACTAAATAGGTTTTAAAGAAAAAATAAATTATAATAAAAAATTACTACAAAACAGCTTTTCATAATTCCAATACAAGTACTAGGCAAAGAGTACATGGAATAAGATACATACAAATCAAATCATAACAAGACAGGCTGCTAATTAAAAATAAAGAGTATGTTAAAAAATAAGTTTAATTTTAAAACTAAGTTTAAAACTGTAGTGCACATATGCTATTAAATATTTTAGAGTAATTAAAAATGTACTATATTAAAATGTGAACAAAAAATATTAAGCTAAATAAAATGTGAATTAAAAATGTGTAAATAGAAAAATGTAAAATATAAAACACAATATATAATATAACTATAAAATTGAGCTGAATTACTATGTATAGGGTTAAGTTGGGCAACAATAAATAGGTGCGTCAGACTTGAGGTACATAATGGTTTGTATTGAAACATTTAAGTCTGAGGTGCATTAGTGAGAGTGTAAATAAGAAATGAATGAATCAAAGTGAGCGAGTCTCGGTCCCTGTTTAAAAAAGCTCCTCCTCATCGTAAAACAGCAATTTAAAAGTAATTTCATAGTAATTTGAAGTTATGTAAATGATTATCTACTTAAATGAAATTTTTTTTTTACATAAACAAACACTAAAATACTAAAAATACTATGGTGTTGCTGTTTTTTCCTTAACTACTGACTTGGGTTGTTCTCTCATTTGTAAATGGATTTGGATAAAAGCATCTGCTAAATGACTAAATGTAAATGTAAATTAATTGTTTATTATTATTCCAGTCAGTCATAAGGATGCAGGAATCTATCCAATCACATACACAAGAGCCCGGCATAATAGTTAAGTATGCCCCATTTTAATTTAGAGTATTTCTCACGTATTTCCTCTGGACACTCCTATTGTTCTCCATTCACAAAACCTCTTATCTAAATACAGCAGCATGATTTATTACCATCCTGTTGGTCAACGTTAGATCACTGATTTTAGCCTGGATTTAAACTCGTGCCATATTTCAACAGAGGTTGCTGTGAGCAGAAACACAAATTCATTAAACATACAACACCAGTTGAAAGTTTGGACACACCCCCTTCTCACTCATCACAGGACAGGTAGAATTTGGGTGATAGTTTATTTTTATTTCTGCAGTGACACCCACGAATCTCAAAAATTAAAGGTGCGGTATACACAATTTCAATTCTATAAGTCAATACTGAGGTTTATTTTGTTGTACCCGAGCACTTGTTCTCTCAGTTATGAGTTGTGTCGTTCAGAGTGATTGATGCGAACAAACAGAAGCTCCCAGTGATGTCAGAATGTGGATGTAGTGGAGGAAGGGACACGTACCTGCTGCGACCTCTGGATAGCCGCTTGCACAAGCTGCACCCGTTGTGTGATTGTTTCATCGGCCTGTCGGTAGCGCTGATTGGCATCGGCCACCAGGCGGTCCAAACCCTCTCGGGCACGCCAGGGCACAAGGTCCAGCAGGGCACTGCCCATCTCATTAACCGTGTCCAGAACCAAACGTTTTTCAGCTGACACACACTTTAGATCCTAACACACACACACACACACACACACACACACACACACACACACACATAAACAGTAAATAATCTGTTTCATTTGAATTTTTTTAATGTTTTTTTTTTCAACTAAATTTAAAGTTTTTTTATGGAAATTTTTTTAATGTTTTTTTTTTTTATCTGAATTTTTTTTTTTTTTAATCTGAATGTTTAAAATGTTTTTTTAAATCTGAATTTCAAATTTTTTTTAATCTGAATGTTTAAAATGTTTTTGTTTTTAATCAGAATTTCTTATTTTTTCTAATCTAAGTGTTTAAAATGTTTTTTTAAATCAGAATTTCTTATTTTTTCTAATCGGAATGTTTAAAATGTTTTTTTTTNTTAATGTTTTTTTTTTTTATCTGAATTTTTTTTTTTTTTAATCTGAATGTTTAAAATGTTTTTTTAAATCTGAATTTCAAATTTTTTTTAATCTGAATGTTTAAAATGTTTTTGTTTTTAATCAGAATTTCTTATTTTTTCTAATCTAAGTGTTTAAAATGTTTTTTTAAATCAGAATTTCTTATTTTTTCTAATCGGAATGTTTAAAATGTTTTTTTTTTTTAATCAGAATTTCTTATTTTTTCTAATCTAAGTGTTTAAAATGTTTTTTTTTAATCAGAATATCTTATTTTTTCTAATCTGAATTTTTAAAATGATTTTTTTTTCATCTGAATTCTTTTTTCATCTGAATCTTGAAAATGTGATTTTTCTTTTATTTTGAAAATATGATTGTTCATTTGAATTTTCAAAACCTGAATGTTTTTAATCTGAATTTTTAAAATAAGATTTTTTAAAATTAATTAATGAATTACACCAATATATATTTAAAATATACAAAATTAAACTTTATTCCAAATTCAGAGCTCCATACTTGCAATATTAAGATGTAATCATAAACCATCTGAAATCCTGCTTTACCTTCTGTCTCTCCTGATAAGCTGGTGTCGTATCTGACTCCATGTTGTTGAGCTCGGCCTCCACTGAGTCCAGCCACTGACTGATGTCCTCATGGGCGCTGGCAAATCGGGTAGAAAGCTGCAGTGCCTGCTCCAGGTTGCGGAGGGCTTTACTGCTGCCAGCGGTCATCTCTGCATAACGGCTCTTTATACCGTCCAGCTTCTCCTGAATAAGCAGCACCTCCTCTCCTTTAATACATCACAAGACACGTTAAAAACAGAATCCTGACAATCACATCACACATTCGAGAGGTAAAGCGATACCTGTGGTCTGTTTCAGGAGGGCTTGTCCATTCTTAATGGCTTGGTCGACTGTTTTCTTCCTGCTCACGATCTCCTCATTTAAAGACTAAAGAGATCAGATGATGGAATGTTAGTACGTTGCTAATTAAGTCGCAACGTTCTTTGCATGATTATATGTGCACTATAAACTTTCTTCCACTAAGAACCAAAAACAGCCAGAGCTGCTAAATATACAGTATCAGTAAGCTCTCTGCCATGTCATACCAGAGTATATTTGTGCTGCTCAGCCAGCAGTTCAGGCTGGTAGCTCTGCACAGAGACTTCGGCCAGACGCTGAGCTACTTCAGCCAGCCAGTTCAACACCTCGACCTCCTCCTCCCCAAATAGCTGTGCATTGGCCAAGGCCTGTTCCAGCATGCTTTCTCGCCGAGTGCACCAGTTACACAGTTCGGTGTGCCCACTGCGCACCGTCCCCACCCGTTCGCTTAGCCAATTGCGATCCGGCACACAGCTGAGTGGGGACAATGATTGGCCAAGGGTCTCCAGATGGTCCACTTCTTTTCTCCGAGACAGCACCTCCTCTTGGAGGGCCTGAGTTTCACCAGAATGAGGTGATATGGCATGGGGAAGAACGGAAATGAAAGACAAAACAAATAAAAATGACGATGCATGATAAAAATATGGACACAACACAGGTTTAAAAAAATAAAATAAATCAGACATCAGAAATCATGATATGGAAATGATTAAAGTAAAAACAAATAACGAAACTCATATGAGAAATTAAGTTCTGTGCAAACTGAAATTGTAAACATAAGAAAAATGGAGGAGATGACTACATGGGTAGCTCAGTGATTGGCACGTCCGCCTCTCAGCGCTGGGGATTCAGGTTTGAATCCCAATCTGGGAGGAGTTTTATGTTCTCCCCGTGTCCATGTGGACTTCCCAAAAGCATAAATTCAAGGTGAATTGCCCCTATCTAAATTGCCCCTATATCGTGAGTGTGTGTGGTTTCAGAAGTAAGCACAAGGTAATGAAATGAGCTGACTGATCTGATAACTGCATCTGAGTTGGTTTAACTACTGGCCTGATGGCAAACTTACGCTCCTCAGCAGTTTCCTACTTCTAAGATAATGAAAAACACCTGCAGACTTCTGATATTCCCCCCACATACCTGCACACTTTTTAAACCTTCGCAAGCAATGAATGTATTTCTTCAACAAAACATTTCACTCTTATCCTGCAAGTGATGATAGCAGTATCTTTATGACTGATCAGCTATACCTTGTGGCGACTGATTTGCTGGCTAATTTTGGATGCTTGTGTACCCATGGGCTCAGCCGAGCTCAGCCGTCTCTCCGTGGCACTCAGCCACTCTCCCAAAGGCTCTACGGTCTCATGGAACTGCAGAGCCAAAACCTGCAGCTCGTCCAGTTTACGTTGCCTAGAACAGAATCGAAGAGAATATTTTAATCAAAGTGCAAACAATTAACTCAATAGGTTTGGATTTCAAGATCTTATCTTAGATTTAAGAATATTGAATCTTTGACTCTTGAATTTCTTTATAAAACGACAAATTTTGGTCCTCAAATCTGATTATCTGAGTCGTATGTCCAGCTGTGATATTATTGCCAATAACACACACCTCTGACCTCTTCACATTCATATCGATGCCTGATATACAATACATTCTTTATAATCAGGTACCATACGTGGAAATATAAACAGCGAGCTGATTCCTAATCAGCACTAAACCTGTTACTCAGCAGTCAATGTTTAAAAACAGGACTAGATTAAGTCGCAGAAAACCAGTTAATTAATAATTTCTTTTCAATAAACCAATATATGAATTAAACCTTGTTTTTTTTACAAACACGTGTCACCTTTTAGGAAATATCTGAGGAACTGGCGGTTGAATCCAAGGACACAATCATTTAAATCAATAGAGGATCTTACAGCACAACATAGGGTATCATATTAATATATATATATATATATATATATATATATATATAATATATAATATATATTATATATAATTTATTATTATTATTTTTTATAACTGATTCACAACCACAGGAACATTTCGACCCTTGGGTCCCTATCGGCATGCTTCCGGTTGCCATATAAGCCCACTACTTAAAATTAGGTGTATTTACCCCGTAAAAGTCACATCACAGTTTAATATAATGTGCAGACCCGCGAATTTCATCATGAATCTGCACGTTAATTAAATAAAATTATTTTGAATCATAAATAAAAAAGCTAATACATCTTTAAATTATCATATATAAAAAGCATCATGTTAACTGACAAAATTATAAGAAAAAAAAATCAAAGCTAAGGTTACTTATAATCGAGATATGCATACATCTAAATACACATTCACATATGAAAACTTGTGTGTACACAATAAACTACAATTCAATTTAACAAAAATACATAACCACCACACCCCTAAAGTTCATACAATATAAATGCACTTTTTAGGAAATAAAAAAACTGACCTGGCATTGGCCTTTTCCAGCAGGTCAGACCAGCGCTCTCTCAGGCTCTGCAGCTGTCTCTGGATTTTGTCCCTGTCCTGTATCTCTGCTGTGGCGGCAATCCGGTCTCCCTCAGCCTTGATCATCTCAACCGTCCCACGCCGATCATCCAGCAACCGCTGGAGTAGCTACACAATTCAACAACACAAAGATGAGCTTAATACTGTAACTGCATCAAAATGGACACTTTTAACAGTCATGATACTTGAACACAGAATATATGCATTTCTAAAATGTGTAGTAGAGCAGAAAGCATTTTAAATATGATTATTAAACAGGTAGTTCAGGAAAGCTTGTCCAGCCCTTACATCATTATCAATAACACAGCTTTGAACGCTTCACTTTAAAATGGAAATCCATATCAATATAAACTGTGAGTGGATTACCTGTATCCTGCTGCTTAGATCAATATTTACTTTAAAAAACAGACATTATTACATCATTTGTTTTAAAAAAAACACATTTATATATTAAGCCATGTTTTTATTATAGTGTTCATAAGGTTGTTGGTCCAGGTTATGTATTATTGTAAATAAATCATGTGCAAGAGGTGTAATGGGACACTGCTACTTGTGCATAACACCTCTTTCCTGTGATCTCTTCACAATAAGACACACCCCCGCGCACCTTATTGCTTTATTAAATACTGAATAATTCTAGGGTTATTTATTTTTGTGATTATATCTTCTCTTAATGTAAATGACATATATTTGAAATTAAGCACTTTATAAAGAACATAGGGATGATCCATGACCCAACACTTGTTTAAAAAAATGGTATTTTTTCGAATTAATCAGCTGCATTGCACTGAATCTAAATCACATGGTTGCTTCTGAAATGTATGAGGTCGTGTTTTTAAGTATCTGGAGGAGCCCTAATCTGATAATAGTCCTGTCCTGTTATCATGTATTATATTGGTATACATGCTTATAACTTCAGCGTGTATGTGTATGTATTATACATGGGCATTGATGTATAAATGTTTTTCTATGTATGCGTATAAAAATGACAGCCTGTATTTATTTAATTACTTTATCATGTTTTTTATTATTTATACTTATTAATTAGTTTATTAAATAATTATTAATTAGTTTGTTGTTTATTTAGCATTGTTTTTCTCAGTATTTTTCATCTTACTATTATTACTATTATTATTATATGATATTATTACTATCAAATTTTATTTAGTTATTTGCCTGAGATGTTTTTGTGTTTGTTTTTATTACCTAATGTGTCTGTATATTGGTGTGTGTGTTATTCCCTTAAAATTAGATTAATATAGAATTCCACTATGAACAGCAACTTGAACTTTAAAGGAAACAGGTTGCCCCCTCATGTAAGGTTTACACCTATTTGATTTTATTCTGNATTATTATTATATGATATTATTACTATCAAATTTTATTTAGTTATTTGCCTGAGATGTTTTTGTGTTTGTTTTTATTACCTAATGTGTCTGTATATTGGTGTGTGTGTTATTCCCTTAAAATTAGATTAATATAGAATTCCACTATGAACAGCAACTTGAACTTTAAAGGAAACAGGTTGCCCCCTCATGTAAGGTTTACACCTATTTGATTTTATTCTGCAGCACAATAAGTAGAATCGAAACTTTTCACCTCCTAAAACGAGCTAAATGAGATTAAAGCAGAAAATTTCATTAGCCTTGCCAAACATCTGGACCATCTGGTGGAGCTAATAAACTCCACCACATTTTTGGAATGCCCAACTACCAGGCTTGCTACGGTTTGTTAACCACATTATCTTTAAAAGGAATTACTACTTCTGCTACAACCGTTAGGTAAATCATACCTTCTGTTCCTGAATTTGTGCTTTAACCACCCGATACTCTGCAGAGGGAGGCTTCTGATTGGCTATCAGGTCCTCGGTGTCATTTAGCCAACTTAGGAGAGGTTCTAAAGCATCTTGGAACTTCCCACAATGCAAAAGAGCCTCCTGTAACTGTGCAATTCTCTCAGCGACCTAAAGAAACACAAGAGTCTTTAGTATTTGCAATAAAAGAGAGAGTTTTGGATTGAGCTCAATGCTTGGATACTCAGATCATGCAGGTTTCTCTTTTAATGTTTTTATTGAATGGATCAGTTAATCAGTTACAGTGCATGCTGTAAAAAAGGAATACGGTCCTATGCAAAAGTTTGAGCCCCTGGGTCAAAGTCCATGATTTATTGACTTCAAACTAAAAATAATGTGAGGCTTCTGTAACGGGACACAAATTCTGTGCTGCTCTATTCTTATTGATTACCTCAGTGCAATATACTATACATTGGGTCGCCTCTCAGCATTGGGGATCCAGGTTCAAATCCCACCCATATTTTCCATGTTCTGTCCCTGACACATGCCCCTGTCCATGTGGGTTTCCTCCCACAGTCCAAAAACATGGATTCAAGATAAACTGAATGCTCTAAATTGTCCTGTGTGAGTGTGTGTGTCCAGTGATAGATTGGCGCCCTGCCCTGGGTGTATCTGTCCAGTGCCCGAAACTTTCTCCAATGAATGGTCATTGGGAACAACCTAATAGAGAATTAAGCGGAAGGTAATGAATGAATAAATGACTCCATTCACAGGAGCTACAGAAAATGCACTGGAACTTACTTGTTGCCTGTAAACTACTTGCTGTTGTACATATCTATATTCATATATTTATTAATCAACAGTTCTCACTAAACAGACACTGTCAATCTCGAAACAAGGCAACAAATTCACAGTCTTATCTGCACTGATGGTGTAAATTTGAAAGTCAATAAAATCTGCCCAAGTCCAAGTTTCTCCTCAGCACACATGTTACAATCCATAATCTTGACGGTTTAAGAGATCAGAACACATTCTGTATCTGTCAGTACACGTCTTACCCTTTTGTTGAGGGAGTTCCAGTTCAGGTTAGTGGTCTCCAGGTCATGCTCCAGGGCCTGTGTGTCTGTGTGTTTAGCTGCGCTCTGGATCAGCCCCTGGCCCACAGCATTCACATGCTGCAGTTTTGACTGGATGCTGTCGACCTGCTCTCGTTCTACAGCCTGGACAGAGAGAGAAACGTGGAACTGAAGGTGCAACTCAAACACAATCATTATTAAACTTTGCAGTAATATTATAAATGTTATATGGGTACCAGGGTTTAATTACCAGGGTAATTTAAGGGGAGCATACCTAAACTACAGCGAAAGGACTGGGTGACTATTTAAGCTTTAAAAAGCAACAACATGGTTTAAGTATAAATCTACATCAGGGGGTTGACTCAGTTATGACTGTACCAGCATCACTTCACATGACACATGTTTGCTTTTGTTTAAAACACACACATATGATAGAAAACACAATGTTTTTCAGGCATTAAAAATCTAATTAAGCTAAAATTAAAACAAGAGGAAAAAAAAACTATTATGTTTATTTTATGAGCTTTAAAAAATCTGAGGAACAAATGAACGCTTCTTTATTGGTTAACTCTCTTGTGGTCTCACTACTGCTCCAGCCACCGATGTTCAAGGAGGAGCCATGTGCTTTATCCATCACACATACAGAACCATCCACATCAAAGTGAACAATTGATCTGTATTGTCTACAGTACACACACACACAGAAATTAGTCCTCCACATTTAACCCATCTGTGCAGTGACACACACACACACTGAGTAAAGAGAGAGCACGTGCCCGGATTGGTGGGCAGCCATGTATATGGCGCCCGGGGAGCATTTGGGGTTACGTGCCTTGCTCAAGGGCACTTCAGCAATGGTACTTGGTGGAACCAAGAGTCGAACCAACTCACAGAATCCAACTATAGAATCCATTAGTGGTGCAGGATGGTGCTGCCCCCTGACTGTCATGTTTCCTCGCTTCCAGTGCTTCCACTTCCAGCTGAAGCAGCGGTGGCAGTGGACCCTCCCCTCCCAAACACCCACCCACCCCTTAAATCTGTGCAGTTTGACTTTTTATGGGGTTCTCCATTTCGAGGAACCATGGCGATTTTGTTTGATGTGCAGTAGCTGAACACGACGGTTGATTCATTCTCGACTCGCGGTGTGAATGGATGAGCCGTGGCAGTTAAGGTCTGGAGGGCTAGACAGTTCAGGGTTTTTTTTCGATGAAAGGGGCGGCACACATCTGTTGTTTGCACAACACCCACTTCAGCTTTAAGTTCAACTTTTTGATAGATTCACTCAGCCACATTAAAGAGTGTATTTTAAGAAATCCAACCGGCTTGCAATTTTCCACTGGTGTTTTATTTATCTTTGATCAAAATCAACTTTGAGCCTTCAGCCTAGCACAATAGTGTAATTTAGATAAAAGAGGCCGCTAAGCCACTATACGCAGATACTCAGACGGCTTCTCTAAATGCACAGGCTGTTTTCACTTACACATACGTCTACACAATAAAAGACATGCTGCACGAGGACGTAAATAAACCAGGGGTCAAGCTTTTGCTCGGAAACCCTATTTTCACTGTGTGGTGGCGATCCATTCAGACACAGCTGCTTTGCAGTGAAGGGTGTGTTCGTGTCTAAAACAGGATATCTGCTGGTCTCAACAACAATACGCTTCAGCCATGACCCACCCCACCCTCACCCCAACAAAGTATGTGCGTGCACACACGTATTAGAATACAAAAGAGCTCACTCATTGTTGATATGTTCATATTGCATGTGGCCACGTGCTCCTTACCAGATTTCATTTCTGGTTTTAGATGTTACTATCTCGTGGGACTTGATCAAAAGTCGAAAACGTCAATACTTTTTTGATTAAAGAAGAGACCATCTTATAAAAATCATTCCTGATCCTCATGTCAGCTATAATACCATCATCACTGGTTCTCCGGCTGCCAGTTCAGAGCTCAAGAGGCTTCAAGTCCCTGAATATCCTGAGACAGAGCTCTGGAAAATATCCGACATGCCTCTCATTCCTGCTCAGCTTTTTGAACGAGGCCAACACGTTGAGTCAGTGGCTCTGTTCAGAACTCCAGCCATGGCTGTACATTTTTATTCTTTAAACGTTTTCTACATGATGTCGCCAGGTCTCTCTTTTGTTACACATTATGTCCACCGCAAATCATTTGTTTGTTTTTTTTTGGCCACCTTCCCGTCCAATGCCCGTCCACAACACTGCTAAGCATTTCAAACTTTCTTTTCGCTTTTCCTTTGCAGGCGAAACCACAAGAACACAACACTTAACTTAATGCTTCAGAACCAAGCAAATGCCAGCAGCACCAAATCACAGCAGTGAAGTTACAGAAATAACACCGGTTTCCTTCAAAACTTTACAATGCTGTTACACTGCTCACTAGAACAACAATCGAACATCTATTTCTGAAGTAATGGTGCTGTTTAGTGGAGAAAACTGTGATACAGCAAACACACAAACCAACATTATAAACATCTCATCCCATTATCTTCCACTTAACCCACGTATAGGGTCACGGGGGGTTCCCCATGTTCATCCAGAGGAGAACGTTTTTGGTGCTGGGCAGATACACCCAGGACAGAGCAGCAATACATCACTGGGCTCACAGTCACTCATTCACACACA
Organism: Corydoras maculifer; assembly: GCA_019802435.1. NCBI lineage: Eukaryota > Metazoa > Chordata > Actinopteri > Siluriformes > Callichthyidae > Corydoras > Corydoras maculifer. Next base: position 154,870 of record JAFMOD010000037.1, read on the forward strand.
TACTATCCATCCATTATCTTCCGATTTTATCCTCTTTTAGGGTCGCGCGGGGGTGAAATCCCCATCCAGGGGAGAACGTCTCGGGCGCTGGGCAGATACACCCAGGACAGGGCACCAATCTATCTCTGGACACACACTCACACAGACACTCACACGAAGACACTCTATACGGGGCAATTAAAAGAATTCAAATGCCTTGATCCTTGTTTTTGGACTGTGGGAGGTAACCGGAGAACCTGGAGGAAACCCACGCGGACACGGGGAATACATGGAAACTCCACCCAGATTGGGATTCGAACCGGGAATCCCTAGCGCTGAGAGGAGAACGTGCTAACCACTAAGCCACCGTGCCGCCCACACACATACTATAGAGGGCCAATTTAGATCAGCAAGTTTTCAACCTGGATCCTCAGGGATGTGGTGGACATGCTAACCACTGCGCCGCCATACATTCTGAACTGTAGAACAGGTTTGAGTGAAGGTCCCGATACCATGCTTTTCCTTCAAACTCCTCCCAATGAATGACCCAATCACTCTGGACAGTCCTTAACTCGATTATTAACAGATGTTTAAACTTTTGACATCAAATTTCCGACCTATTTCAAACTAGCCACAATATATTCCCAGAAAGTGAGAATGTTTTACTATAAAACGTTCCTGTGTTCACTCCACACATCGTCCTTAAATTCTGAGACCCAACGACTTTGTTGTCCGAGAAGAAAAGTTCAGCTGCAGTCCAGTAATGATAAGATTGGCATGTTCTTATCATCTATTTATATTCTCAACGATGTTTTACAATGTTTGTGTGTTACTGGCAACCACAACTCCCCAGTGTTTCTCACTTCCCAATCTCAAAAACAGTTCCTTCATCTCACAGCAAGCAGGCGATGAACACACATTTATCTTAGAAAGGATTTACACTTGGATTGTAAAAACCACCATTTCATCCAACTTGTTTACTTTTGACCTTCTTCTGTCCCTCCCTCAGCCAGTCTGTGTTGTTAAATGTTTAGGAGACGCACTGCTGAGTTTTTTCAGTCATTATTAGTCCCTTTGTCCATTTCATGAAATACCGGCGGTGACTCGGCAGAACTGACCACAGAAGGACACATGGCTGAATGAAGACCCCAGTAAACAGAGAGGCCTGGCTAATGCTGCTGATATAATCAGTAATATAATAAAAAGACATAAGGACTATATCAACCTGACTCACAGTAAGACATTACACGAACTCTGACAATAACCAGACAGACATCCAGTCAGCGGTAATACATTTTAGACACATATAGAACGTTCAGTGTTTATCTTATGAAAAACAATGAATGTTCATACAATACATCTCATCGTCTTCTGCTTAGACCTCTACTAGAGTCATGGGGTGAGGGGATGGTGGGGGGGGGCATCGCTAGGCACATTCACTCGCACAGACACACACTCACACTCTATATAGGGGCAATTTAGAGCGGTATATTCAGCTTCAATCCATGTGTTGGGACTGTTAGAGGAAACTTTGGACACAGAGAGAAACCACCCAGATCATGATTTGAACCTGGATCTCCGGATTTCTCTGGATCTCTGGATTTGAGCCGGACTTGCCACTACACTACCGTAACCCTGTAATGTAAGTTTGTTATACAATTTTCAATTTAGTCTTTAAATGCTGTACCCTACACATTGAGAACTCATCTCTTGACCTTTCACTTTATCCTATGCTAGGGACTAGGGGGACGTTTTGGAACATTTCGGGCACTGGGCAGATACACCAAGGAGGACAGGGCACCAATCCATCAATGGGCACACAGTCACTTACTCACACAGACAGACTCACATACACTATATGGGGCAATTTAGAATTTAGAGCAGCCAATTCCCCTTGAGTCCATGTTTTTGGTTTGGTGGAGAAAACATGAACATGAGAACTAGAGAACATGAAAAAACACATGTGGACACAGGGAGAGCATGGAAACTCCGCCCAGATTGGGATTTGAACCTGGAGTGCTGGGAGGTGAATGACCACTATACTACCATGCAGACCTACATTTCTTAATTTATTTTATTTTACTCACGCTTTAACTGCTCATAGAAATGAGTGTAAACTGAGACAGGCATAAAACTAAGCTAAATACAATAGGAGGTTTTTTTCTTTTAGCCTGAGCAAGTAATGTAGGAGATCATATCAATGGAATGGAAAATAAATTACCTCACTTCCCAAGCATGCTGATAATAATGTTTCCTCATCTGGGTACACTGATTCACAAGTGACCTCAAAGTCTCTGTTACTTGGCCCAGGATGCTCTTGAACATCTGTTTCAAACTGGTTTTCACTAAAAAGTCTGTAAAAAAGACCCAGCTCAAGTTGCTCCCATTGATCTTGGTTAGGGTGCACCGAATCGGGCCTCGACACATCCGAGTCCCAGTCACTGTCCCCGGCCAAAACAAAATCCACACCTGACTGACTAATTTCTGACTCGGAGTCCAAATCTCGAGAGTCTTCACAAGCAGAACCTCCATCAGACAATAAGGGGAGTCGTTCGGGGGCGGCCAGGTAGACGAAACTATCGGAGGAGAGGAAAGACGCTTCTTCTTGATCAGGACAGGTTTTAGGCAAAGGACTCGGTGGAGTGGATTCCTCTAGGGGGGATGGAGGACATTCCTGAGAGTTCTGCATCGGCACTGCCACGGCCAGGTAAACAAAGCTGTCTGAGGCCACAGAGGCATCAGTATCTCTGTTGTCAGGATCGACGGTCAGTGCTCCTTCTTTGAATGTTGAAACCGGGGGAGACAGGTTGTGGTTTGTGGTAACACTTATTACAGTGGATAAATGATCTGATTCCGGGAGACTCGCGGCTTTCTGACCATGTACTGTCTCCTTTTGAGTCAACACATCGACAGTATCAAAGACCACCTCGACCGATGATGAAACATCTGCGTTAGTGTCCATATCCAACATCATACTTTCTTGGTCAGCTGTTATCTCGATTGAATCCTCAGTTGGTTCCAGATCCACATGGCAAACAGTTGGATGACTAGATCCTACATTTTCCATTCTGATGTCACTGCACAAACCTATATTCCCGAGAGGACTTTGTAGTACATCTTCTACAGCACCACTGGATGTTTTCTCATCTGCATTCAGTTCATCTACATTTGGACTTAAGTCCATGTGATCCACTAAAGCACTCTCAACACACACCTCATCTGTCTCTATATAATCTTCATTCTCAAGCAGTTCTTGTTCTGAAGATACCCCACTGCCCAGGACCGAATCAAGTTCTAATCTTTCACATGTCTGCATCGTATCTGATGTAGCATTCTCATCCAGCTGCGATAGCTGAATTCCACTGGAGTCAGATTCTACTAACTGTCTTTCTAAAGAGCAAGCATCAGTCCCAGGTGTTTCATACTCCTGCTGAGAGCAGACAGAGAGTTCACCCTCATTATGCAAACACAAATGGAAAGCTTGACTATGGTCCCCAAATTCACTTTCAGCCCAGCTTTCGGTGGGATCGGTGCACTCGTCAGGAGGATTCATTTGCAAATCACACGATTCTGTCTGTGGTGCATCTATTACCCATGTGGCATCAATGCACTTATCATCCTCAAACTGATCCTCTCGATCTTCTACCTCTTCTTCCACACTAGACAGTGTAGAACAACCAATACTGGCCTCGACGGAGCCAGACACTAAAAATGATTTAGAATTAGATGCTTGCTTTTTTTCCTCCTCCAAACACTGTCGTTCCAACTCCAAAAACAGGTCATCTGATCCTACCTCTGAACTGGGGCAAGGTGAAACACTGGCTGCCCCTGAGCCCCCAAAGCCTATTGGTGGTGTCAGAAGGGAACTGTGACCTGAGAAACTAAGCTGTTTAGTCTCCCAGTCCTTCAGCTCAGATTCTTCTTCCTCTAGCCCCCAAGAAATATTAGCTGTTCTATGGTTTTCCAGTTTCAACACTGCCTGCCAATTCTCTTCCTCAATCTCCAGGTCCTCTTTTCCTTGTTTCTCTTCTTGCTCTTGCTGCTCATCATCTTGCTGTTCGTCCACCTCCTGCTCCTCAAGTTCCTCCAGAATTCGACGCTCATCTTCTTCAAAACGTAGTTCCGAAGCCGTCCGCTCTCTCAGCTCTCTGGTAGGAGGAGGCCACCCCAAAAGACCCTCTTGACTGATACATGGAGAGAGTGGAAGGCCTCCATAACTCAGTTCATCTCCATCCTGCAGGAAAGGTGATGGAGGATCCAACAGGTATAGAGACTCCTCATCCAGGTCACTCTCCTCTCCTAGGAAAGGAGGTAGCGGGGGTAAAACTGGCAAGTTTTGCAGTACACCCCCATGGCCTAAAGACCGTTTTCCAGTGCTTGTAGAACGAGGCCAAGTCCGAGCTTTGGTAGGAGGACAGAATACTGGTTTTGGAGGGATCAGGGGCACGTTATCTTGATCTTGCTCCAGAACTGGAGAGTCTGAATCAGATGTTCTACTTGCTGCAGTATCCCAGTTATGTGTTTGTTCCTCTGAGACACTTCTAACACAGAGTACTGGAGGTATAGATGGCTTGCCTTTCTTAGATACCTTCTCAGAGGACTTTTGAGTGATATCGGGGCTGAACTGTGGAGGCCTGTCAGTATCTGATTTAATTTGGACCGCCGCCTGTACAGTTGGACTTTCTTTTGAAGGTCCTGTTATAGGTTTATTATATTTGGGGGGATGAGGCTGTAACTGAGGAGACTCAGATGAATTCAGTGAAACAGGGTTAATGGTTGGATTGGGAGAGCTGAAGGTGGGAGGAATGGGAGTGCTGTTTGAGGAAACAGGTGGGGAAGTATTTGGAGGAAGAGGTGGCGTGGATATAGAGGAAGATGGCGCAGCAAGTAAAGAAGATATGGGATGAACAGAAGAAACTGGGATCCCAACCACAGACAGACGTTTTTCTCCCATCTCTAAAGGGGTAAGTTCGAGACGCTCTGCGAACTCAGGGTATGTGGGTGGCATAAATGTTTTCCAGGAGCGTCTGTTGGGATTATCTTTTTTGTCACCGCCATGATGCCTCCTTTTAGTCACCACAGCAGCCCCAACAGCTGCTGAGTTGGATGCGGGAATAATAATGTTGGAACCAACAGCCCCTATAGATGCCATGCTTTGAGGATCACTAGTAAGTTTAAGAGCATCAAATATGACTCTTTCATCTAATTTCTTTATTCCTGTATCGGAAGCACCTCCTCTTGCAACAAATACTCCTCCGATGTCCGTTCCCAAGGTCCCATTACTGGAAAGAGTGCTCCCTTCTCCTCCTGAGCCCAAAGTACTACGAGAGGGCTGGCTAATCTTAGAGCCCTGATCAATCTGCTCATTAATTCGCATGGTGTCATAGATGGAGCGTTGAGGCACATAGCAGTCCTCGATGTAGGCCTCCTCATCATCACCCTGCTTAAGACACCGAGGGTTCTGCCGTAAGCAGTCGGGCCGGCTTAGAGGCTTCCCCATCCCGTACCACTTTGCCCTCAAGGGGCTGGGGCCAGATACTTACAACTCCAGTAAAAAAGCCCACAAAGTCAGTGTGCTGAAATACATCAGTTCTAATGTCTCCATTTACTCACGATCAACATTGGTCTGAAGATCCCAAGTTAAAGGACAAAACAACAACAATAACCAGAGAAGTCCTCGGCCGTAAAAAATAACGCCGTTGCAGATTTTTTCAAGCCAACGTGCATCTGAGAAAATATGTCTGTCCAAGTGATGCACCTCATCAGCAACATATTAAAAATGCTTAGCTTCAAAAACTGTAAAAACAATAAGACAATCCATTTCTGTTTAAATCAGAAGACAAAAGATAACATTCCGTAAGGACGACATTCCTGTGCTTCTCTTTCCAAAACGTCCTCATTCTTCCAATATGTACAATCTGCAGTTCATTTCCCGAATTCTTTGCAGCTACTTCCTTTTGCTTTTTCCCATCTTTACAAACAGGAAAATCAACGTTCTGAGTTACTTAAGTCATTTTGGAGACCATCAGCCAAAGCGAGGCTCCTTTTAAGGTGAGGACTTCGCACTCTTGCAGAAAAAGGATGCTGGCTGGGGAAAAAATGCCCATCAAGTAATTTTCTCTCTCATCTTAAATGTTTTTTAAATAATTCTGCCGATATATTCAAAGCTTGCATCCAAGGTGTGGAGGAAAAGTTTACATAGTCAGTCCGATGACGAGCATGACAAAAAGGTTCATTATAGACTCACGTCAGAGCATTCAGAAAATCTGTCCTTTATCAAAATCTTTGCCGTTTTAAAGGAACAGCGATGGAGCACTTCTAAAACATCATTCAGAACACAGCGGCTTCATTTACAATCCATTCAGGTCATGACCGTATCTCTGTTCTCGAAATGAATGAAGTTCAAATCCATCTTAATACAAAGTTCCAGCAGCAGGACAACAAATTATTATTCTGTTGTTTAGGGTTCTCTTTGAAATCCGATGCTTGGGAGAAGGTTTGGGCATCTGAACATAAATCCAAGTAAAATAGCCTGTAGCAGGTAAAAAAAAAAAAGAATAAAAAGGTGGAGGTTTCAGCCTGCAGTCAGCAGGGAGTAAAGAGTTGTGGTACTATATCCAGAGGGCACAGACTCAGACAGACTCCAAATGCTGCTCTCCAACCGGGACGCCGCTTCTCAAACCAATCCCAGACATTTTGCGTTTCTTCTTCTCTATCTATTCGTCTTATTTCCAAAACTACATCCGAAGACCTGAGCGAGCTCTCTAGTCCTCTTTTTGATTTTCGAGCTGGCTCTCTCGCTCGTATCCTCTCAGAGTCTCCGTTCTAAAGCTACTGCACTGCTGAAATGGTTTGCAGCTGCTAAAAAAATCTCCCTCTCTCGCTCTCCCTCCCTCCCTCTTCCTCGCTCTCCCTCTCCCTCTCCCTCTCTTGCATACTCTCACCTCCCCTTTCTCACTCTGTTTTTGTTTGAATCCAGCTCTGTTTGTTCTGTTTCCTGTTCTGGTATTAAAACACAGGAAGTTCTCCAATCATGTTGGTTTCCCTTTCCAAAAAAACATGCACTGAATCAAAAAAAAAAAAAAAGAGGCAGCTGAGATAAAGCTATCGATAGGAGGACACCCCATGCCAGGGGGAGTGACTATGCTGAGGATTTGATGTGTTTCTGCAGAATAATGAAAAAAAAGGATGAGATCAGCTATTTATCAGGACGACGTCTGTAATCTAAAACGATTCGGATTTGATTTAACAGACTGGAATCGTGAGATAATAAAGAAATAAACCAATCAACATGAACAGACCTGGAATACCAGATAAAGAGTCTGGATGAAAAGGGGATGGAGTAGGAAATAAAGAGGCTTATCAATAACGGCTAATCTGGTGTCGACCATATGTTTACAACGAGGGAAAAATCCCTACGCGTCCCTTCACCTCCCTACTTTTCAGATGTCCACAAAAGAACAAGGGAGGACACATATACGTCTGCGATATTCGAAGTCTCCACTTGCGCATTCTCGGCTTCTGCTCGTCTGAAATCCTACCCAGCCATGAACAGAGCATGTGGGGGAGGCTGGGGCCACTGCCTTACAATGAAAATGAATAGAAGCCCAAGCCACAGAGTCCACAGTCACGGCCGGAAGATAAAAGATGTGCGCATGACGTCATGGATCAATTCATTATTTCTTTACATGGAATCTGTCATTTTTAGGTTGCTTTGCTCGATGCAGACTGTGCTGGAATTTGTAGGAGCTCTGGTAGCAGGCATTTGCTAAACGAATGCATGCTTGCTTACCCTCCCACTCACTATCCATTGCTTAGTGGCGAACACATGCACACGCAGAGAGCCGCACACACACACACACACACACACACGCTCTGTGAATCAGCACACTGTCCGTGGTCTGTGTGTCAAACAAGCTGAACACTCGTTCTTTTTCAACTCTCCCTCACTGTCTGTCTTCCCCTATCGCTCTCCGTCAGTCGACTCGCAGCTGTCACGCCTGCTTCCAAGACAAACCTGCCAATAGAAACAAAAGCGGTTTGTCTTTCTCTCTTCTTTATTCTTGCTTTTTTTTTTCTCCCCTAAACACGATCAGCCCAAACAGAGCTGCTTTTTCATACAGCAATGTTGTTTTACTTCAAACACGCTCCATCCATCACACCCCAGACGTCCATTTTGGGCAGGTAGATCACCTGGGCTGTGACCACAAATGCCCTTGGAGGCTAGGAGTCTGCATTGCAGCCTGTAGGCAAACATCAGCTACAGTATGTATATGGTAACGTGAGCCTTTTACCTCATTTGTTTAGTTAAACCTAAATTCGGTTGCAGCCTGTGGGTCCAACCCCCCACACCTCCCATTTTAAGCGACTGCTCATTTGGCTGCTAGTTAAAGAATCACAGGCCTGACTCAGACAGGAAGAGGGAGGGATTTAAGCCCCAAAATCCCCTAAACACAGTCTGCCTGCGTGGTGCATTGTAGATTTCGGCTGGAGACGAACACGCTCTACAGATAATACCAGGCTTAAGGTGAGCACTTGGGTCCGGCGCACACTGTTGACATTGCGGTTTACTTTGTGTGCTTGAGGTCAGCACCTGTTGATCCTGTTCTCTCAACAGCTTGCTCTTTTCTTTTCCCAGTTTGTATTTACCCAATGAGGTAAAAGACATTTCAGATTACACGTTTTCTACGAGCTTTCATCTCTTTAAAACTCCCCACTCCTCCCTCTGAGCTCTGCTCTCCTTACTTGTTCTTTTTGGTAGCTAAGCAGCACAGGAGCCGACACTCCCCCTTTTTACTCGATCTCAGCAGTAGTTTCATAATTAACCCGCAGGCTCTACCTGGGCCCCTCAATGTGTGCATTGTTCTCTGCTTGTGTTTAACAGACACAAAGCAAACGAGAAAAGCAGAGAGCCGGCCGGCCTCGCTCTGAGAAAGTCCTATCTTTTTTCCATTTGATTTCATCAGTGACACAGCGAATGAATGACCGACCATCTGGAACTCATAAATTTTTTTTAATCGTGTTTAGCAGATTACACCAAAACATTAAACTATAATCAGATTCTCATTTACAGTATCATTATAAATGGACCTTGGGAACCTTTGGTCAGATTCCACTGTTCATTGTGGTTTTTTAAATTTTTTTTTTTTTTAAAGTTAATCTATCACCGGGAACAAACTCGTTTTCAGCTCCCATCACTCCTACACCAGACAGTTTCATCACAGGATTTCTAAATGACCCCAAACTTTTGCATGTGTGTGTGTTTAATGGATCTCGTCCAATGATAAGTTTAGATGAACAGATGTTTAGGAGTTTCTAAAAACATTTTCTAAAAAAAGCAAAGTGGCAGCACAAGCACAACTTCTGTTAATGTCCTCCAAACTCTCCATCATTACACTAATTATTAAGCTCCCTATTTATTTCACACATCAAGGGGCTCTACTGTTTGAGTAAAGAGCTTTATTTATTTGAGTTGGGTGTTGTTAGAGAATGGCTGGTTGGGAAAAGTGGCAATGCTATGGAATACCAGTGTAATTCACAACAGCTGAAACAATACCAGGCCATGGGAGAGGTGATACAAATATGCACACACACACACACACACACACCATATCACTGGATTACTGCACAGTCGTTTACCGAAATTAAGTCATCAGCTTGCTGTAATGAGGTTATGCTAATCTAATCAAGTTGGTGGCACAACAAAGCTTAACGACAACGTGTGGAGGAAACATTAAAAACGCTAAACATGACAAAATATTGCTGTTGGAGAATATTGGGATAGGATGACATGCATGAAACAATGAAGACATCAACAACATGGTAGAACAGCTCTTTAGCTGCAGGCAACCCTGAAATTTGGCTTCTGAACCATACAGTTACAATAAGCCACTTATAACAGTGGTGTCATAACAAGCAGGGAAAATGAAAAGAAATGGAATCTACTTGTCCTTTCAAAATCAGATCTTTCTACAGTAAAGAAAAAATAACATCTCAGAAAACTGGATACAAATTACGCATCTTTATTACAAAATCAGCCCAAATTTTCATTAATTCCCCAAAAGATAAATTAAGTTCATCCATTCATTCATTATCTTCCAATTTATCCTTTACTAGGGTCATGGGGGGGTTCCATGCCCATCCAGGGGAAAACGTTTGGAGAATTCAATTGACCTTGATCCATGTTTTTGGAGTGTGGGAGGAAACCGGAGAACCCGGAGGAAACCCACGCGGACACGGGGAGAACATGGAAACTCCACCCAGATGGGGATTCCAACCGGGAATCCCTAG
>JAFMOD010000037.1:186432-213932 GCA_019802435.1 Corydoras maculifer
AAAACACAGGAGGTGGACCTAATAAAAAGGCCTGGGAGTGTATATGTACGATGGGAATGCTTTTATAATATAAAATTTATGTCAAAATTTCAATATCATACCATCTTTATTTAATGGTGTTTTAATTTGATTAATCCATTGATCAGAATCAGACATTTACTGAGTTCTACCTGCAAGTTCTGTTTCCCTCCAGTTTGGTCCAGTTTACTTTAAATCGGTGCCATGTGGCTTCACTGCAGTCAGATCTGTGGTGCATTCTCACCTGCTTTGCTGTGTGGTGCAGTGATGTTGATGATCAGACTCTCCAGCTCCGAGCTGCTCTTGTTTAACTCTTGAATCGGAGTTTTCTGTGACTCCCACTCACTCTGCAGATCCTGAAAACAAATCCCAAAAGGGTTTTCATTTAATGGTTTAAAAAAATGGTTCCCAAATTCCACCACCTGTATTTACTATTATAAAACGAGTAGTTCCAGTCCTTAAATCTGATTGGCGGAGCTGTTTGTCCAGCCATAATATTATTGACAATAACACACACCTCTGAGCGCTTCACATTTGTATCAATCCATAATATAAAACAATAAAATTTATGTCACATAAATGTCAATACAGATTAATATAAACAGCTAGCCGATTCCCGATGAACACTAAACCTGTTGTTTATAAATTGTGTTCTGTAATATGGCCACTGGATGGCCTTTTTATGATAGTTTGAGAAACTAGTATCATGTTACTCAGCAATCGATGTTCACTAAAAAACTGAACAAGATTACATGGAAGACCAAGTTCTTAATAACGCATTTATGAAATTAACCTTCTTTTTATTATAGTGTGTTTGTAGCCTTTTGTGTGTTTGTAGCCTGTTTGTAGTAGGCACTACACTATGCATTGGACCCAACACCTTTTTCTATTCATTTATTTACAATAATGCACGCCCTGTTATACCTTAGTGCCTTGTTGTTTTCTAGATAAAGACTCACTTTTAGCTGTTGCACTCTCCTCTGTAAACCCTCGGTGTTCAGACTGGGCTCTTTAGTAGGCAATTGATCCTGTGCCATCTGTAGCCACCTGAGAAGAGACCTGGAGAGCAAGCGAAACTGTTCCAGCTGCAAATCACAGGTCTGGATGGCGTTCAATCTGTAAATAACATATAAATGGAATCAGAATAATATGATGAACTCATGAGCTTGACCTTAAGAAGATGGTATTTATGGCAGTATTAGATTGTTTTTTTTCTCCGGTTTCTTAAGATATGCCTTCCAAGCCACAGCTGAACTCAAACAGCTGGTTGGGTTTTCGGCAGTCTTGTACTCTGCTATTACAGAAGGGCTTTTATTTTAAGTTATGGCACTGGTAAAGGCCTTTGTGAGAGACACTGCACTGCATTGTTTTGCACAATAACTTAGCAGGGCCTCTGACATTTATATTGTACAATATTATATTTATCTGGCATATTACATTAAGTTTCAAAAACAATAAATGGTCAGGGAATGGTCTCTTTCACTTAATGTTAAACATTCAGGTACCACAAAAACATAGGATGAGTAAGCCGTATGTTCTTCCTTTAGATATACAGTCCACAAACAGATGGACTACAGTCAAATTTTAGAACTACAAAGTCCATTGTCACAGTAAGTGGAACCGATACAATGGACAAAAGGGAAGTGTGTCCAAACTTTTGACTGGTAAAATTTATATATATATATATATATATATATATATATATATATATATATATATATATATATATATATATATATTCATTCATTCATTATCTCCCGCTCATCCTTTATTAGGGTCGCGGGGGGGTTCCCCATGCCCATCCAGGGGAGAACGTCTTGGGCGCTGGGCAGATAGACCCAGGACAGGGCGCCAATCCATCGCTGGGCACACACTCACTCACACAGACACACTCTATATGGGGCAATTTTGAGAATTCAATTAACTTGATCCATGTTTTTGGACTGTGGGAGGAAACCGGAGAACCAGGAGGAAACCCACGCAGACACGGGGAGAACATGGAAACTCCACCCAGATGGGGAGTCGAACCGGGAATCCCTAGCGCTGAGAGGCGAACGTGCTAACCACTAAGGCACCGTGCTGCCTATATATATATATATATATATATATATATATATATATATATATATATATATATATATATATATATATATATATATATATATATATATATATATATATATATATATATACATATACACACACACACACACACAAACAAACCAAAGTGACTTTTGCTGTTAATAATGTTTTTCCTCATTTACAAGCCTTGGTAAATAAATTGTATTGGGTCAAAAAAATAATATTATAAAAAGTGAAAATAAACAGACACTATAAAAGTAAAAATAAACACACACACAACAGTCTCAAACTTCAACTGCTGTTGGCAGGGCAAAAATCTGAAATGAATCTAAAACGATGTAAACAATCCACGGAGCAACACCCTAATGAATATCAGCATGGTAGATTGTGGAGGACAGACTTTATTACAGTAGTTAAAACCTTAGGGGATCTGCAGAGGGCCTGTAAGTGAAATGCTCACAGCTGTTTCATATTTCTCAGTCCCATTTTGTAGTATAAAAGGTTTAAAGGTGCAATACTGGCAAAAAGAATGAGGATGGGGTGGGGGGTTTACATACAGTAATAAAGCAAAAGTTTGAATCCTATTATACACAAGAACTTTTACATTTTCTTAGAACACCAATGTTTAATCATGGTTTAACAACTTTATTTAATCATTTTAAGATTGTATTTGAGTGTGAATTCATAGCAATCCAGATTTAGATTTCTGTATTTATCTGTGAGAGGGTGTGCTATCTTGGTGGTTGGAGCGTGGGACTATTAATCTGAAACACTGTGGGTTTAAATCCCAGGTCCACTGACGTTATTAGGGGAGGGGGGGGGTCAAGTTGAGTTGAGATACATTTGAGCCACTTTGGATAGATAATTTAAATGTAGATTGTATCTAGTTAAATGTTAAGAAGTAAAACATGTCAGACAAAAGAAAATAAATTCTGGTGTTGGGAAGCTAGAGTTGGTGAATTGTTTTATAAATAGTTTTTTTTCATCTTTTTTTTTTTTTTTTGGAATGCTTAAAAGGCCGATGTAGCACGTCACTAAAAACTCATTAAATAGTATAATTGCCCTTATTAAATTAAAACAAATAATTAGAATGGAAATTTTATTTTGATGCACAAACTCACTTGTCATTGACGTTGGCTTCTAATCGGGAAAAGTCCTCGGACACCTCTTTGGTAAGGTCTACCAGGTGTTCTGCGCCAGAGAGTTGACCTGATTGGTTCAGATCAGAGCCAAGTGCCACATATGACTGTAGCTGACTTGTTTCCTGCACAAGTTCTGATTTCACCCCCTAAAATCAGAATGGCCAAGTTAGGCAGTGCTCCTGAACAGTATCTAATTTCAGTAGGATGGCTGCTTTTTGCAGATGCACTTTATTACCTCTATGGTTTGTTTATAGTCCTGCACGCTGTGGTCCGGCAGGCCCCCGAGGCTCAGAACTCGCTCTCGGTTCTGTGTAAAGCTGCGCAGGTCCGAGCTCAGACGCTCGAAACCCTCTAGCTTGGGCAAAACTCCTCGAAGTTCACTTTCTTTTTCAGCCTGCTTGGTCTGGGCTGCGGTGAAGCGCTGACTCAGGTCCTGTAGTGCCCCCTGCAGCCCAGAGGTTGTTGATGCATCTGAAGATTTGAGCAGCCTGGCCACAGAGTCTCGAGTGGCTTCCACACTGCCCTGCCTCGAGAGCAATTCTTGGCGAAGTTTCTGTTTAAAAAACAAATGAAAACAAGTAAAAACACATTACGATCGACAATTAATGACACTTTTAATAAAACCTGCAAAAATCGCTTACTCCCCCCCCCCATTGTTAAACAATTGTAAACAATTGTTAAACACATGAATCAATGAATTAATTTACCAATTAATTAACTAATTAGTGGTAATTAATTTATTTTGTTTTCCCTGGATTTATTTCCCATTTTCTACAAAATTTTCTACTTTACAAGCAGATTTAATTTAGGATAAAGCGATTTAACACGATATATATGGGGTGGTTTTTAAAAAAGATTTTAAAACATATGTTGCTTGTCTGTTCATTTAAATAACCTGAAAATAGGAAATTATATTAATTTTACATTTAGTCATTAAAACATGCTTTTATCCAAAGCGACTAACAAATGAGAGAACACCATAAGTCTGTAGTCAAGAAAATTCGCAAACCTGATCATTATCCAATCCCACCTTTTATTAATTATTTTCATTTATTTTAAAATAAGATTTTTAAATCTCATGTTAAAAGACAAACAAATCATCTTTTGAATGCACTGTTCTTCTAAATAAATAATCTAATTGGTTTTCATAATATCATTTTTAATTGGAAATTTTATTAAATAGTTAAAAAAAAATAGTGGTTTAGTGGTTAACACGTTCGTCTCTGAGCACTAGGGATTCCCGCTTCGAATCCCAATCTGGGTGGAGTTTCCATGTTCTCCCTGTGTCCGTGTGGGTTTCCTTCCTTGAATTCCACAAACTGCCCCATATAGAGTGTGTGTGAGTGAGTCTGTGCCCAGCGATAGATTGACACCCTCTCCTGGGTGTATCTGCCCAGCGTGCGAAACGTTCTCCCCTGGATGGGCATGGGGAACCGGTATAAAAAAATTAATCCTGTTATTAACCAACATAAAAAATGATGCAAGCGTATATCCTCCAACAACCCCCCCCTCCCTCCCACACACACACACTTCACAGAGGAACCAAGGCCACTTCACAGAGGAACCAAGGCCTGCAGATGAAAGTATTTCAAGGTCATTAGGTCTCCTCATGTCTATGGATTGATACCAATGCAGACGATTTGAAATTCATGTAACTAAACTTAAAATGTCAGCATCAAGGATTATTCTCATCTATTCATGCCATGCCAGAGCTATTCTTCCTCCTCCTCTGAGGATACGTCTGCATAACCTTCCCAGTGTTCACAAATATATAACAGTTTAGCCGCCATTTAAGTAAGTATAATAAATATTAACTGTTTGTAAAGCAGAAGATTAACTCAAAATAATCTAACCTGAATCCAAGTCAAGTGCTTTGATGCACTTTTTACCTTCTAACCTTTTACTGGACCCTGTTGTCCCTGATTTTAAATCCTATTAATAATCAATGAGGTGAACTTAATGAGGACAGCTTACATAAGACGACCTAGATTATTAAAAGAGCAATAGATTCCACACTGAATCGCTTAGTGATTCCTTGCCGTGTACTTAATCAGCTCATGGATTATAGAATAGAACTAATCAAACATCCTCTAACAGGAGGATGCACAAAGCAACACATGAAAAGCTTCAATAATACAATAAGAGTTTAAGAATAGAATATGCGTTTAATAGCTCGTTATTTTCAAACCATTTTAATACTTTGTTTGTGAAAAATGACATAATAATGCACAATAAAAATGACACTAACACACCTCTTGAGAGTTTCACATTCATATCAATATGTGATATACAATATATTGTTTTTATTCATGTACCATAAATGAAAATAGAGATTAATATAAACAATATTAAATATTTAAATAAATTAATATTAAATACAGATTTATATAAACGGATTCCTGACGAGCACTAAGTCTGTTGCTGCTGTTGTTTATAAATTGTTTTGTAATCTGGCCACTAGATGGCATTTTTTGATTGTTCAAGAGACCATTAACCTGTTACTCAAAAATTAATGTTCACGTTAAAAAACGTTTAAAAAACGCATTTCATTATAGTGTGTTTGGAACTGCCTTAGAATAGCAATTACAACACTTCTTTCCCTCTTGTATGCCCTCTCGTGCCTTATTGCTTTAATATAATCTTAAATGAGCTATTTTTTAATAGACACTAACCTGATTTTGTGTAAGAGCCTCTTGTACTGCCTGGGCAGTTGGTTGGACTCGTCCAGGATCTAACACCAGACCATCCAGCCATGCCAACAATGACTTGAGACCCTCTTGAACGCTGACGGACTGAGCGACTGCAGTCTGGAGCTGTTCAGCTCTCTCAGAGACACAATCTGATAACGTCCCAAATCGATTCTCAAGAGAGGCTGAAATGGATAGAACATTTACAATTTAACACAAATAAAACAACAACTGCAAATAAACAAATGCAATAAATATGACCATGTGGTTACCTGTGGCTCTGTTAATATCTTCTGGTTTGAGTTTGGGAGACTCCTGAATGCTGGTTAGGTCCTTTGCCGCTCTCTTCACCTTTTCCAGCTGCACCGAACGCTCGGCTAGCTCATCCTGCAAATGCTGAACGCAAACGGAAATCAAAAGGGTTTTAAATGAACACTAACTGGAACAGGCTTTCCTAAGGCCTTTTTGCTCAGAGTCTTTTAATTCCATTCAATCCTTTAAATTCTGGTAATCGACCTACTGTATACTTGTGTATATGTGTTTTTAAAACGTTAAGAAGCCACTGGATGCCCACTTTATGTGCCCAACATCTTATTGGATGTGAAAATTGCGTTCAGCACGCTGTTATTAATTTTAGCAACAAAGCCGTGATCAAACCCACATTTCATTACATTCATAGAATATTTCAGGCTAGGGTCGCTGTTTTGGGCGTTGGGCATATACACCCAGGACAGGGCACCAATCAATCACTGGTCACACACTCACTCACAAAGAGACATACACTATATAGGGCAATATAGATAGGGCAATCCAGAGAACTCAATTAAAAACTATATAAAAACCTCCCCCCAGATTGGGATTTGAACCTGGATCCCCAGTGCTGTGTGGCAGATGTGCTGAACACTAAGCCATCTCTTTTTCTTAGTTTGCAATGGAGTTAAAATTCTAATTTATTTATTTATATAACACTTTTTTAACAATATACATCATCTCAAAACAGCTACAGTGCTAAGAATCGTCCCCCACCAAAATCATAGCTTCTTTATGGGGTTCTAAGCTTCAAAGCACAGATTAAAATGGAAAAACAGTGTGTGGACTGCAGACTGTGATTTTAAATCTAGAGACGTGCATCTGTATTGTGAATAGGGCTAATAAAACAAACAAAACCCAATAAAGTGCCCGTAAGTCTAGCTGTATAGAGTGGGCTTTTTTTTTTTTTTTACCTGTACAGTACTCAGCGTGTTCTGTAGAGTCTGTGTATCTGTCTGTCCTCCGCTGGGTTTCAGGATGTTCTGATTCTGCTCCTGAGTGCCTAACCAACTGCCCAAAGCACTAGCTTCATCCTGATACTGTTGGTACCGACCGAGCAGACTGGAAAGATGGGTACCAAGATCTACAGACTGCAACAGGAACAAAGACAGGATGAGGACTTTAATCAGAAAGAAAGAGAACTGATGTGCACTGTGGAGAAACATCTACCTGGCTTTGGAGAGAACTGTAACGTTGCGTGACATCCTGTAACTTGTCATCTACAAGAAGTCTAGTGTTCTCCAAAGCTGGGTCTGTGGTACCAACTTGCTCCAGAGTTCCTTGTACAGAGTCCAGAACCTTCTTGCCAGAAATGGACACAAAGCGGAGATCTGCTTTATGGCAGATCACGTCTTCTGCCAGCTAGAACACACGGAGAACCAAGTGTTACAAAGTCTTTAGATCTTATAAGGGGTACAAAAAGTACATTAGAAAAACCTTTCTGTGCTCTTCTAGTCTGTCTTTCAGATCGTCTGCATCCGTTTCTCCTTCTCGCAAAGTACTGAGCTCCTTCTCACTCTCTTTTAGCCATGATTCCAGGTTACCATGTTCCTCCAGGAACTTGGCAAGTTCATCTTGAAGCGCTTCAGACCGTCTCAGTTTCTCCTGGCATTTCTGAAGGCGCTCTTGGTGCTGGGTCTGCAGGTCATCCAGTCTTTTGCGCAGGCGTTGCTTCTCGTCTGGAGAGACGCTGGAGTCAGGCTGGTCGAGCAGAGAGCGGGTGGACTGGCTCACCTGCAGCAGGTGAGCTTGCTGGGCTTGTAACTGCTGTAACTCAGTCTGACAGACAATGACAAAATGCAGAAAGCCAATCAACAGTCATGTCATCTCATCTTTCTCTTACCCAATTACTTTGGGTAGTGGGGGGTTGGGATCCCCTATGCCCTTCAGGGGAGAACATTTTGGTAGCTAAGGATATAAAGCCAGGACAATACTTAGGGGCAATATAGAATAGACTATTTATAGCAGCCAGTTGACCTTGAATCCATGTTTTTGGACTGAGGGAGGAACCTGGAGAACCCGGAGGAAACCCACGGGGAGAACATGAAAACTCCACCCAAATTGGGATTCCAACCTGGATCCCCAGCGCTGAGAATCGAACGTGCTAACCACTAAGCCACCGAATCAACTAACTTTAAAGGGCAAATTTATGCAGAAATCCACTCAAACAGAGGAACATTGCACAGTATGGCCTCGTTCGCCACGTTCACTAGTTTTATCCCACAGTCCAAAAAAATGGATTTAAAATAAACTGCTCTAAGACGGCGCGGTGGTTTAGTGGTTAGCATGTTCTCCTCTCAGCGCTAGGGATTTCCGGTTCCAATCCCAATCTGGGTGAAGTTTCCATGTTCACCCCGTGTCCGCGTGCTTCTCCTCTGGGTTCTCCGATTTCCTCCCCACAGTCCAAAAACATGGATCAATTGAATTCTCCAAATTGCCCCATATAGAGTGTGTGTGTGTGAGTAAGTGTGTGCCCAGCAATAGATTGGCAATCTGTCCTGGGTCTATCTGTCCAGTGCCTGAAATGTTCTTCCCAGGATGGGCATGAGGATGCCCTCCGCGAATAATATAGGATGAAGCGGAAGATGGATGGATGGCTGCTCTAAATTGCATCTTCATATAGTGTGTGTGTCTGTGTGTAGCCAGTGCTGTCCTTGTCCTTATGTATTTGTCCAGTGCCTGAAACTTTCTCCCCAGGATGGGCATGAGGAACCCCCCACAACCCACAATCACAATGAGGTGTTCCACCTACAATGTGCATTGTGACTATATTGACCAATCTTTTCCCAAGTAGTATTTCTTACCCCCTCCCCCCGTTAATTAGTGGTAATTAATACATTTTGTTTTCTGGGGATAAATAGCCCACTTTCTCCTAAATTGAATCCTTCACAAGCAGAATTAATTAAGAATGAAGCAATTTAACACGATATATAGGTGTTTTTTTTTTAAATATATTTTTTAAATAATTTGCTTGTGTTTTTTTTTTATCAAGACTATGTCCATAAAAATCCATTAACATGGACTAAAAGGTGTCGGATATCATTGACAGCGTGTCAGTTTCGGTTTTAAGAAGTAGGAGTAGTGATCATATGCCTTTGCACTATGCACACTCAATAGAAGCAATAAACTGGTACCTTCAGCAGGTCACTATGAGAGCTCAGCGTTCCCTCAGGTTCCCTGCCATCGGTTACACTTTCTCCCAGTGACTTCCGTTTGGATGTGTCCAGAGATGATAACTCATTCAGCAGCGAATCGATTTTTCCCTGAGTGTCCTGCAGCTGCTCCTCTGCTTTAGCCTGCGCAAAATCACCACACGCAGTTTATGAATCAAGCGCATTGATCTGATACACTAACACCGCCAGCTTCTTGAGCTTCTTACCCTTTGTGTGTTCTGCTGGAGGGTTGTGCTGATGGCTGAGTCCAGCTGAGCCAGTGAGGACTGGGCCGTGGCCGTGAGGTCGTGGTATTGCTCTTTCATGCGCGCCAGCGCTCCCTGCAGGTTGGCCCTTTCTTCTGGACTCAGATCCTCCCCACGATCAGCGAGGAACTCCTCCACAGACTGGATAGTTTCCTTTATGCATTCTCCTTTGTTCTGGAGATCGTTCTGCACCTCCTGAGTAATGACAAATAGGGGTACAAATATGTAAAAACTAAAAAAAAATAATAAAAAATAAAAACACCAGTAAGTTCAGTAGGTTTTGGCTTAAGATCATATTGGTACACTGGTTCAGTGTATATCAAAAATATAATATATTAATAATATACATTTATACGGAGCCCCTAAAGTGACATGGAAGAAAATAAAATATAAGGCGAGGTCTTGCAATAATTGTATTGTATCTGCTCGCATTAAGTAGTTGCTTCAGGTGTCTCTCGTGTTGGAATTTATTAAACATAAAAAGACATGAATTGCATTATTTGTAAAGTTTTTTTTATACTTCGTAATGCTCTTTATTTTTGTAATGACATTTACTATTTCACATTGTTTAAACAGCTGAATGACTGCAGGGAACAGAGGGAATGGTCATTTGCGGGATGAGCGTGTATGATTATAGGAATACTCAATAAAACTTTTCCACGGATGAACGTTCTCCATTGTGATCGTTTATTGTTGTTGACCTGAAAGTCAGTTCAGTTTACGAGATCTCGCAATAGTATAAATATAACTATTGCGAGATCTCGCATTATATTTTTTTTCTTCCATGTCACTTTAGGGGCTCTGTACATTTACATGGGGCACAATAGTTCAGTGGTTAGGGCATGTGGCTATCAATCTGAAGGTTGGGGGTTCAAATCCCAGGTCCACTGAAGTTACCAATGTGGGTCCTTGAGCAAGACCCTTAACCCTCATTGCTCCAGGGATGTTGTGATTAACCCTGTGTTCACCTTGTAAGTCTCTTTTGATAAAAGCGTCTGCTAAATGACCAAATTTTCTGTACAAACATATGCTTGTAGTTAGTGTTACCAATTAGTTTTTAGTTGTTTTCCTGTTGATGTGTGCTCATTCTATGTTCTGTATGCGATAGACAGTTTAGCAGTATGTGTTGCACAAATGGTGCATTTAGGTTTTTAATCTCCTGTGAGGATGAATAAGTGAGTTATCTTGTAATTATTACTCAACTTCTTCAAGTTAGGTAAATTAGGTCCAGTTTGGTTTTATGTGAACTGATGGGTTAATTTCATGTAGCTTGTCCTGTTTGTCCCATATTTCCTGTCATTTATTTCCTGTATATTGGTTAAGAGTTTATTGTGATCTTAACATCATACTGCTATCGCATCACCACATCTGTGGACATAAATGTCTTAATAAACAGATGAGCAGAAGCAGAGCATCACCTTAAGCTCACTGTGCTTTTGCTGAAGCACCCCGACATCGCCTGGTGCAGACGCAGCTTTCTGATTGGCTAGTATGCTGGCAGCC
Source organism: Corydoras maculifer (assembly GCA_019802435.1). Lineage (NCBI taxonomy): Eukaryota > Metazoa > Chordata > Actinopteri > Siluriformes > Callichthyidae > Corydoras > Corydoras maculifer. The sequence goes on from JAFMOD010000037.1 coordinate 197,592, forward strand.
CCAGCCAGCCACATGGCAAGTCCTTCAAGTTTCTGTGAGCACTCTGCATTCTGCTGTTTCGCCACCTAAACCCGGCAAAGTGAATGTAAACGGGATGGAGAGATGCAAATGAAACAGCCCGTTAGAGCAATATTCAAAAATAACAGCGTTCATTTATCTGAACTGAAACACGTCATAAATAACCCCAAATACACAATGTTTGAGCAACATGTATCCAGACACATCACACAAGCAGACAGATAGTTGACGATTTGTCAGGCGGCATAAACATCATAAATCCTGAGTTATTTTCCTTTTCTTCAAATTCAAATTGAAAAGAAAAGGAAAACGCAAAGTTTGCTACGGTAAAACAGCTGCATTTAAATCCCTAGTATTTCCGAGACGGGGTATGCACGTGTCTCCTTGGGCAATCTGCAAGAGCAAGGCAGACATGTTAATATACAGGTTATGTTCACACACATGCACAAAGAAAACAGCAGCAGAAGCAATATGGAGCTCAGCAATGTTAGCAATGTTTTAAAGAATACTTTCCTATTTATTTTAGATTTGCAAGCAAGTTACCTACATATTGTGTTTGAATAAATGAATGTTCTCTCACTATAAGTGTATGTGTAAGGCAAAAGCAGCTTAATAAATAATGCAGAATTAGAAAACCAGTCAGTTTTGCTTTTCCAAACCTCTCTCTCCCTGGCAGTCTGTCTCTCCCTCTCCCGCTGTCTTTCCTCCAGCTCTTTTTCCCGTTCCTTTCGCATTCGTTCTTCCTCTCCGTTTTGCTGCATTAACAGGGCCTCGGCTCTGGCATGGGTACGCCCGGAGGTCTGGTGGAAGGCCCTCTGCAGCTGTTGAAGCTGCCCCAGCAAACGCCTACTTTGCTCGGGCGCCAGGTCCTGGGCCCGCTCGGAGATGAACACCTGGATGTCAAAGGCAACAGTGCTCACATCACAGGAAAGAGCTGCGAGATGCTGCTGTAACTCCTGAAAAGACAAAAATCAAAGCGGACAGAAAGACATTATTTCCATTCATCCATTATCTCCCGCTTTATCTTCTATTAGGGTCGCAGGGGGGTTCCCCATGCCCATTCAGGGGAGAACGTTTCAAGCGCTGGGCAGATACACTCAGGACAGGGCGCCAATCTATCGCTGGGCACACACTCACTCACACAGACACACTCTATATGGGGCAATTTGGAGAACTCAATTGACTTGATCCATGTTTTTGGACTGTGGGAGGAAACCGGAGAACCCGGAGGAAACCCACACGGACACGGGGAGAACATGGAAACTCCACCCAGATGGGGATTCGAACCAGGAATCCCTAGAGCTGAGAGGTGAACGTGCTAACCCTAAGCCACCGTGCCGCCCATAGAAAAACATTATTTATTACATTCAATATTTTCATTATTTATTTTTTCCTACGTTATAACATTTTACAATAACTCCTCTCAGAAGAGGGCATGTCAGAAACAGTTGTAACTAAAGGTTGAATAGTACTTTCAGAAAATACATATTATATATTACACAGGACATTTATATCAGGTAATATAGGGTTTCATATTGTTACATAGTGCTTCGATTACATCTCACATAGTCTCAGATACATTTACATTTGGTTATTTAGCAGATACTTTTATCCAAAGTGACTTAGAGTATCCCAACTTGGTTTTGGGTCAAAACACAGGGATGGGTGGCTCTAATATAGCATGACACCCCTGGAGCAATGATGGTTAAAGTATTTGCCCATATTCTGGACCTGGGATTTGGACCCTTGGATTGCTAACACAACACCCTAACCACTGAGATTCCACACCCCCGTTTAAGGGTAAGGTCATTAACAAAACAGCTTACCCTTTAAATGTGATTTTCTCTATTGTGCACTGGGGATTCCAGGTTTGAATCCCAATCTGGGTGGAGGTTCCATGTTCTCCCAGTGTCCATGTGGGTTTCCTCCTGGTTCTCCGGTTTCCCCCCACAGTCCAAAAACATGGATCAAGGTCAATTGAATTTTCCAAATTGCCCCATATAGAGTTTTTGTGTGACTGAGTGTGTGCCCAGTTATAGATTGGCGCCTTGTCCTGGGTGTATATACCCAGTGCCCCAAAGGTTCTCCCCTGGATGGACATAGGGAACCCCTCCACAACCCTAGTAGAGGATAAAGCGGAAGATAATGGATGGATGGCTGCTCTAAATTGCATCTTTATATAGTGTGTGTGTGTCTGTGTGTAGCCAGTGCTGTCCTTGTCCTTGTGTATTTGTCCAGCGCCTAAAACGTTCTCCCCAGGATGGGCATGGGGAACCACCCACAACCCACAATCACAATGAGGTGTTCCACCTACAAAGTGCATTGTGACTATATTGACCAATCTTTTGTTTTCTGGGGATAAATAGCCCATTTTCTACTAAATTAAATCCTTCACAAGCAGAATTAATTAGGAATACAGCAATTTAACACGATATATAGGTGGTTTTTAAACCCCCATCAGGACATAAGGATAAAGCGGAAGCTATTGGATGGATGAATGTTATTGCACCAACATACAATTATTGCATATAGTTATATTTATGTTATTGTTGTGTTGGTCATCTCATCTGTTGTTGTCATGTTTCCCCTCCTCCCCTAGAGAGAAGTCATACAGTTTGATGGCATAAGGGACTAATGAGTTGTGTCTTACCTTGTAATTCTGCAGATTTAGATTGAGCTGTGATAACGTTGTGTTGTCATTGTCACTGTTCTTTGTGTCCTTTACACTGTTTTGTTGCGTCTCTGCTTCGATGTTATGAAGCCACATAAGAATGCTGTCCACTCGACCACCCAATGCCTCCAACTCACTTCGCACCGCCTCCTTATGAGCAGATTATTTATAAGATGTTAGTATTTCAGTGTCTCAGGCTTGTCTGCAAAACAGGGCAACTTTTAATAGCACTTCACCTGCTGTGCATCATGACATGATTTCATGCCCTGTACTGCGGTCTGAGCGAGTTCTGTCGCAGCTTCAAACGTACGAGACAGACTCCGGCTATCTTTCTCTAGGGCCGTGAGTAACTGTGATGGGACACCCTCAAGGGGTGAATCAAAGAGCTGCCTCGCTGCCTCAATCTCCCGGTTTACTTGTGGTTCCATGTCGCTGAGCTCCAGACCAAGTGCCTGGAATGGAATTAAAGGTGAAACATTAGCATCCATGCAAAAAAGGAATCCTGGATTCATGACAGGATAGTTGCACCATGCTGTAAAAAGGCTTTCAAGGTTAAGATTGTGCAGAAGTTAATATATCTGTAAAATGATTACGCACACTCCTTAAACCTCCATTATTCAAAATCTGATCTTTTGTCAAGTTGCAGATGAGTTCTTGCCACCTGTGGGTTTTCGTTGGGTTCTACAGTTTCCTCCCACAGCCCAATAACATGGATTTAAGGTAAATCTAATTTGGTCCTATATAATTTGTATCTGCCCAGCACCCGAAATGTTCTCTCCTGGATGGGCCAGGAGACCCCCCCCCTTCCCCTATTATAGGATTTAATGAAAGATAATGAGATGAGACACTAACATGCTTTTACCAAATTAAAGCTCCTGGGGAAAAAATAAATCTCGACTGAGGGAGAACATACAAAATTCACTGATAAATAACCAGGCCCTGCTCAGAAACCAATGCAGGACAGGGTGCCAATCCATCGCTGGGCACACACTCACTCACACAAACACACTCTATATGGGGCAATTTAGAAAATTCAATTGACTTGATCCATGTCTTTGGACTGTGGGAGGAAACCAGAGAACCCGGAGGAAACCCACCCAGACACGGGAAGAACATGGAAACTCCACCCAGATTGGGATTTGAACCGGGAATCTCTAGCCCTGAGAGGAGAACATGCTAACAACTAAACCACCGTGCCGCCCTTAATCGCTAACCAATGCTCCAGAATACCACTCTTCACCCCCCCCCCCATACAAACCTACATAATATAAAAAAATGGTGGATTTTATAACAATATAAATCCTACAGCTGATGACCTGCTCACCTCAGTCTGTCTGATAATGTCCTCCAGCGTGCCGAGGCTGCGTCCGATGGCTTGTTGCTGCTGTTGTTTAAGACGTACTTCGATGTGTCTGATCAGAGAGAGCAGTGCAACTATTTGCTGATCGTGTTCTAAGCACTCTTGGCGAATCAACTGAGAAATAAACAGAAATAAGAATAAACATAGAGTAAATCAACATATCTGCAGTGAAGATCCACATGCAGGACGAGAGCTCACCTGGGAGACAGCTCTTGGTTTGAGAATCGGTTCTTTAGTCGGTTGCTCATCTACAATTGCTCGAGGTGCTGCAGCATCCTCCTCCTTACAGAACACTGTGCGGTCAGACTCATGGAGATCTTCAGAATTGGATAGTCCTGACTCTGTGGACCCTTCAATGGAAGCTTCCGCCGTTCCCTCATCGTCACTACGAGAGCCGTCCATAGCCGTGCTCCGCTGAGGCTCCTCACTGACTGAGTCTACGTTCATTTGAATGCTTTGATTAACTTTATTTTCTGGTTTAGAAGAATCCATGACTGGAGGGGCAACCGGGGTAGATTTGTTTTTTACGCCACAGACCAGAGGTACAGAAGTAAGAGACTCCGAGACATCTGAGTGTTCTAGATTTCCGCTTTTCATAGTGAGTCCATCATATTTAGCTTCACCAGTTGTTCCAACCTTCTCTTCCAAACTCGGTGCTGTGCTCTTGCCGACATGATTGCCCTCTGAACTGGGTTCCTTAAGGCCTGATGCCTCATGTTGGGTGGAACCGGGGGCAGTTGAAACATCCGTCACCAGCTTGTGGATCTGCTCTGCCTGTATGGAATCAGGTACCATCTTAATTTCATTTTCCTTTGCGGCTCGTGGAAACGTTCTGTCTGCCTTTGCTTCCTTCTGATTTACAACAGAATCTTTAGCCAAGTCCTGACGTAAGGCCTCCAGCTCGACTGCAGCCATTTTCTCACTGACACCATGTTCAAAGACCTTCCTCCGAATGCTTTCCTTGGCTTTCATCAGGAGTTTTTCCGTCTCCAGCTGTGCCTGCTTACGGGTTTGAGGTTGTTTCAAAGCATCTTGTCTCATCTGGGTGATTTTCTCACTCTGACAGGGGACATCACTCGGTTTGGGCGTTGACGTTTTCCCTTTGGTCTCGCTGCTTTCATCTCCTTCCATTGCAACATCCTCCAACATTTGCTTGCTCTTTTTGTTCTTCTTCTTCTTTTTCCTTTTCTTATCAGCTTGTTCATGAACACAATCCTCCAGAGAACCCACTTCCATGCCACAATCTCTCTGCTCTATTTGATTTGCATTTGCACACTGCGCCTGACTGTGACGGTCATCTTTAATGCTGTTAGTGTGTTTTGTTGGTGCTGTGCCAATGTTGGTGGAGTTGTGTTCTCTAATATGACTCTGATCTTTAAATCCTGCATGATGTACATCCTCCATCACCTGATACGAGGCTGACTGAGTGTCTACTACATCTGCCACTTCATTCACCTCTGTCTTTTGCACATTAACTGATTTTTTATTAACACCTACCACTGGTTCCCCACTTTTGCTCTTAGTATCTTCTGCTGCTGAAGTTCCACTAGAATTAAAAGCCTGTACAACTTTAAGATCTCCTTTGTCTCCATCTTCCCTTATGTCATCACTGACAGATTTCTTCTCAGATGTGTAATCACGGTCATCCAGTGGAACAATCCTCATTTCCGTATCTCTAACCTCCAGTTTCTCTCTCGCACCACTCATGAGGTCCTCATATTTCTCAGCCCTTTGATCAAGAACAACCTTCTCCTGCGTTCCAAACCTATTCGCACCCCCTTCTGTAGCTGAGCTCACCCCAGTTAGTGGAGTTTTTATAGACTTCTTATCTTCTTCGGTAACTGCAACATTCCCATCGTTTTTAAAAGCTCCTGGATCAATTTCCCCACAGTGGCCAGGTTCGTTCTCTGAGATTTTAACAAGTAATGCCTCCTTTATTTTTGAATCTTGTACGCTCACGAATTCATGTCTTACAGAAAGTACAAAGCTCACAGCTTCAACAGACGTTTGATCAAAGTGAACATCGCTTCCAGATGTGTCATCATTGTTCTTCACGGCTGCTGTTTCGTTCTTGTTTGTAGTTTGTTGACGTGCCAGATCATCTCTGACATTCACCACGCTGACATCAACAGATGTCTTATCATTAACCGAGCGTGCCCCTTCATTTTCACTGTCTTTGATGGAGAACGATTTTATATGTGGAACCTTTTGAACCTTCAAATCCATATCTGCTGTCATGTTCAGATTTTTGCCCGATTTTCGATTAGAGGCTTCCAAATCAGCCTCATCATTTCTGACAGAATCCTCCCCAGCAATCAGGTGATCCTCCAGAGTTCCAGAGACATCAGAAGATTTTACAACTTTCAAATCTAGGTTTTCTTCTCTTTCCATCTTTATTTTAACATCCTCTTGTGCTTCCTTCACTCCAGACATTTTCTCAGATTCTTCAGATTCCTCAGGTGATGCATCCTTAACATCTGTACATCTGTCTCCTTCCTTTGCTTTTACATCACCTTTAACTGACCTTTGCAACTTGCCTTTATCATCTGTTTCAGGTGGAACTTCAGATGAACCATCTGTCATGCTTGAAATGTTCCCAATATTCAAATCAATACTGGGTTTCTGAAATGTTTTAAAACCTTCTGAGTTCTCCTCTTGTGCTTCCTTCACTCCAGATATTTTCTCAGATTCTTCCTCAGGTGACACCTCCTTAACATCTGTACATCTGATCTTTTCCTTTGCTTTTACATCACCTTTAACTGACCATACAAACTTTCCTTTCTCATCTATTTCAGATGGAACTTCAGGTGAAACATTGGTCATGCCTGAAATGTTCCCAATTTCCAAATCAATACTGGGTTTCTGAAATGTTCTAAAACCTTCTGATTTCTCATGATTGGTTGATTGATGAGTTTTATTTCCATTTCCAGTCTCATCACTTCTTGGATGTGGAACAGAATCTGCATGCCGAGTCTGTAACATCAGCATTTCCTTCTCAGGTGTGCACTTTATGCTTTCCAGATGTGAAGCCTCACTTTCTCTTTTGTCATCAGTCAGACATATTTGCTCAACAGCTACTGATTCATCTAGTGTCAGCTTCTTAGTTCCTTCAGTCAAAAGGTCTTTTTGTACCAAGTCTTTTGCAGAGGATTTCAGTTCCCGATCGGTCACCGTTTCCAACATTTTGCTCTGTTTCATATTTAATACACCCACATTTTCTGTACGGCTGAGGTTCTCCGTCTGACTGGAAACGTGTTGATTCAGGTTCGGGACATTAGTTTTGATGTTTTGATTCTCTTTTCTAGCCAGTTGGTCATGATGGCTCTCTTCTGAGGTTTCTTCATGAGCAGTTTCAACAGTAATGTTCACTTCACAGCCTGATTCTTCCTCAGCTTTCATGCTGTCAGTCTGAGAGACGTCAACTTTACTTGTCTTTACTTTTATAACCTTACTTATGTCCTCATTAGCTGGACTTGACGACTCAGACATGCTGGTTGGCACTTGTTTCAGTTGTTGGTTAGATAATGATGGTGTCTGAGTCTGAGGAATCATTTCAGAGAGATTTGAATATTTAGGATCGAGCTCCTTCAGTGGTGATTTACCTTTTGAACCTTCAGGGACTCCGCCATCACTCTTTATTGTCCTGATTTTTGTTTTTTCCTGAAGAATGTTCCGCTTGTGACTTTCATCATCGTTATCTGCACCCTCGGCAGATGGAACCACACCAAATGTTCTAACCATTAAATCTACTCGATCCCCTGCATCATCGGTCTGAACATCTTTAGCAATGGTATCAACATATGATGGTTTATAAATCTCTGGACGTTCTTTATTCTTTAACGGTGTTTGATCATGTTTCTCGTGTGTAGCAGATTCTTTTCCACTGTTGTTTTGGTTTTCTAAAGATCTCACACTCAGATGTTCTGGTCCAGTCATCACACGTTCATTGTCCTCGGTTTCAACCTTGGATCGTTTCTTACTTTTTCCTTTGCCTCTTTTCTTCACAGGAATATTCTGTACACCTGCACGCATGCGTACGGACATGTCCGTCATACTGTCGTCACTTTGGTTATCTTGACGGCTTGTCTGTTGGTCAGAATCTTTTGTCATGCTGAATGCATTGGTTTCTTTTCCTGAGTGGATTTGTTCAAGAGGTGTATTAGGACTGGTGTCTTGGTCGACTGCCAAACCACTTTCCTCATGGAGTTCTAGCTTTGCGTCTGAATCGATGACAGCGGAACCAACTGCTGATTTCATTTGGATCTCTGTCTCTATGGCCATTGGATGTTTGGCAAAAACATCATCCCTTTCCTGCTCAGTTTGTATCTCAGTGTTCTGTGAAAACTGGCTGGAACCTTGATCAGAGAGTATCTTGCGTTCTATAACTTGTAAACGTGGTTTAGAAGAAAATTCTTTTATAGACTTTTGTAAATCTTTTTCTGCTTTGATGGCACACTGACCCAGCACCTCAAATGCTACATCAGCAGCTTTCTGCTCCCTGCTTAATACATTAACCACTTCCTCTTGCTCCTCTTTTCCAAGTGCTGAGTAACGATGAGGAACTTGGGATTCTATTTTGAGATCAGATTTCTTAGTATCATTACTTTGTTCTGTAGCCAAATCAGAGGTGTTATCAGTATCAACCAAAGATGTCCTCTTTTTTATGCTTTCATGAGCATTCTCAGTATTGTGGAGCTCAGGAGGGCTACTTAGGAGTGTTGAAGTTTCCATTAGTACACGGTTGCCTTCCTCTGTGTTTGATTTATCAGCAGAGCCAAATGTTTGCAGCCACCCACTGAACCAAAGTTCTCCAGCCATGTCTTTGGATACCAGCCCCTCCTGAACAGCCTCCCTAAGACTTGACACCTTTTGACTTCTCACTGGGCTGAGCAGTCCTCCTTTTAAGAACTGATTTTTAGCAATTGCCACGGCAACATCTTTTTCAATAAGTCCCTTTTCAACAGCCTCAGGAAGAGGCAACCTTTTCCCACTCGAAATACAAATGATTCCACCAGAAGCTGCTTGACTTTCTAATACCCGAAATGCTGGAATGGGATCAACTTGGCCAGTTTTTAATGCCTCCGGGATGGTCATCATAGAGCCGCTGTGTTTGTTTGGAATACCTCTGAAGGGTCTAACTTCAAGGTACCGTTGGCCAGTCTGAATGTCAATCTTACTCTGTTTTACAAGTTCTGAATACGGTACAACACGAGCATTATGAGGATCCAAAACACCACGTCTTACAGAAGGCAAATTCATGGTTTGATTTGCGATGTCTTCGTTAATCCTACCACTGGAAACTGCTTCAGTCAGTGTGAGAGCAGTGTTTGAGGCATGATCATAAACAAACCCTGGGGAAGCCTGAAGTAACTCCAAATTTGTATCTAAACAGAATGGATCCTCTTGCCGGCAGTAATCCTGAAACCTCTCCAGCGTTGGTACCATTGAACCTACAACGAGATCTTGCTGTACCGCATCAGCTACACTGAGCCGAACCCCGGAGTCATGGTGCACAATTCCACCTTCAGCCACCTGCTGCAGGAGGATCTGCTGGGCGTCTTCCTGACCCATTAAACCCTCATTGATCGCTTGTTGAAGAGACATGTGCTGTTTTGTTTCAGGGTCTATAATTCCATTTATCTGTAGCTGCAGTTTCAATGTTGTTTGTAATACATGTGCATCCGAAGCCTTTCCGTGATGCACTCCTTCCAGTGATAGCAGTTCATCTGTTTGTGTCTCTATCAGCCCAAGATCGGCTGCGACTGCGACCGACAATTTCTTGCCACTTCGAATGTCAACAATTCCCCCCGAGACAACCTGGGCCTCCAGAAGGTGAGCCACTGTATCCTGATCCATAAGTCCTGCCTTCGCTGCATCCTTTAGTGAGCAGATCTGATTATTTTCCACATCAATCACAGCAGCAATCGTCTTTTCCGACTGAAGAACGTTAGTTAATAAGTCTCCATCCAAAAGACCGTCCTGAATTACATCCTCAGTACTCAGTGACTTGTGTGTATGCACATTTAGAAAGCCACCAAAAAGTCCTTCCTTTTCCATTAATTTGACTGCATCACGTCCGGGAAGATGTCCCTGTGATACAGCTTGTTCTAGGGTCAACATCTTGGTTCCATCAGTCAAAAGGCCTTTTCGTAGCAAGACTTTTGATTCAAGGTCTCCATTGGATACCTTCCCCAACCATTTGGTCTGTTTTATGTTTAATGAATCCACGTTATGGGTTCTGCTGCTGGTCTCTGTAGAACCTGAAATGTCTTCGATAAGGTTCTGGAACTTAGTTTTGATGTTCTGATTCTCTTTCCCAGCAGTCAGTTGGTCATAACGCTTTACTTCTGAGGTATCTTCTGCAGTCTCAACAGTGTCCATTTTAACATCTGCTTCTTCCTCAGCTGGTAAACCTTCCGCTTGTTCTTTCCTGTTCATGCTGTCAGTCCGAGAGATATCACCTTTAAAAACAGAAGTGACTTTTATAACCCCCTTAATGTCCTCAGTAGCCGGACTTGACGACTTAGACCTGTCACTGGTTGGCAAAATGTTCAGTTGATTGGGAATCACTGATAGTGTCTGATTCAGAGTCATTTCTGCTAGATTTGAACATTCAGGACTATGCTCTACCAGCGGTGCTTTAACATGAAAACCTTCTGGAACTCCCTCATCACTCTTAATTTTCCTGGCCTTCTGTTTTTCCTGAAGAACGTGCTGCTTGTGTTTTTCATATGTGTGCTCACTATATGCAGGACTCTGAGATTTGCAGTCTGATGACACCTGATTCATCTCTAACTCCATTTCACTGACAGAACCTTTGCACTCATGATCAACTGGCTCTCTCTTGATGTGTTCCACCTCATTTCCACCGATGAGCTCCAGCAGTTTGGGTTCCAGCAGAACCAACCGCTCTCCTGTGTGAGCATTAAAATAGCTTTGACTTATTATGTAGGAAACGAGGCAGCTATGAATCTGATTCTGTGTGCTGGGGCTTCCCAAATTAGAATGATCAGAATGCCCTCCTGCTGGAGAGGAGGGTGCTAAAAGGGAAAGTGATGATGAAGAGTGCTGGGTCATGGAAGGCAGAATGTCAGGAACATGAATTTCCTTAAGCTTCTTTACTCCTACTGGTCCCAAGATCTTTTCAGCATGGATAAGAGGAATCATCTGACCATATTCAGGAAGGTAAATTGCATGAACCCTATGACGCTTGCTCAGCACCTTCCGGACGAGCTCCCCCGAGATAGCACCCTGCTGTAGACCATCACTGATGGAAAGCAGCTCACCTGACTCAGGCCAGAGGATACCTCTAAATGACGAGAGTGTTTCCAAAAGTCTTAGGGCCATGCGAGGAGAAATAACATCTCGTTTGATAGCTTCATCTAACGCAAGACGCTCCCCATTCACTGGGTCTATTATCCCACCAGACTGCATCTGACGGGTCAGTAAAGCCGAGGCCAGGTCAAGATCCATCAGTCCGTGGCGCACAGCCTCATCCACAGTCAGCCTGTGACCGGAGCGAGGATCATTGATGCCACCAGCAAACAACTGAGCCTCCAAAAGTCGAAGAGTGACTTGTCTGTCAATCAATCCTTCGCGAACTGCACGGAAAATGCCAACCTTCATACCAGAGCGTAAAAACACGGTTCCTCTCGACTGCTGATTGACTGGTAAAAGACGCAAGCCGGTTTCTTGATTCAAAACGCATCGCTGCTGAAACTCGGACAGCGTCAGTTTCTCAGCTGTGTTGGGATCGATGAGCTCCTGGCGATCAAGACAGGAACGCAATTTATCGTATGTTGCAACTGACAGAAGATCTTGGTCTTTAGCCTTCTCAAGGCTGAGAACGTCAGCGTTCAAGAAGTTGAGAAAGCCTCCAGTTTCCAACTGCAACTCCAGAATACGAAGTCCAACCTGTTCTTTAATGTGACCCACTTCCATCGCAGCAACGACCGGCAGCGGGTGACTTGTGAATGGCGATTCCTGAACATGACCTAGAGCGGCCTCGATTTCTGTTAATGACTGCTGGGTGCAGCTGTCAATCAGACCTGAGGCAATACCCTCCCGTAATGACAGCCTTTCAGGTGAGTCCGGCTGCAGCAGACCACCTGTAACCAGCTGCGCCTCCAAGAGGACACGGCATGTGTCCTGGTCGATAAGGCCCCTTTGAGCTGACTGGAAAATTGGAAAGGTTTCCAGGGGGGGGGGGGGGGGGGGGGGGGGGGGGGGGGGGGGGGGGGGGGGGGGGGGGGGGGGGGGGGGGGGGGGGGGGGGGGGGGGGGGGGGGGGGGGGGGGGGTATATATATATATATATATATATATATATATATATATATATATATATATACAATTTAAAATATATTAAATGAAATATATTTTATTATTAAATATAATAAAAAAAACAGCCCAGGAAAGAATTCCACATGCAGAAATCCCAGAATATTAAGAAGAATTAGAAATAAAATAATAAATAACTTAATAAAAGTTTGTTAAATAAACAATTTAAACAATTAATAAATAAACAATTTCAGATCTGTCATCAGCAACATAGACAAAAGCATCTTGAAGCATGGAACGAGACTTACATTAGTTTTAATAGAGTCCGTTTTGAGGCGAGCAAAAAGAGAGTGAAGATAAACGCGTTTGAGAAGTGAGCAGGTCAGAAATCAAGCAACGGGAGAAAAGGAAGCGAGCATCACTTACCGTCGCAGGAGGCTCCAACAACGCATTAACACAGACAGGCCGACGGCTTGGCAGTTTGAGGTGCAAGGTGAGAAGCTGGATGTTAGCACTCTGCATGCCACACTCCTGAGACGCTGCCTGAGACACTGCCGGGACTAAACACTACTAACTAACAACCTGCACTGCTGTCCACATGGGAACCAACACCCTGAGAACCAGCTACACCCATTATAGGACACAGTAGCCCTTTCACACACGTAGTAGTCCACAGGACATCTTCAGTGTTCGATGTGTTACTTGTTATAGATCAGTGAAGTCGTGTCGGCATTTTGGAGCCAGCATCATGTTAGTCATGCACATGTTGGAGATAAATATTAATGTTAAAAATGAATGGGAGTTTTAAACAAACAGAACAGCACAGGCTTTACTGCATGTGGACACATCAAGTGGGTGTGCAGGACATGGACATAATGAGGACTACAGAATGAGGCATGACTTCAGTGGATGATTTCCTAAATTTGGCATTGGTTTTGGTGTTTTGTTGCTGATCAATAAGCTCCCAACAGACTTTTTTGGAAAGTCTGTTGCAAACTTTTCTTCATGCCCATCCAGAAGAAAATGTTTTGGGCGTTGGGCAGAAACACCCAAACAAGACACCAACTTATCACTGGTCATGAACTTAATCACACAGATACACAATATTTAGGGGCAATTCAGATAGGGGCAATTCAGCTTGAATCCATGTTTTGGACTGTGGGAGAAAACCGGAGAACCCTATGTGGACATGTGTTTATTGCTGCCATACACAGTGATTTTTGTCTGCTCATCTTCATACTCACTTGAATCCCCAGTTGGTGTAGTTTTAATGTTTATACTGTATAAATACCTCTGTTCTGCATTAGAAACTGAATTCAGCTAAACCTCCAAACACGTACCAGAGCTTATTAACCTAATAAATCTTTCCCGGCAGCTGTTAGTGATTTTAAAGCAAAAATGCTGATTATCACTCAATATTACAGTTTTTAAGACAAAGACAAACATAAATCACACACACACATATGCTTTGTGATCTGGATACATCATGCTCAAACAGGTGGAGGTTTGACTAGTTGGCCTCTAATTCCAAATGTCATTAACATTTCTAAACAGAAATCATTTTCACTCATCATTTCATTCTCTTGCATTTTGTACATAGAAACAGATCAACCAACATGACTGGAAACATAATATGATATATGACTACAGGACTGAGACTACAGATGGAGTCATTGGTACCCATTTTTCCACCAATCATCATCTGAGTTCTACTTAGGATTATTCGTATTTTCGTATATACTACATATATATATATATATATATATATATATATATATATATATATATATATATATATATATATATATATATATATATATGCTATTTATATAATTTATAAACATTTCTCTGTTGAAAAAACTAAAATTAGGCCCAGGAACCAGAACAGAACTTATTTTGGTGGAAAAGAGGTGAGGTGTTTATTCTCCTATCTAAAATTAAAAACAGTGTAAATACTAAATGGTGTTTGCAATGGAAACTATAGGTATCATTTCTAAAAATGAGTACACTGCATCATTGATTGTTGTGAGTTCTATATAGAATTCATCTACAATGATGCATTTTCCCGAGAAAAGCTCGGAACTGGCACTAATTCACTTCAAAGTAAATTTGCAGTAATCAGCACGGGTTTGATGAAGATGACACATGATGATGAAGGTGATGTTGACAGGCATGAACTCCATGCTATTAAACTGTTACATCAAAGCAAACCTGTGAGTTGTAAGGAGATGAATGATGGATGTCAAAAAAACACAAGTGACAAGCAACAGACAACATGCAGCACCCACTCAAGCACACACGGAACACTGTGCAGAACTTTCACAGGAAGCCGGACACTTCCCATGAGACATCCATTTGAAGCAACACATCCGGAGCGCGGCTGTCACGCAAACCCTCGCGCCCTAATTGACTCTACCTTTCGCGTCTCCTCTTTGGCTAGCTGCTCCTCTAGTTGTTGTAGCTGAGCGGCCGAGTTCTCACATAGCTCCCTGTAGGTGGCGGTCAGCTCATCCAGCTGTGACGTAACGTGAGCGCGCTCTTTAGAGGACATTCTGAAAATAACAGATGAGGTTAGAATGCAATGTCTGTTGGACGGTCTGTTATGTGTTATTGCTGTATATGTGAGACCTACTTGCTGGCCTGTTTGGACAGGAGGAAGACCTGTGTGTCCCTTATTGCTTCGGCAACCTCTTCTTTTTTGCCGGCTAATTGCTCACTAATTGCCTAAAAGAAAATGATACAAAAATATAGTAGAGAAAGTATAATAGAGAAAGTAGGGAATCAGTTTTGTTATTTATTGCGATTAAAAACATTACAATAAATTCATCGCAAGCACATCTCAACAGACACACTCTATATGGGGCAATTAGGAGAATTCAATTGACCTTGATCCATGTTTTTGGACTGTGGGAGGAAAATTAAATTAAATTAAATTGGGTCATTTAGCAGACGCTTTTATCCAAAGCGACTTACAAGGCGATCACAGGGTCAATCACAACATCCCTGGAGCAATGAGGGTTAAGGGTCTTGCTCAAGGACCCACACTGGTAACTTCAGTGGACCTGGGATTTGAACCCCCAACCTTCAGATTGATAGCCCAACACCCTAACCACTGAGCTACCGCACCCTTTTTTTAAATATATATATAAACCGGAGAACCCGGAGGAAACCCACGGGGAGAACATGGAAACTCCACCCAGATTGGGATTCGAATCAGAAATCCCTAGCACTAAGAGGAGAACATGCTAACCACCAAGCCACTGTGCTGCCATCATAACGACATTTATTGGAAAACTAAAGAATATAAAATTTAAGTGACCTATTTATTATTATAATTTTTAACAATGCTTAAACACAGGGAAATCCTCCACACACACACACACACACACACACACACACACACACACACACTGAGTAAAGTGAGCACACAGTGCGGTGGGCAGCCCTGTATATGGCGCCCGTGGAGCAATTAGTGTAAGGTGCGTTGCCCAAGAGCACTTCAGATCTAGAACTTGGTGGTGACCAAAAAGGGACCTTTAGGTTGAAAGGCTGGTTCCTTAATCACAATAAAACTACAGACACCGATAGCCCAGACTTAGAACCAAGTGATGCAACTCGCACAGAACAAAGATAAAGTTCCGCTTGCAGAAATGTATGTGTTTACTTTGTTCTTGCAGGAAAATCATTTCTTTTAGTAAATATGAATATGTACTTTAAGGCACACAGATTTTTTTTACTTTAATTTTCATATTTGGTGTTATACTTTGTGTTAATATTCAGCAAAAGCTGTGTGTTTTCTTTTTTGAATTCAGAATATTATTACGTGTTAATCTTAATGTAAAATATATTAGACACAGTGCATTGTTCCAGTGGTTTCTGGCACTTTGTTTTTGGTAGAGTCAATTATTGCATAATAAATCATATAATCATGAGTATTACTTCATAATAATTAACAATAATCAACAATGATCCATAATCAAAGCATCAAAATCTAATGGACAGTCTTAAGGAACG